>VDFB02105785.1:272170650-272303812 GCA_007258455.2 Sequoia sempervirens | reverse complement strand
ACGAGGACCGAAATTATAGGCTAACTCCTCGACAAACAGTGTCAGCTAAAACGGGGACATGACAGGGTGGTGAATCAGTGGTATATCAAATCAAAATGACCTTGACTTAAACTTTTACAACTTTGAACATGTAAAGTGCAAGCTCCAGAGCAATTTAGTTATCAAGCATATGTGAGGATTTTTAACATGAATGAACATAAAGACCATAACCAGATCACATAGATTGAGAACATCATAGAAACCCAAAAGCTGAAATATTTACAAGATAACATAATCTTAGGACAACTTTAAAACTGAATGACATATGACAAATAAATGAACATGAGGACCAAACACTTAAGTGATAATGACAACTCATAACACAAAAATTGTCCTGAGTGGAAAACCCTCATGGGGTATAAAAACCACTCGTAAAATGGCCTCACTGGCTTAGTAAAAAATGCCTCACTGGCTACAATGTGCCTCATTGACAATACTATCTCACTGATAGATTTCAAATGCCTCACTGGCTACAAGATGCCTCACTAGCAATACTATCTCACTGATAGATTTCAAATGTCTCACTAGCAAAGCAATGTGCCTCACTAGCTTATAAGTTATACATTATCACTTTTCAAATATTTTTGAATTCACATACATAGTATCATCTCTGTTTCTCTACTCAACATCTCCTAATCTCATATCACTTGAGATTCAGAAGCAAAGTATAATTTATTTCACGTACAATATATCATTGTATATATTGTGATTATAAACAATAATACATCATACAATGAAATCAATGCTCTGTAGATGCTTTACAGATTCTTCTCAATGTAGCAGATATACAAATCAAATAATCATAAAATTTGAATCACTGTAAACCAATAACTCTCATATAAAAAATGATGTCTCTTTCTGATGCAATCACACTCTCCATACTGAATGCCTTCAACATAATGCATAAATAGTGTTCTTTGTTTTAGAATAGAAAGAGAACTGTCTTCATAACTGTTACAATAGAATTTACAACTATCTTTCTCAAACTGTTCCTTTTTAATAAACAATAGTAATCATTCTTTGGTATGCCAAATTGAATAAAGAATGTGGACATAATCAACTATATGTATGTTAAACCAACTGAAACCCATACCCGTACTAGGGTTAAAAGATGCTTGTACATGATAACACAATCATAGAACAGGGGTATACAAAAACTACCCATATTCGGGTTAAGGTAACTGAAACTTTAAACCAAAAGACACAGACACAGATAAGAGAACCCGACCAAGGGTTTAAACACCAAGCTTAACCTTTCATATAGTAAATCATGAGAACCACATACTGATTTAGCCCCAATAACAAAACCCTAACAAGGGTTTTACAACTTTACATTTTACTTGCATCAAGCCCTAACAAGGGTTTACAAGAACAAAAACCTGTTACCTCAAGGGGGAGACCTGTACTAGGGTTTAGAAACAGTTACAAAACCAGATGCAAATAGTCTTTGCTTAATACACAGTTAAACTCTTTAAAAACAACCTTTGATTTGAGCAAAACATAAACAAATACACAGACAAGAAACCTCTTTTTCGAAATATAAATTAAGCAACACAAACTCAAATAAAGATGCAGAGATTTAACTTTGCTAATAACCACAACCAAAAACTTCTCAACTTAACACAATCCGAGATAAACAAAAACACTGTTAACACACCCCCCTTCAAGTTTTGACAGACAAAAAATGAGGTTTAAGGAAACAAAATCCCTGTCATCACTTCTTGTTCGAAACCTGTCACTGCCACTTCATGCCGTGCTCAAACTATAAGCAACCACCTCCCATAGACTGCCAAACCACTGTCCTACCAAACCACTGTTCTGAGACGGTTTCAAAACGGGTAATCTCTCTCCAAACAAACTGTGTTGCCATGGCTGAGAGAAGTCCCAACTGTCCAAACAGTGCCCTTGTTCGAGGGCTCTCAAAAAATGAACCAAATACCAATGACAATGTAAATGAAACATGAAATTCTTAATTGGCCTTTTACATTCATGACTAATGTCATTAAACTCTTCAAAAGCCATATCCCTGAGATGGGATATAATTCCCATTTTTTATTTCAATATCCATATCAAATGCTTATGTCCACGAATATGACTATACCTTTAGGCTTTTATACTTAAATTACTATGACATAAGCCTTGTAAAAATAGTGACTTTGAAATAAACCAAATCCTTATCTTTGCAAATGCATATTAATACCTTCTTTGTCAATCTATATCATATGATATAAATCCTTTTTCAACTCATATAATTGTAGTTGCATATAGTCACAATTTTAGGTCCTTATCACAATATGCAAGGTGACTGAACATGAAACAATATGCAGTGTAATAGACTTCAAAAACACTTGTATGCCAAGTCAAGTGATTGTCAAAGAACTGAAATGAAGAGACCATCAACTGAATTGCCAAACCAATACTACTGAGATGTTTACCAATCAAGAATATTTTATTGTCTTATTGCTTTGACATTAATGCCAACACATGCCAGAGGGGACAACACCTAGGGCATGGTACATAAAGATTGATAGGTATTTGGATCAACATGGATTCCAGCGAAGTCCTTTAGATCCAAATTTATACATTAAAAGCATAGGTAGTGAAATCATCCTTCTAGTCATTTATGTGGATGATATCATCATTACAGGTAGTAAGGCACATTTGATTGAAGAAATCAAATGTAATTTGTGTAAGTCTTTTGACATGATAGACTTAGACCTCCTACTTTATTGCCTAGGGGTAGAGATTTGGTAGACAGATGGTGATATTTTTATTTTTCAATCTAGATATGCTTGGAGTTTGCTAGACAAGTTCAGAATGATAGATTGCAAAATCTCATTTACACCTATGGAGAAAGCGTTGAAGCTTTCAGCCAAAATTGACTCAAAAGTAATCAATGAGTCAACATTCAAGCAACTTGTAATGCCCCGTGCGTTAAGGACTAAACCCCGGCGGATGTCCTAACCCGTCATGTTGGCAGGCGTGTACCTCCATAGCCACGTGTCTGCTGTGCTCGTGGCTTCAATGCCTTCACCTCCAAGGTTGGTGGGACGCAAACCTCACCCTTAACACCTTGGGTAGCCACCCTCACTACTAGGCTGGTCTTTTGGTGCAATGGTTGGGCCTTTGTGATATCAGAGCCAAACTCTTGAGGTCGAACCTTGCGGAGCATGATGGGCTGTAATGTTCTGTGCGTGAAGGGCTAAACCTCAACAGATGCCCTAACCCGTCGTGCTGGCAGGTGCGTACCTGCTAACCAGATGGTGGGGCTCCACGACCACATGTCCACTGTGCTTGTGGCTTCTATGTCTTCACCTTCAAGGCTGGTGGGATGCAAACTTTACTCTTAACACCTTGGGTAGCTGCCCTCACTACTAGGCCGATCTTTTGGTGTAGTGGTTGGGCCTTTGTTGTAATATCCATAATAGGATCTGTCCTAATTCTGATTTCTGATTTTTATTTTTTGATTTCCAAACAAAATATCACAGCAAAAATACAAGTGCCCAAACATGACAAATAAACATGCCAAATGATGCTACGAATTGTAATTCGTATCAAACATGAAATCCACCATAAAAACACAAGATAGGGCATCCAAATGCATCATACAAATCTGATTTTCTGTAGATATCTTCTGCTGTTACAAACTGAATATTCTGGACTGAGTTTACAATGAATGCATGGGCTCAAACATGACAGACATATGTCAGATTTCTGTTCTACAAATCAGACCTGAAACTATGATTATACATAACAAATAAATGCAAAATAGTCTTTAGATATCAAACTCTATGTGGGTGAAATTCCTCCTTGGCAATTGCTTAGGGTATGCTGCTCCAAATATACTCCAAATATGCAAAATCACCCTCCAAAGGTGGCCGCTCAAGTCTGCTCCAAGTGGCGTTCCAAATTAGGGCAAAACCCTAATGCAATTTGCTCACAAAATGCCACAATAATGCTGCTCCAAATCTGATCTTTAAATCTGATTATACAATGATGCTCCAAGCCTCCAATTGTCTCCAATGAAGTGCAATTAGAACTCCATCATGAGTTCTCCACAAGGTGAGCTAGGGTTTCGTCCAACTCACCACATTCACAAAAGGGTTTTTGTCCTTGGAATGAAGCCCAACCATAGTTGCAACCAAAGAGAAGAATCTCCAAATGAAATTAGATATCAATGGATGCCAAATGATCTTTACTTCTTTTATAGCCTTGCACAAATAACCTTAACAAGGCCGACCTCCTTAAGCCAAATATTCTTATTTTATTTGCCTTTTTCCCTCCTTCTTAGGGCTGACCTCAAGCAAGGCATGCTAGGCACCCAAAAACACAAATAAAATATTTTATTTTATTTTTCATTCCTTTCTCCAAGTAGGGTGAACCCCTTTTGGCATTAATATTTTATTTCTTGACCTCTCACTAGGTCGTCCACCTCAAGGGGAATTTATTTGGATTTATCTTCTTTTTCTCCTTCAAATTTGGCCGACCACAATAAGGTATTTTTTATTTTATTTTATTTATTAATTAAAATATCAAAATTAGTGTTCAAAAACACTTTTTCCCGCCTTTGCAAAATTTGAATTTCAAATCAAATTGGGGACATGACAGTCCTCCCTTCCCAAATGTTGCTTGTCCTCGAGCAACCTCAGATATGGATGCTGAAAAATCTCTACACCTTCCCTAGTTGCATCTTCTAGTGGTAAGTTCTTCGAACTAATCAAGTACTCCATGATCACCCTGCTCCTCAACTTGTGGCTACTCCTCCCGTAGTGAATACAAAGAATAGTATGCAAAGTGAGTTCTGGTGGCCAGAAATGAAACAATACTGTCCATACACACTGAAACTCAAATCTGCTCCATCCCTCAACCTCTGAAACTATGCTCCTCCTCCATGTAATCTGTCTGTGTAGCAACAAGTGATAGGTGATATATAATCATGACCTTTGAAGCACAACCACCTGCACCAAACCTTCCGCTGCTCCACTCCGATACAAATATCACTCAACCAAAAATTGTTAAGCAACTCACCAAGATCCCTGTGAAGTATTGTAACAACCACACCAATGCCAGAATCCCAAGTTATTACACCATCACATCAACTGAAAATGAAGAGATAAGTATCTCTCAGCATGCTTTCATCACCATCTATCCATCTAAATCTGAATTGTCCCCTATGAACATGAAAAATGTCTATCATATGTGCATAATCAAACATGTATACACACTCTAGGCTGCTGGTATAAATCAGAACAGCACTAGGAAAACTGAAAATCAGACCTATGATCATTCTAAAAATGCTTCTGTTGTCATGAGATGATAGGGTCTCATCATCATGCAACCTCTCAACGCTGTAGTGACAATCCCATGCACACCAATCCATCCAAACAGCCGCAAACATCAATATACAATCTGAAAACTCCATGATCAGCAATATAGAACAGTCATCAATCATCAAGGAGTGAGCTGAAAACCAATAGATTGTGTCGGAAAATTTTCTGCTCTCATGCTCATTTCCATGTCTTGGATTGCAGTCCAGCTGAAACTCAACATCCCCATGAACATACAACTCCAAATTGGATACCTCTATGACATCTCCTTCAAGTTTTGAAGCTGGGACAACATTGTGTTCACTCAAAGGATCATCATCATGATAGCATGGTGTCAAAACATAAGTAGGCTCATTGAGCTCTCCAAGAATGGTTAAACTCTTAACCAAATCTGAATCACAATCATTATTTGCTGGTCCACAAAGTATATGCACAACTTCAACCTCCTTAACATTGACTCGAGCCTTCAATTGGCTCTCCAAATGATGTGTTTCGTGAACCCTATAATTAAAGTCATTTGCACAAAATAAATTTTCTGATTTGTTTTCCAAATCATACCTCTCAACAAGTTCATGCAAATCTGATTGGTCTTCATTTTCTACCATCATAAGGGGTGTCATGCCCCGTCATGGGAATATATTTCCCACAAAAAGATAAGGCTGATGTTAGAATCCAAGATCAGACATGCAAACCAGAAAATACCTTCCACAAAGAGAAAAACAGAAACAACAGAGCAATTTGCATGAAGATGTGAGAATGAATAATATTCAGGAATTAAGGAAATACAAGAGATAAATTGCTTTATAAAAGCAATGTATGCATAACCCTAAAAGGAAACCCTAGTGTGCACACTTAATAATTAATAAATAATTAATTATTAATGTGCCTAAGTTTAGCTTAAGTAACTAAAATAATAAGTGACTTAATTAATTAACCAATATGATTAGATTAATTAAGTGAAATAACTAATTACTCTAACAACCGACTCATGAAGACATTACACCAAAACAAAGGAATTTAAATATAATTTAAAGTGGCCAACTCCCTAGAAAGGCCGACCTTCTAAATAGAGCCGACCATCTTGTGGTTAGACAAATGCTTTTAAAAGATTTAAATGGTAGCTTGGTCGACCTCCCTCAATTGAAGCACCTAGTGCACATATAAATAAGACAAAAGGGTTGTAAGGGGTATCACCCACAGGCTACAAATCACAAGGAAGCAATTCTTCTTTCTTTTCTTTTTTCTAAATTAACATCTATCCTTGAATTAACATCACCCAAAGGCATCTATCCTTGAATTAACATCAACCCTAGCGTGATTCAACTCTTCTTCCTCATTTGTGGGTTCATTTATGGGCAAGAATGATGGCTGTGTGGGCTTGGTAGCCCCGCTGCTTTGAATTTCAGGTCCATTTTGATTAGATTGATTCCCTTTTGTACCATTATTTTGTGCAGATCTGAGAGTGTTACACATTATTCATGGTCTGCATCAACATGTTCATCATCTGTGTTGTTTGCTCCTGCTGTTTGGCCATTTGCTTTTGCGTTTGAGCAATTTGCTGCTGGACCCTCATGAAAGCATCCCATTGTTGACCCCTGTCAGACATCTTTTTACCTCTGCCCCCTATCCCAGATGGTTCAGCTTCAGTTTTCTTCTTTTACCTCTCAAGATCTCGTTGATCCCTTGGACTCCATTGCATCAACGAAGAAAAATACCCTCAGACTAGCAGGACAAGTGCTTTGATACCATTGTAATATCCTTAACAGGATCTGCCCTGATTGTAATTTCTGATTTTTATTTTCTGATTTCAAAACAAAATATCACAGCGAACATACAAGTGCCCAAACATGACAAATAAACATGCCAAATGATGCTACCAATTGAAATTCATATCAAACATGAAATTCACCATAAAAACACAAGATAGGGCATCCAAATGCATCATACAAATCTGTCATACAAATCTGATTTTCTGTAGATAACTTATGCTGTTACAAACTGAATATTTTGGACTGAATTTACAATGAATTCATGGATTCAAACATGCCAGACATATGCCCAAATTTCTGCTCTACAAATCAGATCTAAAACTATGATTATACATACCAAATATATGCAAAATAGTCTTCAGATATCAAACTCTAGATGGGTGAAATTCCTCCTTGGCAATTGCTTAGGGTTTGCTGCTCCAAATATGCAAAATCGCCCTCCAAAGGTCTGCTCCAAGTGGTGCTCCAAATTAGGGCAAACCCTAATGCAATCTGCACATAAAATGCCACAATAATGTTGCTCCAAATTTGATCGTCAAATCTGATTATGCAATGATGCTCCAAGCCTCCAATTGCCTCCTATGAAGTGCAACTAAAACTTTGTCACGAGTTCTCCACAAGGTGAGCTAGGGTTTCGTCCAACTCACCCCATTCACAAGGGTTTTCGTCCTTGGAATGAAGCCCAACCGAAGATGCGGCCAAAGAGAAGAATCTCCAAAATGAAATTAGATATCCATGGATGTCAAATGACCTACACTTTACTTTCTTTTATAGCCTTCCACAAATAACCTTAACAAGGCCGACCTCTTTAAGCCAAATATTCTTATTTTATTTGCCTTTTCCCTCCTTAGGGCCAACCTCAAGCAAGGCATGCTATATTAAAATATTAAATGTAATATTAATGGTCATCTTAGCTTTATTTAGTCTTTAGTTAGTTGTAAGTTAACTTAGTCTTCTTTCCACTTTTTAAGCTTTAGTTTGCTTCAGTTAACTATTTTGTCTATTGTTCAGTTAACTAATCATTCTCCCTAATTTCTAGGGTTTGCAAGTTCTATAAGAGTAAGGCTCTTCTCTTAATAATATCTATTTGATTATTTACCAAATTTACCGAACATGGTATCAAAGCTTCGAGTTGGAACCTGGTTAGAAATTTTTTAGGGGCTTCTGTATTTTCTGGTTGGCGCGATTTTCAATCTCTTGCTAGCCACATTTCTTGAAGTCTCTTTTTAGGCGTGATTTTGAAAGTTTCTAAGCGTGTTCTTATCTTTCTGGCGCGCGATATACCTTCATTTTGGACGCAATTTCTTCATTGGCTGTGGATTTTCTGAGTTTATATGTGGCGCAATTTTCTAACTTTATGAGTTTGTGGTGCGATTTTTTGAGTTTTTGGATGAATTTTCTCAAATTTGTGGGTATTCTCTGAAGCTGTATGACCCTACAGATTTCGAGGTTTTTGCTCGACCTAGGGTTTTATGATTTTCTGATGGCAGCTTGAGGGTTATTGTTTTTGGAGCCATTTTTGATAGAAATTTTGGGCCCGACCTAGGGTTTTATGATTTTCTGATAGCAGCTTGAGGGTTATTGTTTTTGGAGCCAGTTTTGATAGAAATTCTGGGAAAAAGAAAATTTTTGTATAGAGTTTTCGAATTTTTTTCTTAAAACGGGAGGGATGGCGTCTTTGTCCAATGTTATGTTGGAAAGTTCGCAGAGGTTCAATGGAAATAACTACAACACGTGGAAGTAGGGGATGCTTACCATCTTTGAGTACCGGTGTCTCGATGCGCTTGTTCCAGGTACAGAAGTTCGTCCCACTGTTGTCGGGAAGGATTAGGACAAGTATGATGGAAGCAATAGGGAGGCAGTTATGCTTCTAAAATTATCTATCACTGATGAGATGTTACCAAAAATACCATCTGGTAAATCTGCTACGGAGATCTGGAAGCATCTGAAAGATCTTCATGAGACCTTAGCCAAGGGAATGGCTTTCTTTCTGAAGAATATGCTCTTTTCTATTATGATGGATGACCAAGTGTCTTTGTAGGAGCACTTGATGAAAATAAAAAATATTCACTATCAATTGGAGGCCATTGGTCGTAAGATGGAAGAGGAGGATGTGGTGGTGATCACTTTGAAGAGTTTGCCACGTTCTTATGAGCACTTCATCGAAATGCTCAACATTACATCCACCAATGTTGACTTGAAGTTTGACGAGCTGTGCAACAAGCTTTTGCAGCAGGATCGGTGGAGGAAGCAGTTTGGGATCAGCTGTGAGTCTCCAAGTGTTGAACATTTACACATAGTTGCTAGGAGACGCAGGGTACTGGTACTGGTATGGGGATGGGGACGCCAATCAAATTAGGGTACGTGAGTTAAATGAATAAGGAGACGACTATTTTATATGTAAATGATTCATCGGAAATTTTGGGTACGGGGATTGGTACGTTGTCTATGTTCCCATAATGGAGTTTCCCGACAACTATATTGAACAAGCATTTATTGCCAAGGATGTTGGCAAAGGCAAGTCCACTCAACAGAAAGGATGAGGTGATTTAGAGGAGGGCTCCAAGAAGTCTTTTACTTGCCATTATTGTGGGAAGATTGGTCATATACAAAGGTATTGCAAAAAGCGGTTGGCTGATGAGAAGTCTAACCAGGAAGCATCTCAGCAAAGTGTTCACGTAGCGGAGCAAATTGAGCAGAAGGAGTTTGCACACTATGCATTTTGATGACCAGCACAATATGGGTAGATTTAGTTTTTTTGTTTGTACGATGACCATTAAGGGAGGGTATTAAAATGTTAAATGTAATATTAATGGTCATCTTAGCTTTATTTAGTCTTTAGTTAGTCGTAAGTTAACTTGTAGTTAACTTAGTCTTCTTTCCACTTTTTAAGCTTTAGTTTGCTTCAGTTAACTGTTTTGTCTATTGTTTAGTTAACTAATCATTCTACCTAATTTCTAGGGTTTGTAAGTTCTATAAGAGCAAGTCTCTTCTCTTAATAATATCTATCTGATTATTTACCAAATTTACCGAACATGCTAGGCGCCCAAAAACACAAATAAAATATTTTATTTTATTTTTCATTCCTTTCTCCAAGTATGGCGAACCCCTTGTGGAATTAATATTTTATTTTGTGACCTCTCACTAGGTCGTCCACCTCAAGGGAAATTTATTTGGATTTATCTTATTTTTCTCCTTCAAATTTGGTTGACCACAATAAGGTAGTTTTTATTTTATTTTATTTATTATTTAAAATATTATCATTATATTTAATTAAAATATCAAAACTAGTGTTCAAAAACACTTTTTTCCGCCTTAGCAAAATTTCTATCTAATAGCCATTAGACCTGATTTATGTTGTGAGTTACATTTCCCGTTTTATGGCAGCCCCAAAGGAAAAACATTGGGTTGCAGTGAAGTGGGTACTGAGATATGTGAAAGGGACACTTGACTTTGGCATTCTATATGGCAAAAGCAAAGATCCTAAGCTGGTTGGGTTCACAGATTTAGATTAGGCAGGTTCTATTGATGACAGGGAGTCCACTTCTAGATATGTTTTCAGTCTTGGTATGGGTGTAGTCATATGGACCAGTAAGAAGCAATAGGCGCTAGCTCTTTCCTTGACAAAAGCATAGTTTCGGGGAACATTCAAAGCAGCATGTGAGGCAGTATGACTTCGGAGAATGCTTTCAGATATGCAAATGTCTCAAGCAGGGCCTTCACCCTTGTTTTGTGACAATGACAATCAAGGGGTGCTAAAGGTTGCCAAGAATCCAAGCTTCCACGAGTGTACCAAACATGTGGAGCTTCATTGTCATTTCATTGGGCCACTTGTAGAAGATGGATCAATGATATTGCAATACTGTCCAATTGAGGGCTAGACTATGGACATTCTTAACAAGTCCTTGAGTTGGGACAAATTTATAAAATTACAAGATAAGCTTGGTGTAGTTAGTAGAATGACCATTAAGGGAGGGTATTAAAGTAATGTTTTATATTGTAATGGTCAATTAGCTTTTAAGATAGACTTTAGGAATCTTCTTTAATAAAGTCACGTTGACTTTAGATATTTTTCCTTTGTGGATAAGATATATGTCATCCTTATCCTTCGATAAGATTTATCTTTTTGTTTTATGAGTTGTCAATCTTATCCTATGAGTTGGCATCCTTATCCTTTATGGACAAGATATTTGTCATCCTTATCCTTTGTGGATAAAATATTTGTAATTCTATATAAGGATGCTTTTTTGCCTTATTTCTTAATAGATTTTTATGCAAGCTTGGTTAACTTTCTGTGTGTTGTTTTTGTAATAATTATATACCAAGTCACAACTTCCAACTTCAAGTAAACCTGCAATACAAAACTTACAAATCTGCTAAAAGCAATTTAATTTATTTCAACAGACATATTTTATAAGCTAACATAGTAGTTGCATTTAGAGCTACATCAACCAACACAACACCTATTGCAATTCAAAGCTTTCAGCAAATGCCAAGCAATATTTAACTCATAAAATCACAATAACATAGAATGTTTCAACAACAATTTAGAAACAAGATAGGCATTACTAAATTTTATTGAATGAATGATACTGAATCCCATAAACTAAGTGCCCAAAACACTCAATTATAAAATTTTATAATGCTTTGCATAAAAATTAAAACAAAAAGTGAACACACACTTCTACACTATGAATAACTTGCTTGCATTCAAAACAAACCTTATTACATAATTCTGTCCACAAATACTAGATCCTAATTTAGGCAATCTTCAGATAGAGTCTTGATAAGGATAATTACTAACTAACTATAGATATTTTAGAAGGTTGTCTAAAAAATAGCCAATCTATATATAGATGCTAGAAATAAACTTTCCAGAATATGCTCATCTCCTTAAAGATGGTGATGACTAAAAATAGTGAATTTGAAATCCATTTTTCCTGTTGCATCAAACCTAACTGGTAACTGCAATTTTAGATACTCTGAAAACAATTGAGTGCATAGAAATATTGCTTTACCAACATGCAAATAGGACAATGATGTGTAAGGTTTTAGCCAGTGAAAACCTGCTGAAATCATGTCAAAACCTTAACAATAATCTGAAAATGATCTCCAAAATGAAGAATTTGCCATATTGTCATATCTCGAAACCCTGGCAATCCTGAAGAATATGAACGGTAGTATATCTGATGATGACTGAAAATTGTATTTGGAACCTTAAACATGCTTGAAAGATGCATGGTTTGGTGATGAAAAATCTTGCGAAGCTGAAAATCTGAATCTGGCGATGATGAAACCCTGCACAATAAACCCTAAACGCTCTTGCTGAAGTGATGCTGAAAAATTATGAAATCAAGCTTTTTGATGATAACTGCTGTAAGTTGCCTGGAATCAATGAAGACAGCTTGGAAACCTAGAAAGAGGACTGAATTTGATCGCAAAAACTTCCAGAATCAGGTGACCCTGCTAATTAAAGTACACTGAAAACCTTTGAAATCAGGCTCGTTGGGCAGAACCCCTACACCTCTGTCTAAGCTTTAAAAGAATCTCCACAAACTCTCACATCACTTCTGCTGCCTCTGTTGCTATGACAGTCCCAAAACACCCTGAGAATTCAACTAGAATCTCGAACTACAGCCCTCAACAATGCATATGAGCCAATTATAATGCTTTGCATACATCCCACAGGGACTTTAAGTTATATTGCCATGCATAGAAGTGGAGTGTCGGTGGATGCGACAAATTCTCATGAGGAAATTTCCGTTTTTGACAAAAGCAATTTTATTTTTTCTCTGATCATGCAGTAGATGATGTTTTCACCAGCTCTGCAACCAGTTATTTCACTATAGTCAGAAAAATACTCTGTTTATAGGGCTTTCTCTAACATCCAAGAAGTTGTCCATGGTTGCAAATCATGCCATGAAGAACAAAAACTAAATCCTTTTTGGATTGTTTGGTGAACTACTAATGGTGTATATGCATAAGGATTGGTTTCACAAAGGCCTAAACAAGAAAAACATAGAAGCAAGTTAAATTGTTTTTAACTTATGTCTATAGAATTTCCAGGATGGGAGAAACAGGGGACAGCAAGATGAGTTTCAATTACTGATTTGATTTGGATATTTCAATTACTAGCTTTTATTGAAAACTCCAGATTTCCAATTATTTTAACCTCCAGAACAAATCAATTTTTTTGAACTGCAAATACACATTAATAAGTGATGATGCTATGCACCTTTTTTTTGTATTGTTCAAAATAGGGGAGGATACAACCAGGGGACCTAATTACCGTCCTCTAAGGGAATTGAACACTTTTTTGTAGAAAAAGAGTGAGTGGGAGTTAATCATCTAATATACGTTCTTGCAAAAGTAGCACACCATGTGGCACAAATTCCTCCAGATATACATGTCAGTAAATGGAAGAATAAAGTTGAGGTGCAAAATAAGGCAGTTTCTTCTTTGGAGTTGAAAACATTAGAAGCTGAAACCATGGTACACCTGTGCATGCCTTTTGCTATTATTCATGAGGTTTTCCTTCCATTTGTTCTACCTCTAGAGCCTTTCTTTCTTGTGATGATGGTATTCACAACCTTTTTGTTTCCTGTGCAATTTTGGATAGTGACTCAGCCTTGAAGGCACTAAATCGATGAAATCAGATCATGATTAAGCTAGGAAATTCATATGAAACTATTGGATGTTGGCAAGCAATGGCACATGATGACAAGCCATGGTTGGTGACATTGCTATTTTTTATGCTTTCTGAGACACACAGAAGGAGGATTCTGGTTGTATGAATACGAAAGTTTAAATGAATGGTTGATAATTGCTTTTTTGGTTCGTTTTTGAATCTCTTAGGGGCACAATTTTTATTCTTAGAGTGTGGCTGTTCTAAATGTGCATGTGGTACTTATCGAGCATCAGGCATCTTTGCCAAAGATAGGATGTCTATGAACAAATCCGAATTTCCTTGTAAGTTTTACTAGGCTTCCCATGTTCTCAAATCTGTGTTACATCTGACAACTTCTGACATGTTAGAGCTGGTTATGTTGGAGGTGGAGCTGGAATTTGTTCTTTAGATTGTGACACAATGTTCCAAAACTTGAGGCTGTTGTTTTATAGATAAAGGTCTGATTTGTTTTTTAGTTTATCATGTAACATTCTAAGTAATTTATGTTTTAGAAGTCTTCATAGCAATTGAGTGCATCAAACCAGCTGCAGATAAGGCAGAGGCCAAATCCTCATAAATCTATTGTCATGTGCCAATCCCCTAAGCTGTGACTCTGATCCCAGTTTCTAAATCTAATCAGATCTATCTGCTGCCACTCACAAGGTTATTTATGATCCTTTTGTAGTTCTGCTGCAGTTTGATTCTCTATCTGATCTTGGTGTCAGTACACACACTTGAGTGTGTCAATTGTCCTTCAAACCAGAGATTTCTGTTGATGAATGGTAGCTTAGGTCAGATATAAACGATGATTGCTATAAGCAGCATCATCGTTTATATAAGATCAATTGCTCTTCATGTTTAATATTTCTAGAAATAAGTAAAAATCGAATTTTATAAAACATGTATAAAATCGAATTTAAATAAATGATGTTCAAAATTTGCATTGGATAAAATTCGGAATTCATATAATATATCCGCCATGTGTGAGGGTGTATATATATGCTAAGTTTGTTTAACCGAATGATTATCGGTTGTAAGAGAAACCCGCGCGTCCCAAGGGACACGTCCCTTGAGCGGATGTGTCTCCACGTGTGGAGACACGTCCTCTCAAGAGACGCATCCCTTGGAGGCAGGTCTCCTTACATACAAAAGGTGATTCCACTCTTGATATGCAAACATCGAAATTATTAATGTTCTGCAATCAGCACATTCAGTATAAATAAAATCTGGAAATCGAAAATCTGACTTAGAATTTTAGTAGAATTCTTACAATTAGAATCTCTTTAGAACCCTTAGTCTCTCAATTTGATAGAAGATTTGATTACATTTACATGGTATCAGAGCCACGTTGTGTGAATTCAAATCAAATCTAGATTTCAGATTGCTCTAGAAAATTCGTATTTCCTAAAAAAAAATCGAATTCACTTCACATTCTTCATAATGTCAAGTGTGATCAGATTTGAAGATCGTCTTGCAGGAGTAGACAACTTCACATCATAGAATCATGATGATCCTTAGAGAGAATAAACTAGACTCGCTTGTGAAAGAAAATAAAAAGGAACCAGAGGTTGAACCTGAGAAAACTCAATGGATTGAAAACAATGAAAAGGCCATGAAAATCCTAGTAGATGCAGTTAGGGATCATATGGTGCCTATCCTAGCAAAACATGAAACTGCATACCATATGTACAAATCTCTTCAAAGTACCTATGAGATCAACAACACCTGTAGGACTCTTGCATTAAAAAGGCAGATCAACAATGCTCAAATAAACAAAGGAGAGTCCATTAATGCATACTTCATGAGGATTATTGAACTAAAGGATCAATTATCCACAATTGGATATCAGATTGATAGCAAAGAGTTAACTCTAATTGCACTAGGAGGCCTACCAAACTCATGGGAGTCATTTGTTCAAGGAATAAGTGCGAGATCTAAACTCCCTAAGTTTGATAGGCTAAGAACTGACTGCCTTCAAGAAGAAACAAGACTTTCCACAAAAGAGAATAAACAGAAACACATAGATGAAGACATTCATGTTCTCCACACAACATCTAATAAGAGGAGCAAGAAAAACTCCTACAAAAGAGGATCTTTTAAAAGAAAGAGAAATTCCAACGGAAAGGAATCTTATAAGAAGAAAGATATCTCTCAAGTACAATGCTTTAGATGTGATCAGTATGGCCACTATGCAATGAAGTGCCCTGACAGAACTAAACAAGAAGCATCCTTTGCCAAAGTAGGAAAGTCAAAACCAGATCATGAATCTGAGAACCTTGTATTCTATACAGCCCTTTCTAGTCAAGTATCTGACAACACTCAAAATTGGGTAATTGATAGTGGTTCCTCCAGACACATCATAGGGTTCATTGAACACTTGGACTCTATGACTGAAAAGTCTGATGAAGAAGTAACCATCGGGGATGATTTTGCATACCCTGTAAAAGGGTTTGGAACATGTTCCATCAAGTTGAAATCTGGGGTTTCTCTGCAACTCATTGGAGTCTTATTTGTACCTGGAATAAAGAGAAATCTTATATCCATCTCTACCCTTGAAGACAATGGTTACAAAGTTACATTTATGGATGGGAAAGTTCTAGTATGGCCTAAGAACTCAACTATCAAGAAAGCCCAAACCATAGGCATAAGACAAGGGTACCTTTACAAACTATGCATTGAGGTTAAGCAAGCCCTTACCCTTGACACTGTTGATTCAAATGAAATTTGGCATAGAAGATTAGGACACCTTCATTTCCGTGCCCTACCTTCTATGGAAAAACTTGTTACAGGCTTACCCAAGCTAAAACCATCTCATGAGGGAACTTGTAAAGGTTGTGCCCTAGGAAAGAATACAAAGGGATCCTTTCAGAATAGCCTGAGTAAAACCCTTAATGTAAAGAGTCAATAGAAATCCTTAAAAGGTTCAAAGAGTTCAAAGCCCTTATTGAAAACTTCTCCGGAAAGGAAATAAAAACCTTAAGGATAGACAATGGGAAAGAATACACCTTTGAGATTTTCAAGGAATTTTGCATGAGTGCTGGAATTAAGAGGGAGTTCACAGTTGCCTACAACCCTCAACAAAATGGGGTTGCTGAAAGGAAAAATAGAACCATTGTAGAAGCTGCTAAGGCAATGCTGCTTGACCAAAACATTGAAACTTCTTTCTGGGCAGAAGCCTCTAGGACTACTATCTATATTCAAAATAGATGTCCTCATTCTCATCCTGATAACAAAACTCCCGAAGAAGCCTTTATCGGCATAAAACCTGACATTAGTCATTTTAGGATTTTTGGCTGTCCTGTCTATATTCATGTACCCAAAGAGAAGAGATTCAAACTAGAACCTTTTGGAAAGAGGGGAGTATTTGTGGGTTATAGTGAAACCTCCAAAGCCTACAGGATATTCATACTCGGGCAGAAACAAATTGAATTGAGCAGAGATGTCATCTTTGAAGAAGACATTGCATTCAAGAGGGCAAGAAGTTCTAGTGAGACAAAAACCTATTCCCCTAGAGTACCTGAAATGGAACCTGCTCCTGAGATTCAGAGGGAGCATCTTGAGGAAATGCCACATGAACTTCCTTCTACTTCAAATGAGAATACAAATGACATCGGCAGAAAGAGACCACTTTGGGCCAGGAAGATGATCAAAGAAGCAGAGGATCATGCAGCACCCAAAGGAACGTTCAGGGAGAGTAAAAGACCCAAACGTTTCTCTAGCTATGTTGCTCTAATGAACAACATCATAAACTCAGAACCTATCATGTTACAGAAGCTTTCCGACATCAAGCATGGAAGGATGCAATGACAGAGGAATATCAGTCTATTCTAAAGAATGATGTATGGGATATAGTGCCTAGACCAAAAGAGAAATCTGTTGTCTCTTCCAAATGGCTCTTCAAAATCAAGCGTTGTTGATGGCAGTATAGAAAAACATAAAGCACGTTTTGTGGCAAGAGGTTTTTCTCAAAAGGAAGGCATTGATTACGAAGAAACATTTGCACCTGTTGCCTGTTACACATCAGTGAGAGCAGTGTTAGCCATTGCAACATCTAAAGGTTGGAAGATCCATCAAATGGATGTCAAAACTGCCTTCCTGAATGGAACCATTGAAGAAGAAGTCTATTTGGAACAGCCTGAAGGTTTTGTGATACATAAACCTGACTCACATGTATGTAGACTGAAGAAAGCCCTCTATGGACTTAAACAGGCTCCCAGGGTCTGGTATGAAAGAATTGACAGCTATCTCTTGGGATTAGGATTTTCCAAGAATGATGCTGACTCCAATCTCTACTTCAAGGTAATCAAAGGTGATATGCTAATAATTATTTTATATGTTGATGACCTGCTGATAACAAGAGAAGATCACCTCATTGCTCAAGGGAAGCAGGATCTAATTTCTGAATTTGACATGAAAGACTTGGGCATTCTACACTACTTCCTAGGTTTAGAAGTATGGCAGAAATCAGAGGGCATTATACTAAACCAAGGGAAGTATACTATTGATATTCTGAAGAGATTTGGAATGTTGGACTGTAGACCGATGTCTACACCTATGGAAACCAACCTTCACAAATTGAAAGAAGCAGCAGTAGAATCCAAGTGTGCAGATCCGACCCTTTATAGACAGATGATTGGATCCTTGATGTATTTGGTTAACACCAGACCTGATATTTGCTATGCAATGAATGTTCTTAGCCAGTTCATGTGTGAGCCAAAGGAAATTCACTTAATGGCTGTGAAACATATTTTGAGATATCTTCAAAGCACTATTGGATATGGTCTTCTTTACAAGAATGATCAACTAGATCTACATGGGCACTCTGATTCAAATTGGGCTGGAAGTGTAACCGATCGGAAAAGCACATTGGGATGTTGCTTCTGTTTAGGATCAGCTATGATCTCCTGGATTTACAGAAAACAATCTTCAGTTGCACAGAGCTCAACAGAAGCTGAATACATTGCAGCCTCAATGGGAGCAAGAGAAGCAGTTTGGCTTCGTAAATTGCTTGTGGGACTCTTTGGTGAGCCCTTGAATCCTACAATTATTCATTGTGATAATCAAAGTTGCATCAAACTCTCTGTAAATCTTGTCTTTCATGATAGATCTAAGCACATTGAGATCCCCTATCATTATGTAAGAGATATGGTGGAAAGGAAAGTGATTCAGTTGGAGTATATTAGTACAAATGATCAAACTGCAGATATTCTCACCAAGCCTCTCTCCCGAATCAAGGTAGAGCACTTCAGGAAGAAACTTGGTATGGTTGAAATGTAATTTGTTATTTATGTTTGAAATACAAATTGTTTATAAAATTGTACTAATATATAAAGATGTTTAATGTGTAAACTCTTTTGTCATGTGTGTGACTCCATGACTTTATGGGCCTACTCCCCCTGTGTTCATTATTGAAAGGTGACGATCTTTCTAATAATGAACACTTGTATTTGACATTGTAAAGTAACGACTCTACAATGAAAAACTATCATGATAGATATCATGTGACTTGATATCTGTGGACATGTCATGATAGTATCTCTTGGACACTTTGATGGATATCATGGGACGTGATATCATCTGAAGATCATTGTGATCCTTGAGAGATAATCATGGTGGATATTTATATCCGTGGATATGCCATGAATTATGGTAGACATCATGTGACTTGATGTCAGTGCACATACCATAATGAAGATGTGTTATGAAGAATGTCATGTGACTTGACAACTTTGAGAAAACATATCATATCTTCGATATCACGTGTAAAGGTGATATCTCCATTTATTTGATCTGAAATATCTTCCCTAGCTAAGAGGGAGTGTTGATGAATGGTAGCTTAGGTCAGATATAAACGATGATTGCTATAAGCATCATCATCGTTTATATAAGATCAATTGCTCTTCATGTTTAATATTTCTAGAAATAAGTAAAAATCGAATTTTATAAAACATGTATAAAATCGAATTTAAATAAATGATGTTCAAAATTCGCATTGGATAAAATTTGGAATTCATATAATATATCCGCCATGTGTGAGGGTGTATATATATGCTAAGTTTGTTTAACCGAATGATTATCGGTTGTAAGAGAAACCCGCGCGCCCAAAGGGACACGTCCCTTGAGCGGACGTGTCTCCACGTGTGGAGAAACGTCCTCTCAAGAGACGCATCCCTTGGAGGCGGGTCTCCTTACATACAAAAGGTGATTCCACTCTTGATATGCAAACGTCAAAATTATTAATGTTCTGCAATCGGCACATTCAGTATAAATAAAATCTGGAAATCGAAAATCTGACTTAGAATTTTAGTAGAATTCTTACAATTAGAATCTCTTTAGAACCCTTAGTCTCTCAATTTGATAGAAGATTTGATTACATTTACAATTTCCCTAATTGAACAGTCATTTCCGAAAAGAGCAGAAGTGCATTGTTATGATTTTGGAAACTGGTGAAGAATCATCCCACGAGTTGATAAGGCCATCCCACAGGTCAACTTCACTTCCCACGATCATGTCCACCTCATCATTGATCCTGTTGTTGGAGAGTCAGAGGAAATCTGTGACCATGTTGTGAATGTTGAAAATCTTTAATGAATCCAATAAGTCCCATGCTTCACACATGTTATTTATTTTCCAGTTTGACAAATTTCTTTTCCTAAGGCTGAGAATTATTGCCATAGAATCTCATTTGAATATCACTGAGTCCATGTTGCATGACTTAACCAGTTGCACACCAAGAATGAGAACTGATGCTTTGGCTTCATTGTTTGTCCCCTGCATGATCTTCTTGAAGCTGCCTTGACCAATGCCCCTTTGGAGTCCATGATGTCACATCCTGTGCTGGAGGGCCCTGGGTTGCCCCTTGAGTCACCATCAAAGTTTCATTTAAATGTTCCCTCCTGCGGTAGAGCCCATCCAATCAAATCCTTCTTCTTGGAGGGGTGATTGAACCTTGAGATCCCCTGAACTAGGGAAAAGCTACTTCTACTTACATTGTTTTCTTACCTTTATATGCCTTTTTATTGGTTTTTGCAGCTACATGCTTTATTATTTTATCTAGTAGCAGATTGCCTGTTCTGTAGATGCTTTAAAGTGAAGGTGGCATGTATTGTTATCTTTAGGATGATAGGAAAGCATTACTTCAGCATATGCATATGGCTATAGATAGTTTGCCACCAGTGGACTGGATTTCTTGTCTCAAGGTGATAGTCTTATGATATAATTGTGTGCAGGAAATTACAGCCTTAGTAAACCTAATAGGCATATTCCATTCAAGCAAATATTAAATTGCTTACACATCTGCACACTTTTTTAATATTAAACAATAATTTTAGTTCACATTGGCAACCAATGATTTTGTTGGTGGATGATTTTGCTTGCTTAGATTAGCAATTTTACCTTTGTTACCATTTTACACTTGTAAGCTGTGCTGCTTCAAAGGTTCTCTTGAGGACCTGGGTGCTAATTCTAATAAGGGAGTGATGAATTGTAAGATTTCTCAGCTAAAAACCTTAACAAATGACTGCATTCTTTAGGCCACAACAACCTATATTTTAAAGGCATACACTTCCATCACCTGAGATTCACGAGGATACATCTTAAGTCAACATAATTTTGCTTATATGTATGAGTGGATGCTTCTGGTTTATTGGATGGCCAGAAATATACACCTTGTTTGTAGTTCATGCTTTTAGCGTTTTTTGTCATTACTGGTTTCGCATCTAATTTTTAAAGAAATTGGATGTACGTGTATAGTTTTAGTGCTGAGGAAGGCTAGATATTATATGAGATCACTTTTTCTTTACATTCAAGTTCCATCTCTTTTAAGTTGTAATGTTACTAACAAAAATGCTTAGATTTAACAAAAATAATTAGTTGGATTTTGGGTGTTAAGTAACTTTATAATTTGATCTAAATCAAAATAGTATTAGATCCTTTAACTTTGTCATCATGTACCATTATTTAGTGTCATCCAGATCACCTAGAAGGTTGACCTATGCTTTGTGTTAGTGTTGTTTAGAACTTGAGTGCCATGTAGATCACCTACTTGGCCTCACTCTTGAATTTTAAGCATTTTAGCAATTTTTTCTCTTGCTTTTGGTCTAAGAGTTGCTACCTTCAATCCTCTGTTTTCGTGGACAACATTTTACTTATTTTATTGGTAATGTTTTTGTATGGAAAGGGCCCTCTTGAATCTCTTGAATTGAATTTATAAACATTTTAATGATTTTTTTTCCTGGCTTTTCGTCCAAGAGCTGCTACCTTTTGTCCTCTGGTTTTGTGGACAACATTTTACTTATTTTAATGGTGATTTTGTTGGATGGGAAGGGCCGTCTGAATTGCGTGCTATCCATTTTCAGAATTTCCATTGTCTCCTAGGGATTTTGAACATGGGCAATTCCAAACAGAGTGAACCTCTTTCACCTCTAGACCATGTTATCTGGGACTTCTTTTATTGGGTACAACATTAATACTTTTGAGTGTCAGATGACAGGAACTTACATTTCATTTACCCTATCTTTTGCAGATAGCTAAGATTACAGAAGAAGGAGCTACCATTTCTGAACCTTATGCATTGAAAACTTCCTGGGAGCTAAGTGCATTTAAAAATCCAACTGCAGGAGCTGAAGGTTCATGGTAACTAGAGACATGGCCATGCTGTTGTTTCACTTGGTGAGGCAAAAACTTCATGTGGCTTGTCTGGAAATGATATGCCAATTCAGTAGCATGAGTTGTGCCCTTTTTCAGAACCTTAATGAGGTCTTTTAAGAATTAGTGGACAGTTGATTATCTAGTGCATATTGATTTATAGTTTAAAAAAAAAGATCTTGGAAGGCATTGCGAAAGATAATTGGATTAGGTATGGCAATTTACACTGATTTCTTTATCATGAGACAGCATCTTTTGAAGCCTATTTTGTTGTTGTTACATTATTTGCACATTCAGATATTCATATTTGCTACTATTTTCAATTATATTTGAATGTTTTAAGTTCTTTAGCATTTCAAGCCACAATTATCCTTACATTTGACTTACCATGTCATTTGATTAATCTATTTGTTTTAATAGACTTAATCTATCTTAGCTTCAATCTAAATGATTGACAAGGATATCTTCTTCTACACAGTTTTTTCAAAAAGCTTTCTGCCAAAATATTTTACATTAATATCTATATGCAAGAAGGATTTTATCTTGGGTATCAGCTAATACAATGGCCGCATCTCATCAAATATGTGCATATAAAACTATTGGAATTTGCAATATATTTTGAAGCTGTATATGATATTCCAAACTGTGTTATTTCAGAACCGGTATCACAAGACTATGCATTTAAATTTGTTGTAGAAAACATCTCAAGAATCTATTATGGTAAACCTGCCTGGTCATTTGTGAGAGATTTTGGCAGGGAAGTAGAGTCCAGGCGAGTTGTCAATGAAAAACAAAAGTTGTGTCAGCTTACCTTTAGTTTTGGTTAAATAGTAGACTTTCTAGTCAAAGGTAATAGAAAATTTGTTCAATTTATTACTTTGGTCAATAAAAAATGGCTAACATATCCGAAGCTCATCAATTAGATGAGTCATCAAAATTGACGTTCTATTCATATCAGGTTAGATAGGATGTACATGTCAACATATGTAAATTTCAGAATTATGCAAAGATGAACTCATTGAAGTCCAGTATACATGACAAAATTAATGATGTTTTTGACTAAGGCGATTAAGGTAAAATGGGATTCCCTTGTACAATAAAGAAGATAAAGTAATAAAGCTCATCAAAACAACAAAGGGAAACCACATGAAACCATCAGCATAACAGCTACATCAGCTAACAGATGGGCAATGCAATACCTAACAAATGACCAACCCAAAGGCAGGGTGGTTTGAAGTCAAATAGTTCCAATTATATTTGATTAACCTCAACCATCGTATTCTTGATGCTAAAATCCTTCTGCTCAAATCTCTTACCAGGAAGATCCAAAGGGCCACAAGCAGTCCAGATTTTTTGTTAAATCAAAGGGGTCTCCATCACACTCTATGATCTTCTTGAGCATTACCCCTACTTCCTTCTGTGCATCCTCAGTGGTGGTGTTGCAATCATCATCAACAGCTAGTGCTCATACCTTTTTCCTCCAAACAGAATAGTATTTCTTGTTGTTCAGGGAAACAACATCGCCTGCTTTGAAGCAACAATGGCAATCAACCAAAATAGTTTTTGAATTCAATTTGTTGCACCCAATTACCCAGCTTGGATGATAAGGTAATCTGTAAAGGGAGCACCTCATACTTCATAAGAACACAAAATTAATGATGTTAATTGCCCCTTTAAGCTTTAGTTTCTATGTGTTATCTAATCTTCCATTTGTAGTTTGTTCTACAATACTTAAGTTATTCAACTAATTGCTCATTCTAGTTGTGAAAGCTTATTTAACGACTAACAACTTCTAGAAAAGACTCATCATTCTCTATCTAACAAATGAATGTTTAAGGGAGAGTATTAGAACATAATTTTCATACATGAATCCTAATAAAATTATGTTCTAATACATTCCAACGCGCGTACTCTGTTTTTTCAATTTTATTGTGATTCCTCTGGTCGGCCATGGCAGGATCTGCTGGGGTGGGTAAGGGGGGACGGGGGAGAGGGGGGGGTGTGAGGCTAGCGGGCTTCCCCATCTTCTGTGTTTGCTTCTATGTTAGTAAAAAAAGGTGTGAAGGTTGCTCCCAAGGTGGGGTCGGTGCGAAAAGATCTTTACCTTCAATCAATGTGGGGACCCTTCCGCAAGCTGTTGATAAATCCCTTGTTCCCCCCCCCCCTAGGTCCCGACTCCTTTTTTTCGAAGGAAGACTTGATTTCCTATGTGGAAAAGCTGGTTTGAAGCACTTCTACGAAAGGGATAAAATTCAGAGTCCCAGTCTACGTCTTCTATTCTATGGATGGTTTGGAGATTGTTGTTCCTGATGAGATCATGAATGAGACAATTCTTGGCCTGCAACTCTCTCTAGTAGGAAAGTTTCTTGCTTTCAGACCCAATATTGATCAAGTAAGAAAATGGGTTGTTTTTGCTTGGAAACTCAAAGGGAGTGTTAATATTAGTGCAATGGCAAAAGGTTTATTTTTGTTCTACTTTTCGTTCCAAGAACATCTGTTTAAGGTTCTAACTGGAGGGCTGTGGGCCTTTGACAAGAATTTAAAAAGCTGTTTATCCTAATGTAAATGGAAGCCAAGACTTGATCCTTTGGCTGAACTAGGTGCGGTAGTTCCCACTTGGCTATGGCTTTCAGGCCCCCCCCAGAGTTTTGGGATCCTAAATTTTCCAAGGTATTTCAAACTCCTTTGGTCAATTAATAGCTGTTGATAAAGTCACTCAGCAGAAGGCAAGATTGGTGTACGCAAAAATATGCGTCAACGTGGCTGTTAACATGGTCTTACCCACTTCCATCTACTTGAGAACAAGGTCTGGGGTTGGGACTCAAGCGATAGAATACAAAAATGCAGGATTTTTTTGCCGGAACTGTGGAAAGTTTGGCCACCTAAGTATTTCTTGCAAGAAATAGGATATGAGAAAAAACAAAAAAAGTTCAGCTCACCAAAACCACAATGTGAATTTTTTGACACCTATAAACAAGGTTATTTTTGACAATGTTGGTAATGTTATAGAGATCCCTCAACTCATACAACAATCGAGGGATGGTGAGGATCCAAAGAAAGTAGCGGAAAGGGACAAAATGAGTAAGGTATTAGCTCCTCCTTTGCTCCTCCCTCACGAGGATACTATCTTGGTAGATAAGGTTTTATGGCTGGAAGAGAAGTAATGAATGGTGATACCGGGCCAAAAAGTGATTGGTAATTTGGACTCCAAGACCCCCATTGGGAAAAATTAAATTAAATTGAAGGAATGCGTGGCAGATGATATTGAAGCAAACAATGAGGACTTTAAGATTATAATCTTAAGGAGGCAAAAGGTGTAAACTTGTCAGGTAACAACAAAGTATTGGAGGATTCCTTGGCCTTATTGGGCTTTGGGGACTATCAATCTTAAGGAGGCAAAAAGTGTAAACTTGTCAGGGAACAACAAAGTGTTGGAGGACTCCTTGGCCTAATTGGGCTTTGGGGACTTTGTATCTGAATCTTCTTCAATGAAGCCTTGTGAGGGAATTTTAGAGGAAGATTGGATCCACGTTAATGGGAAAAGAAAAAAGAAAAAGAAAGCTGATGTAAGAGGAGACCAGGAAGACCATCCTAAAGGGAAACATGTGCTCAAGAGGCTGCTTGCAACGTCGCCACAGGAACACAAAAAACCTTGAATGGTCTTTCAGGGCAAAAAAATCCAAAAAGTGAAGGTGGGGGGCATGGGTGTCAGTGTAAGGAGGATGTTGACTGTTTTAATGTGCTTTTTAGCAATGAAGATATTATCTTAGAATGTTTGTGGGTTAAACAACCCCTAAAACATCTTGTCAAATGCTGTATTGTTGACCTAAAAGTGGATATTCTTCTTATCCAAAAAACAAAAATGCAAAATTCATCCTTTGATCAGTTCATCAAAAACATCTGGCTTGTAACTGACTATTGTGTGAGTGATGCTAAGGGTGCCTTAGGAGGAATTGCCACTCTATGGAACTCAACAAGGATAGAAGGTGAAAAAGGTGTCCATAATAAAAATAGTTTGATTATTGTTATGGAAGACAAGAAGGCTCTAGCTAAATGGAATCTCATAAATATCTACGCTCCCAACATTAGAGGAGCAAGATCCCAACTATGGGATTTTATTTCTACCACTATCTCAAATAGACAAAGGGAGTATTGGATGTTGTTGGGGATTTTAACACCCCTTTATACCCTTCAATAAAATTGGGGGGTTTGGATGACTTTTCTAACATGTTGGACCTTGCAGATCTTGTCTCCTCCCAGCGGTTGATGGATGTAGAACTACAAGGTTCCTTGTTCACCTGGTCAAGCAAGAAACAAGGAAATAACCACATTCAAGTGAAGCTGAATATATTTCTCATTTCTAATAGATGGGATATTTTTTATAAGCTCAACCTTGCCACCCTCCCAAGAACAGGTTTAGATCACAGTGCCATCCTCTTGGTTTGGGAGGAGGAGCTGTTTAGGGGCCCTTATCCGTTCAAGTATGAAATAATGTGGAATTCTCACCTTGAATGACCTCATTCAAAAGTGGTGGAATATTCCTTGTCAAGGTACTCCGATGTATTACTTTGTTCAGAAACTCAAAAGGATAAGAGAAAAAGTAGAAGATTGGAACAAGTTCTTTGGAAATATCTTTCATCAAAAGAAGAATATCAAATTTGAAGGAGATCCAACAAAGAATGGAAGAAGGTATTAATGATGAGGAGACTACGAATAAAGAAAGGGAGTTACATATGGAATGGATGTAAATCTCAAAATTGGAGGAAGCATTTTGGAAACAAAAATTGAAGATCCAGTGGCTGTAGGAGGGAGACAAAAATACCAATTTTTTCCATCAATCCACCATGAAACTCAAAAAAAGAAACAATATTAGATCTTTGGTTAAAGAAGATGGCTCTATTTTGACTTTGGAGGAGGACATAACAGATGTTGTTTCCTTAATCACAGTTCCCCGGGAAGATCTTCCACAGTAGATTCTAGGGAGGGAGGAACTCTTCCAAGTAATCCCTAATGTAATCTTTGATCAAGATCTCAAAGAGTTGATGAAACCTATAATGTTGCAAGAAGTTAAAGATGCAATGTTCTCTTTCGGAGCATTCAAAGCCCCTAGACCAATGATTTTCCTTTGCTTTCTTCCATGTTTTCAAGGATATCATTTTTGAGAATCTTATCAAGGTTGCAGAGGACTTCTTCAGGTTGGGAAGATTGCTCAATCAAATAAATTCAACCTTTATAGTGCTTATCACCAAGATGGAGGACCTTACTTCTCTATAGGATTATAGACCAATAAGCTTATGCAACACACTATAAAATCTTCTCCAAGCTTATTGTTAATTGGCTGAAAGGGGTTCTCTCTAAAATGATCTCATCAAATTAACAAGGATTTGTAAAAGGTAGACAAATTCTTGATCTAACCATAGTCACCCATGAATATACACACTCAATGGAGTAGAGTAAAAAATTGGGTATGGCCCTTAAACTGGATATTTCCAAGGCCTATGATAGAATCTCTTGGTCGTTTCTTCTTGCTATTCTTGAGAAGTTTGGGTTCAAAGGGAGATTTTTAAAGCTTCTAAAAGTCTGTGTTAGTACCCCAAAGTGTGCAGTTGTGATAAATGGGGTACCAAAAGGATACTTCTCTTGTGGTAGAGGGTTAAGACAAAGTGATCCTCTATCCCCTTATCTATTCATCATTGAGACAAAAGCCTTTGGGAGAAATATACAAAAGAAGCTTGTTCAAGTATCTCTCAAAGGGATTAAAGATGCTGCTTCTCTACCTCCTACCTCCCATCAACAGTTTGTGGATGATACGATCCTTTTTGGTGAAGCATCAGTGGTGGAAGCTACCCTATGGAAATCTACCCTTCAGGATTATGCTAAGGTGTTCGACCAACACATCAATTATTCCAAAAGCAAGGTTTACTTCTTTAATGTGGATCAACTGCTCAAGGACCGAGTGCTGAAGATCTTAGGTTGTCAAACTATTGTTTTGCCGGCCTTCTATTTTGGGTTACCTTTATGCACGAAAAATCCCTCTAATAATTACCAGAAAGAACAATATTATTGAAAGGATCCAAAAAAAGCTGGCAGGATGGAAAGACAAGCTTCATCGTCAAATTGATAAACTCCAACTTTTAAAAGTCTCTCTTCAAAACATCCTTGTCTACTATCTCTCCTTATTTAAGATTCCTACCTTATAATGAATGAAATATAATAATTCAAAGAAAGTTCCTATGGACAGGATCAAAAGAAAAAGCAAGGATTGCACTATTTAAATGGGATAAAGTTTGTTCACCCAAAAAGCTTGGGGGCCTTGGAATAAGAAGGTTAAAATTGTTCAACAAAGCTCTTCTATCTAAAATTGGATGAAACTTCTTAGAAGAAAACAAAGATTTTGTAGATATCTTTAAAACTAAATATCTAGGGAATTTTGATTTTGGAAGTTTTTTGTACTCTTCTGAGTTACCAAATGGTTGTGCAATATTGAACAACTTAATAAAAATAAGAAACACTTTAAAACAAGGAGTTAAAAGGAGAATAGGGAATGGTAGGAAGACCTTGTTTTGGGATGGACTATGGAACAAAGGACTAGCTTTGTCTTCTATAACTCAATTAAATCAAATCAATGAAAGGTTAATAAGAGTCAATGGGATTTTCTTGCACAATTACGTGGAGTGGGCTAGGGAAACCCCACGATGGAAGAATTCTGGTCAACAATTGACTTGAGGAAGGAATCTTAGGGGAGGGAGACAACAAGAGTGGGGAGTTATATTCCAAGCTTTAAATCTACAAATAGGTGACTCTTTTTCTCCTCAAATAGGGATGATGAGTGGATTTGGAGCAGCTCTCCTTCAAGGAATTTCTTAGTTAAGTTTGCTTATAATATGATGGACCAACTCTTGCCTTAGCGTATAAGTTTCAACTGGAATCTAATTTGGAATGCTAAACTAATCCTCAAAATCTCAGTCTTTTGGTGGGTTGCAGTCCACGGTAGCATTCTCACAATTGATAATCTTATTAAGAGAGGTTATCAAATAATTAATAGATGCTCTCTATGCTATGAGGAGAATGAGAGTATTGAACACCTACTCTTTCATTGTTCCTTCTCAAGAGAGGTTTGGAACCAAGTCTTAAATATTCTTTTGATAAATTGGGTTTTTCCCTTTTCTCTAAGGGATCTTGTGGATAATTGGAATAATTGCCCTTTTGGGTACCCCATCATTGTGGATTTGTGGAAGCAAATCTCTCTTGTTTCGTGGAGATTATGGAAAGAAATAAACAACATAATCTTTAGAGATACGAAGAGGAGCAATATGGAGGATTTCTCAAGCGTAAAACAACAAATCCAAGAAAATATCAACTCTAGTCCTTATGACTTCTCTAAAAAACTACCTATCCTGACCTAAGGGATAAACAAAATTGGGGGATTAAAAAAGATCTAACCAGGGTGAACTGAGCTAATATCTTGAACATAAAGATAACTAAATGGTTACCTCCTAAGGAAGATTGGACTAAACATAATTTTGATAGATGTTCAAAAGGGAACATGGGCATAGCTGCAGTGTTACATCTCATTTTTGCTTGCATAAACTTAATTAATAAATAATTGGAATTGGTTGAGACTATTGGTTGATTATCTTATGATTGTTTGATTTTGGATAAATGTGTTTTTAAATTAGATGTTATTTCTAAATGCATAAAATTGAAATGGAAATGGAGATGAGATGTTATGTGCATGTGCTCCAGCTATAGTTTTATGAACTAACCTATTGACATAAATCTAAGTGCAAATGAAAGTAGGAAAATGTCGAACACAAGAACATGGCTAAGGTAGAAGTATCCTAGCCACTTGGTAATAATTAGCATGATGGAAACCCGACACACACACACACACAAACGTAGTTGCATCCATCTTGCATTGTATGGTTACGATTGCATTGTGTTATCTGAAAATGTCATTTGTGTGTTATGATTTAATTAATGACTATGTTTATGGTTATTATGTTTTAAAAAATAAAACTAATTGGGAAAATAGAAGTATGTCTTATGGTTATTTTATTTCAAAAATGAAATTAATTGGTTGGAAAAATAAAAGATTTTTTACTTTCAAATGTTTGATAATAATAAATTGCATAATTTATATTTATATATATCAATAATATAATAAAGATATTATTATTTATATATATAAATAGCTTATTTGTTATATAAATAGTTTATTATTAAAAAGAAAACAAAAATAAATTGAAATAGGATTTATTAAAAAAATTAAAAAAGTTAAAAATGCAAATTAAAATTGCGTGAGAAATCATGCATTTGAAAGTTAAGTTCTAAGATTGGAATACTAGAGTTGAATTTTTGTTTGCATGAAAATACTAAAACTATAAATAAGAGAACTCAGTAAGGGAAAAAGAAAGTTTTTTGGAGATCATAGCATTGACAACAATTGGGAAGGAAAATTGTGATTTGTTGCTTCTGTTTTGGTCATTACTTCCAAACCCTCGTTTTGATTTGAAAATTCTCCTAAGTTTAGGCTTCGTCGATATTTTTTTAAGTTTCATGAACTTTAGCGGATGCCGCCAAGATTATTCTAACTCCTTATGCCGACATCCCTTATTAAGTCTTTGGCTTTATCCTTTGTTTCACGCATTGTCGGTCTTTCATGAAGTTATTGTAACTTTCCTAACGTCGAAGCCTTGTGGGAACGTCTAAGTTTGAATGTTTTTAAAGTTGTCGGCCCGTACCAAAGGTTATATAACCTTTTCAAAAGTTTGCTAGTGAAGGAAAGCTAAAGAATTAAAAGAAAGATTCTATGTCGTCAATAATTTTGATAGGTTTGGAAACCATTGTCAGTCTTCGACAGGGTTTCACAAACCTCTCCTTTGTCTATTACATAAGTATCTTATTAAAAAGGAAAGCGACGATAGTATAGGGTTTTCGTAAGCGCAACAAATTTTAAAGGATTTTCTGAATTTTCCTTAATGAACAATGTCAATGCAAGAAAATGCTTGACTAAGCAAGTGCAACCATTAAAACGTAAATGTGCAGGAGAGTAACATACACAAATATCATTACCAAACACAGTAACAAATTAAAGAGGGAAAAATACTCAGATGCAAAAAGATAATGCTAAAATACAAAAACTTCATATTATATTCATATATATGTATATGTTTGGTATTACAAAATGGCATTTGCGTTTCAAAGCAAAAAAAATGTTATCAATATATTTTTCCTAAATACAGAAGATAAACATAAAGATGCATATCCCCTCCATCTCTTGCAAGCGTTCAATCTGGGCAAATGAAAATAGGTTCTCTTGTGATTGCACAAAGTGGGCAAATAGCCCCATGTCATTCTGCACTAGCCCCACACGAAGAAGAGTTATTGCCTCCTCTGTAACCTTATGTGGGATTCCAATAGCAACACATATGGCATCACTAATGATGTTGGTTCTTGGGAGTTGGCTTAGTCCTCCAATGGCAGCCCGTACCCTCATCAAATATTCAAGACGAACCAGATGCTTTGCCACCCTTATGCCCCAATCACATTTCCCTAAAGTGCGGACTACAATGTATATGAAACGTTCCAGGAGCTCCACATTATGGACATGGACACGATTTAGGAATTTTTCTCTTAGGATCTTTTGACGATCCTTTTGGCACAACAACATGCAAACAAAATATTGCTACTCTGTTTCTCCTGAAAGAGAAAGATGATCACATGGATATCTTAGCTCCCAAGGTCTATGTAGTTGGTTCTCAATTGTGCTGATGTTGCTCAATTGGTGAATGTAATAGTAATGTTCAAGGGGCCTGCTGGTGTTGGGCTTCTGGATTGTTCTAAGATCAAGCATGAAATAAAACCTAATTTAACTGGGGTTTTTAAAGAAACAACAAAGGATAGGTCAGAGCTTTGGAACAGAAAAGAACAATAATTCATCCAATTTTAACCAGATTTGTTAGCTTCAAGGAATTTGTTAACTAAAACTGCAGAACAAAGTAAACTTGTGATTGACACACAACCTCTTTCATTCACAGTGCTAATTCAAATAATAGATTTTAAGTTACCATTTAAATAAAATATAAGATAAGTCTTCAATCCTTGAAAGACTCTCAAATCAGATGATCAACTTAAGACAAATATCATTCAGGAACACAATATGAAGTAGATTAAACTCTGATTGCTTCTACTGTTAGTGAAACAGATAAGCAATATTTACAAGGCTGGCACAATCACCAGTGTACAGAGAATCTGCGATTCCAGATTGTTTCCAACTACACTAGGAGGACTTGGAAAATACATTACAACCAATACTAAATCTTACTACTAGACAAGAAGACAAAAGAAGCTCTCACTACTAAGAATCAAGATGCCACTCTATCTCCTTCTGTTAACTGACTAAGAAGTTCTTTATCTACCACTTTTCTAACCTTAGAAGTTCTAACCTTTTACAAAGAGGCCAAAATGCCTTATATACAGAATGTAGCGAAAGAAGGTGTTGTCCCCCTGCATTAGGGTTTACAAAATATCTGCTTCTGGGAGATTCGGCTCTCAGAGCTTTCTGAGAAAAGTCAAAGCTGCATTCAATGTGAAGCCTTGCTGTCCATGCTGATGAAGGATTTCTATCCTTAGGAGAAGCCTTTTTAGATCTTTTTGGCAGCTGCAACATTAACTCTCCTGTCTTCGTGTCCACCTTCGAACTCTGTTGGAGTCGCCTTGAATGCTCAGAATATCTCCATCAATACTGATCTACCTCCTTGCCAGTAGTCACTACAACTGTCCCTATGAGTCACAGTTTCTTCTTCCCTTCGACTTCCTTTTTGTTCTGGACTTCTCTGTACGTTGACCGTCCTCTAGAAGCACCATCGGGCCTCCTTGCAGATCTGAACATTGTCGCCCGAGCTGATCCATCTTGCTTGCATTCTGTTAGTCTTTTCCACAAGGGCGGTCAATCGGTCAATGGCCCACCTTAGCTCCTTCTGATTGGATGATCACATGCCACGCTAGATTCCCGAGTAGTCAAGAGCGGTCTTCCTTAAATCGCATGTTGGTGAGACACACATTGTGTCTCGCTGATGCGATTTTGTCTTCTAACAGTTATCGACATAGCGCAGACCAGTCAATGAGACCCTTCAGCGAGCTACAAAAGTTATATCGATACACACCGAGGTTTCTGAGACAATCATTATCAGTGTGAGGTCATGGCGATCTTCTTAGTCCTTCGGGGAGCTTCTTCCAAGCTCAAATTTCTTTTGGTGAGACCTTATATTGTCGGCCAGAGTTCCCAGCGAGTTCCTCATCATTTGGCGAGCCCATTCTACATCGGTAAGACCCTTCCGGGTCGGTGAAATCTAATGGCTCTCCTTTCTTTTCTCCCCAAATTCATTCCTATCCCCTTGGGCTCGAGCTCTTTCCACTTCGGTGAGACTTTCTTTCTTCGCCAAGATCTTATGGCGAACCCTTGAATCCTTCGCCGAGTTGCATATGTTTCGGTGGGACACCCACCGCTCAGCGAGAACTCTTGGCAAATTCAAAATACTTCACTGAGGGGACAATCCCTTCAGCAAGATTGACGGCCATCGGTGAGACATCTCATCGAATCCCCTTAGCCTCTGGCGAGCTCCTCCTTATAGCATCTCCCATCGCTGAGGCACTATCGGGTCGGCAAGACTCCTTGTGGTTGGGGAGACCTTTACCCAAATTCTCTTTATTCTCGCTGGGCTCATTTTATTTCGGCAAGACATCTTTGAGTCACCTAGACACCACGCCGAATGCATCCAGTCTCTCCGAAGGCCTATCTTATTGGGGGGGGGGACCTCCTCCAGTCGACAAGATGTTATGCCGAACTTAGAATCTTTTGGCGAGGGCTCCTTCACGTCGGTGAGACACACTGATTCTCTCCCCGAAGACATACTGATAGAATCCCCTCGTGCTATGTCGGTGTGACCGGAGCTGCTCGATGAGACATCACCCTGATGCACGTGAGCCTTTGATGTTACCTTGTTGGCGGTCGGTAAGACATTGCGGACTCGCTGAGACTTCATACCGACGAGTAGATCTCTCTGCGATGGGCAATTTTCACCGTCAGTCGGTAAGACCAAAAGACTTCGCTAAGACCACATGCCGAATGTTGATTGTTTGGCCGAGGCGTTCATTTATGAACCGATCGATGAGACAAAATACTCGGGGAGACCCTCCACCGAAAAGATAACTCTTGCCGAAGTGTTACCCTGGTCCTTGCTAGTCGGTGAGACTTCGTGAAGTCACCGAGACTTCACCCTGAAGTCAAAATCTCCCGCCGGTATGTACTCTCTCCATTGTTGATCGGTGAAACATTTAGATCTCGCCAAGACCTTTCTCCGAATGAGAATTTCATGCTGAAGGGAAGCTCCTAGTCGCCATGATCTCGATTGATGTCTTGCCAATAGTTGACTGCACATGAATTTCGCTCGCTGTGACATCTCTGGGGTCTTGCCGACTTTTGCCTTAACTAATTTTTAGGACCAACTGGATTGAGGCATGCCTTCCAACCGAGCTCCCCTAGCAAATATTATCATGTGTAGGATTTAATCTTGCAAAAGAAAGGTCTGCATTAGTCCTCAGAAGCAAATAAGACATATTATAATAAATCCACCATTGCTTATAATTTTTTTTACTAAATTCCTAGCAAGAAGAAAACCAACTTAGGTTGAGACAGAACCAAGATTAAATCAGATAGATCAAAAAGTCAAAATTAGGAGGGAAACAAAAGAATTTCAAAGAGGAAAGCAAGTAACCAAAAGCAAAAAGAAACCAAAAAGAGAAAGGGGGGACCCATTTGTTCCAGCTCAAAATGAGGGTGGTTATGCAAGGCATAACAGGATCTTACACAATACATCTTCCACATCGTCCTGGACCGTGAGTACTTCTCTTAGTTGGTTCGATAGCAGCCTATCAAACGAACTACATTCTATGTCCTCGAGCACAATAAAATCATTCCTTGAAGCAACATCGTTCTCAACACTCGCCATCTCTAAAAATATAATCAAAAGTGTGCAAATGAAGGTCTTGCTCGTTAAATTTTTAGAAAACAGGAAGCAAATCCAAGCTGGAGATTTCCTTGGGACTAGGTGAATGAAGGGGCAATGATGTGGATTGAAAATTAAATGTTGATGTGACAAAAGTTTATTACAAACATTGGGTTTGCTTTGAAAAATTTCAAGTTGCCTTTTCATTTGGATGCTCACATGCATGGGATCATGGAGACATGCATTTTTCATTTAATTCAGGCCCTAAAATTGCACCATTTGCAAGTATGGCTAGCCACGTGGTAGGTGTCTGAATAGGAAATGCTTTAGCTAATTGTCAAATCTAACTGAAGAGATAGTGTAATGATGTTTACTCCTAATCTTTAATTCTTTTTATCAATTTCTTTAAGTGGAATGTTAGTTGGCAAGAAACTGTCGATCAATCCAATGGGCATTATTTTAACCGCCATGATTCGAGATTGGGGTGGGGATATAAAATTCCATCAAAATGACTCTATGAGGGTTCAATTTATAAGAAATACATTGTGATGTAGTGGAGGGAAAAGGAACATATTTTGAGAATTGAATTATGATTTTAGATGGCTCCAACCTTTGAGTTATGAGTTATGGGTATAATGTTTGTCGAATTAGTTTGTTGGCTAAAGGATAATGCAAACTTATTCTTTGTGTACAATAATTGCTTGATGCTATATTCATTTATTTGTGATCATATTAGTTCTTTAATATTATATTCACTAGTCATTATTGTTTGTCTTTGAGCTTTTGCAGTAATGTTCTCTTTACTTTGCCACACTAGTTTCATATTTATGAATTAGTGTTTGTTTGCCTTTCTCCGCTTTTTAGTAAAAACCATATTCTTAAAGATAGGAATAGTTATAGAGGGAGCTGTACCTCGGTAATTTTTAGAGGAAAATCACAAATGCAATTGTGATATTTCCAGAGCTGTTAGCAATATTGATCCTTATACCTTGGGCTATAAAGTTATTACTTTAATATTATTATAAGAGCTAGTTCATTTGCTAACATATTTTTGGCAACTCTACTGGGTATACATTGAATAAAATATTTGAAGGTCATCTTTGGGTCATGCAACAAAATGGTGCTTCTACACGAAAATTTCTTCCTTGTGCTACAACTGGATCTAGATTGGATGTAGGTTGAACAAGAGGATATTATTTCTCAGTTAAATACTCTCACCTGGAGATATATGAGGAGTGTTGCAGACTATATGAGAGCAAAATTTGTGTTGGAAGAGGAAGAAGAACAAGCTCAATGACCACCAAGGAGTGTAGTAGAACGACCTTCAAGACTTGAATTTGTGTATTACGATAATCCACCCCCTTTTCTGAATCAACACCCAAATCAACGTCTGAATCAGTGTCCTCCTACTCAACCTCCACCCATGAATTGACCTAGGAGTGTGATTTCTCTTTTACTCCTTGAAGGGAGTTGGCGGCTCTAAAATTTTATGACATGTTATTTCAAACCCTTGGGGTAGCTATGTTGGACCATTAGTCCTATCTCAATATAATGATTTACCGCATGGCTCAAGAAAGAATTTTTTGAAATTCTTTGGTAGGAACTTACCAGATCTTGAGGAACACATTTTGGCTATGACTGCTTTGAGTGGAATTTTAGGGATTCAAAAAGATGGTTTTGTGAGTCTATTCGTCGATAGCCTTACTGAAAGTGTAGCAGAATGGTTTAGGGGTCTTGAAAAGGGATGTATAACTGGCTATAATATTTTGGAGAAGAAATTTCTTGGCTGTTTCAAAGATGTGGTTAATATTGCTGCTTTGTTATGACAGTTTTTTTAGATTATGAAGGAAGAGAAAGAGTCTATTCAAGATTTTCTTGATCGTTTCAACCGGGAACTCCAACTGATTCCATCACTTGAACAATCGAGTAAGTTAATTCAATTTCACGTATTTATGTTTGCCTTGCACCCTGAAGTCCATCTTATTTTAAAAAGGGATAAAATTAATGGGATTGAACAAGCACAATTAGAGGCAATAAATATTGAGGATGATTTAATTACTTCTGGGTTTTGGAAACAAAGTTATGTTAAAGAACCTACTTCAATTTGTGAAACACCTAAGTTTAGGTTTTTTGGATTCCCAATATGCATTAAACCAATCTGGCCTTGTCATTGAGAACACAAATCTAATAGTTTTCGGTCTTGAACATTTTCAAAGTCATAAGTGAAGAAAAGGAATGAAGGCCAAACCTGGGAGGCTGAAGTATACAGTCTAACTTCTACTAGAATAGAAGATCTTAGTTCATGAAGCAAAGAAGAAGATTTTCTCCTCAGGTAAGGCATGAATTTGCCATACACTCTGTTTTTCCTAGTACTCCTATGAATACTCATGATCCTCATAGAAAATATCAGCTGTCAGATTCTCTATACAATCTTGAATATGAAATTTTTAGGTTTGAAAGTATTGATATTGAATTTTTAGACAAAATAAATGGAGAAGATGATAACTCACACATAGAGGATAAGATTACCGTAAGATCTTAGGTGTTGGGTAATTCAATGGTTTACAAATTGATTCAGAAGAGCGGGATGCTACTTTCACTCGAGAATGGTATTCCAAGGATAACCTATATGATGAAGAGGAAAATGAAATGAAGTGGAGTAAAATTTCAAATCCCATGTTTATTTTTGATGAATCTTTTGAAGAGAAGAGTAATTCTCTATTTGAATGCTCAGAGATTAGCCTCTATGGTGATATGATAAGAGAAATTGCTTGTTAAAACAGTGCCGATAGAGAAGGAGATTATGGGGTAGGGAAGAATGAAAATACAAGTTAAATGATTAGGATGATTGTGGTTTGAAAAGTCACGAACTAGGAAATATGGCTGGACAAAAGGGGACTAACAAAGAATGGCAATCTATTGAACCATCCAAGTCATCAGGGAAGGATTAAAAGCCCACTTATGAAGAAAAGTTTGCTCGTAAGGTTAAAAATTTAGCAAAGCTAACAAGTGACAAGAGAATCACAATATGAAGTTGCATCTCTATGAAGGAAGAAATATATGATGAGAAGTGGTTGTTTGGGAGCATAGTAGTTGGCGAGGTTTCTCTCAATGGACTTAGAGATTTATGGGAAAACCTATTTTCTACCATCCTCCAAAAGTTGCATGGGAACACTGGCTTTTCTAGGTCTAGTTCATTCTTCTCTCAACCAGTTAATGGGTTTGTATGAGTAACTTGTCTCCCCTTTTGGTAGGATTTATCCTACCATGTACATAGTCTCAATTTTGTGTGTTGGTTTTGGTTTGTGTCTCTTTTGGGTTTCCTTGTTTTGTCTTGGTCATTTCCCTTTCACATGACTTTGTTGCCCAACGGATTAGGTACTGGCCTTTGAAACATGTTACTAGGTTCCTGGGTACATCCTTATAGTCTGTCCCCAGACAAATCCACTGTTACTTTGATTTTGGTCATTACTTCCAAACCCTCATTTTGATTTGAAAATTTTCCTAAGTTCAGGCTCTGTTGGTATTTTCTTAAGTTTCACAAACTTCGGCGGACGCCGCCAAGGTTATTCTAACTCCTTATGCCGACATCCCTTATTAAGTCTTTGGCTTTATCCTTTGTTTCATGCATTGTCGGTCTTTTGTGAAGTTATCGTAACTTTCCTAAATGTTGAAATATTGTTGGAACATCTAAGTTTGAATGTTTTTAAAGTTGTCGGCCTATACCAAAGGTTATATATCTTTTCAAAAGTCCGCTAGTGAAGGAAAGCTAAAGAATGAAAATAAAGATTCTATGTGTCGTCAGAAATTTAGATAGGTTTGGAAACCATTATCGGTCTCCGAAAGGGTTTCACAAACCTCTCCTTTTCCGCTTATACAAGTATCTTATTAAAAAGGAAAGTGACGACGGTAAAGTACAAGGTTTTTGTAAGTGCAACAGATTTTAGAGGGTTTTCTGAATTTTCCTTAATGAACAATGTCAATGCAAGAAAACGTTTGATTGAGCAAGTGCAACCTTTAAAATGCAAATGTGCAGGAGAGTAACATACACATACATCATTACTAGACAGTAAGAAATTAAAGAGGGAAAAATTCTCAGATGCAAAAAGACATAATGCCGAAATACAAAAAGTTCATATTATATTCATATATATGTATATGTTCGGTATTACAAAATGGCATTTTTGTTTTGATGCAAAAAACAACTTATTAGTATATTTTTCCTAAATACAGAGGACAAACATAAGGACGCATATCCCCTCCACCACCTCCTGCAAGTGTTCAATCTGGGTAGGTGAAAATAGGTTCTCTTACGACTGCACAAAGTGGGAAAATAGCCCCATGTCATTTTGCGCCAGCCCCACATGAAGAGGTATTGCCTCCTTTGTAACCTCATGCATGATTGCAGTAGCAACACATATGCCATCACCTATGAGGCCGATTTTGGGGAATTGGCTTAGTCCTCCAATGGCAGCCTGTACCCTCATCATATATTTAGGACGAACTAGACGCTCTGCCACCCTTATGCCCTAATCGCGTTTTCCTAAAGTGCGGATTACAATGTATATGAAATGTTCCAAGAGCTATAGTTTATGGACATGGACATGATTCAAGAATTTTTCTGCAATGATCTTATGCAGTACATCTTAGTTGGTTTGACAATAACTTGTGAAATAGACCACATTCTATGTCCTTGACCACAATGAAATAATTCTTTGAAGCAACATCACTCCCAACACTTTCCATCTCTAAGAATGTAATAAAAAATGTGAAAATGAAGGTCTTGCTCACTGAATTTTTAGAAAACAAGAAGCAAATCCAAGCTGGAGTTTCCTTGAGACTAGGTGAATGAAGGGGTAGTGATGTGGATTGAAAATTAAATGCTAATGTGACAAAAGTTTATTACAAAAATTGGGTTTGCTATAAAAAATTTTCAAGTTGCCTTTTCATCTGGATGATTGCATGCATGAGATCATGAAGACATACATTTTTCATTTAATTCAAGCCCTAAAATTGTACCATTTGCAAGTATGACTCACCATGTGGCAGGTTTCTGAATAGGAAACACTTCAGCTAATTGTCAAATCCAACTAAAGAGCTAGTGTAATGATGTTTACACCTAATTTTTAATTATTTTAGTTTATCAATCTCTTTCAGTAGAATGTTAGCTGACAAGAAACCATAGATCAATCCAATGGCTATTATTTTAACCGCCAAGATTCGAGATTGGGGTGGGGATATAAAATTCGATCCAAATGACTCTATGTGGGTCCGATTTCTAAGAAATACACTGTGATGTAATGGAAGGAAAAGGAACATATTTTGAGAATTGAATTATGATTTCAGATGGCTCCAACCTTTGAGTTATGAGTTATGGGTATATTGTTTGTCGAATTAGTCTGTTAGCTAAAGGATAATGCAAATTTATTCTCTATGTAGAATAATTGCTTGATGCTATACTCATTTCTTTGTGATCATATTAGTTCTTTAATATTATATTCACTGGTCGTTATTGTTTGAGTCTTTGAGCTTTTACAGTAATGGTCTCTTTAATCTTCCACACTAGTTTCATATTTATGAATTAGTGTTTGTTTGCCTTTCTCCACTTTTTGTTAAAAATCATATTCTTTAAGATAGGAATAGTTAGAGAGGGAGTTGTACCTCAACAATAATTCAAAGGAAAATCACAAATGCAATTGTGATCTTTCTAGAGCTATTAGCAATATTGGTCCTTATACCTTGGGCTATAGAGTTCACTTTAATATTATTATAAAATCTAGTTCATTCACTAACATGATCAAAGGAAGAGATTATCATGGAAAAGAGGTTGAGACCATTGACTAAGGATAGGGGGAGAGTTTAGTTCAAGCATCATATTTAACTTACTAAGGAGCTAGGTTTTTATCGCATCATCCATCTTCGATACGTATTAATTTGCATGATAAATTAGTGGAATCTTTGGATGAATCGAATGGTATGAAAGATTAGTGAGTTTGATTTGCAAATTTTTTTCAATAATTTTAACCGTAACTACGGTCTTTTAGATTATGTCTATGCTTTCTACCACTCGTCCAACTAACTTAAGGAAAATAATAAAATTCAAACACACAACTTGAAGAAGTCGATCCCTCCATTGTACACTATAATTGTGTAGAATATGTTTGGTATACAATTTTATAATTGAAACACATTAAATACATTCTCTTGTGTGAAACGATTGTGGGAACCTATTAATGCATATATGTGTTTACAACAGTCACCCATTTTTCCCAAGAAGATTTAAATAAATCAGATCTGGCCATTGTGGTTCACCAGATTGCCATTTGCAAAATAGATCTAATTGATACTTATGTGTTTAGTGAGTGTGAAGGTTGCTTAAAGCTGCACCATGGTTCATTGTCTTATTGGAGGTGCAAATTGCTTAATTCAAGGTCATCATAGGGCATGCTATTGCTGATCATAATATTTGGTGTTGCTTACATTTCCCATGACCTACATTTTCTAATAATGTGAGGGAAAGTTTATAATAATAGACTTGATAGTAATGGTAACTTAGATCACTTCCAAGTTTGATCACCACTTACAATTGACAAGTTGTAACAACCACAACCTTAAAATAAGGAAATGACTATAAGGAAATGACTAGGAATTTTAACCATGAAGTAAATTAAATCATTCCATAAAGTTAGGATATAAAATTTCTTCTTTCAATTACCTAGTAATTTCCTTGTTGTAAGGTTGTGGTTGTTACACAAGTTAACATGCTTCTAATGTGATTAAAGTACTGTAGGCACAATATGGTATGAAAACATTAAACCCAAATAAAGAACATATCATAACAATAATCTTACATAGATTCTTGTTGCTATTGTAAATACCCTGTGTTATTCCTTAATTTTTGAATATTGGAATAGTAGTATATTGGTAAATGTTTTATATATGTAGTGAAGTTTCTATAGTGAAAGTGTAAAATTTGTATATATATATGAAAATGTCATTTTATGGGTTTGAATCTTTTATTTCAAAGATGCTTATCAAATAGAATAAATATAGTTATATATATGTATATATACATACCCATATAATATATATGTATATATAATAGCACAAATATGCATTGCATGTTACAAACTGATTTCTTATGGATTAAACCTATAAGACATTAAAATTAGTCATTATTGCATGGAAATGAAAATAGTACTACTCTTATATTAAATATTGCATGACATTGAGAATTTAATAATGCATGTACTTTAATTATAGTATGAAATTAAGAAATATTAAAGATCAATTTGCATGCTTATAACTAGTTTCATGTCAATAATTAAATTACATGTAAATAATCTAGTTGCATGTCAATAATTTAATTGCATGCCAATAATTTAGTTGCATGTCTACAATCTAGTTGCATGCCAATGATTAAATTACATGTCAAATATATATTTTACCATCATTATGTATGAAAAGATTGAAATAATGAAATATGTTCATATAATTATTTGCGTGAAAGGAAAAAGAGTATTTATTTTTATGGTATTTGGATATGCATGTTATTCTATGTGTGAATTGGGTTTACCTTTTGGGATAGGGTGTTGAACATGGACCAATAGAGAAGGCCGATCCTCTTTTTGGGATCTTCTGGTTTATTATAGTGCTTTGGCCAAAGCCATGTTTTCATTGAAATAGATGAATGTTACCTAGCAAATTTATTGATATGTTTCTTTGCCATATCCTGATAGTAGGACATTGCATGTTCATGTTAGAAATGCATGGATATATCGGGTTGCACTGAGATTCCCTCCTATTTATTGTTTCTAGGTTGCTAGGTATTTCGTGCAAGGTTGCGTATTCTTCGAGGAGGAAGAATTCCAGGTGGAAAAACGCTTGAGCCATGTTCTCATCTCTTAAACTTGTAGATGATTGTGAGGCTGGTGGAGGTCAAAGACTATATTGATTATGTTCTCATATCATTCTTATATCATTATTTGTATTTGTACTTCTAGATTGTATAATTAGTTGACTACATGGCATGAAAGTTTGAGTTGTACTTTTGTATATCATATATTATGTGATTTTACTTGGATTATGCTCTACACCTATATGATCGTTCTAGTCTTTTGGTTTGTAGATAGCCATTGGACCGTTAGTGGCGCTTGAAGACTCCTCTGTGATTATGATACTTTTATATCTTTACTTGTACTGTTATGACCAGATGGGAATGAGAGCTTGGGTCATATTCTTGCACACATTATATCTTGTATTCTTTAATACTTTGCTAGTGTTGGCGTTTAAATTTGCACCTTTGGAATGCATATTTGAAACAAACAACTATGCACAGTAAAACTACTATTCAAATTAGGAGGGGAAGCTCCCTCTTGCTGATGGTGTAGAAAGAAAGTATACTAAAAACTAAGTTTCCTATCTTTTTGATTAGCTAGAGCACAAGGTTTATTAAACACAAACGCCGCAGCTGAGATTTTCTAATTTAAGAACTTCAACTACGACTAACTTAAGCTAAAGATGTTTCTAACTCCTCAAGTAATACACAGAGCAAGAGAAACTAGAAATGAACAAGGTTGATTCTCTAAAAAAGTGCTTCAATAAACTCTTTTCCAACAAACATCTACACACTTCAATGTAAGCTGAAATTAAGATCATAAAAGCATAACACAAATAACGGAAATATGAGACATTATACCAAGGCAAAGGAGGCTCATGATTTTATTTCTCAAACTTATGGAACAAAAGATTATCCTAACACATGCACGAAACAAGAACCTGTAGCTAAAGAGGCTTGCAAACTCATTCTCACACAAAGAGAATATCAATTACAATAACTCCTTGTTGGCTAAAAGAGACTCAACAATTTGCTATCATAAAACAATTGAACAACACTTGAATAAAAAATAGAAGGCACAATAGGCTTAGCGTTTTGTTATCACTAGCATGGTTAAAGAAAACTAATGAGCAAAGGCTCTTATTTATAGGAAAACAGAGGAGTAGGGAACCCTAAAATCTCCTTGCTTTCACAAATTAGGGCTTGCTCAGCAAACAAGCTTTATTTCTAAATCTAGAAAGAAGATAACATCTAACACCTAAGAAAACAAAAAAAGCGGGAAACACCAACTATTACACTTTATCTTCTTTCTCTTCTCAAAGAATGGATAAGAATTATTCCAAGAATAGAAAGAAAGCGGGAAGAAAGCTTCTTTAAAGCTCGATCACATCCGCTAGAAAGTTAGAAATTGTGTCCCGACTCGATGCATCTATGCCATCAATAGTAAAACCCCGCTTTTCCAAAATATCTTCACCATCTGTAACTGACCTAAGGAAATATTTGACCTCATTGGCCGCTTTTTCAAACCTTGTTGACATCATGGAAATTTGACTCAAGCCACCATCGCTGCCATAGACAACACTCTGAAACTGAGTTTGCACTTCATCAAGTCTGACATAGGAACCGTCATCATGATGACATCAAGCTGGGATCTCTGTGATGAACTCATTGATGAACATAAAATCCTCGACCACCCTCTTCCTGTATGCAATGAACTCCTCAACCATTCTCTCATAGGTTCTCACGTTGAAGAGATGAAGCTCCTTCCACGCAAGGATTTGCCTCTTATGTTCTTTGGAAACTACTAAGCCATAGGCTGTATTTAGATCAACAATGATGATTTATGCCTTGGCTTCTCCTCTAGCATTGATTGCTCGAATCCTTGTAGGCCTTGATTGAATAAGCTAACATCTGCGTGCCTGGTGCACTTGCCAAGGTTGGCCTTTACCATCACAAAGTCATCAATATCCACCTCATCTCTGTTCTTGTTTTCAAGAGGTGTAGCTGTCTCCATGACCATTTCACCTTTAGGATTCCTCTCAAAATGAATTTGCTCCTTTGCCTTCTTCTTAGGAGCTTCTTGATAGATAGTGTCAAGGTCGTTAAAATTCACCTGATATGAGGGCCTTCTTCTTTTCCTTCCCATGGAGCTCTCTAACCAAGATGTTGTATCTCTTCTGACTTCCTTGGGAGGTTCGATTGCAACTTCATCATCTTCTTCATCCTCTATATCAATATGGATTGGTGAGGACGTTGGAAAAGGTATAGGTTCTTGTGTCGCGGGTTCATCTTCTATCTCCCTCTGAGGTATGGACGCTTTTGGAGGAGCTTCTGGTTCAACTATTGGCTGCTCCTGTATGATGATGTTGGAGAAGTCCAACCTTCTTCTTACATTTTTAGTTGTCCTTTTATCCTTGACGCCTTCTTGATATTGCTTGAAACCTTTCCCCTTTGTTTGTGTTCTTGAGGAGGGGGGAAGTGATGAAATAATCCTTGGCGGCTCTGCTGGTGGAATGGAGTTCTTCCTTTTGAGTACTAGGAAAACTTTTCTATGCTCAAGAACTTGTTTTGTTCTTTCTTCTACCGAGAGGGTTTCTTTATTTTCCCAATTGACCTGTGGAAGGGGTTGCTCTTCTATTTGCTTTCGAGAGTACATAGGTAGAAGCACATCTTCATCATCATCTGATAAACCTTCAATATCCTCTGACAAGTAGTCCTTCATTTGATGAAGAGTTAGCCGACTGTAATTATGCCTCCGCACTTTGAACTTATCCCTGCAATTAGCCCAAAAATCTTTGAGAGCGGGTATATGATCATAGTTTCTCTGAAGACGACCAGCGTAGACACCATGAGGGTCATAAGATCGTCTCACGGTAAGGCTTGAGATTGAGTGCTGCTAACTCATCCCCCATGGACTTAGCTTCTGCTGCTGACCTGCAAGTAAAGATTCCCAACCCAAGTGGAAAGTTGAGAGAGGGTTTCTTTTTGTTCCTCAAGATTGTGTGAACATCGTGAGCTTGCCTTAGGAACTCCATGAACAACACTTCATTTGATGGGTACCTTGGTAGCATAAGTGGAGCACTGGAAAAGCCATAGACTCTGAGATAGGTAAATGTAGGAAACTGTATAAGCTAGTTCACCCAATCTGCTATCGCTGCCCTTGTAGTAGAGGAAATGTGGACGTGTAGCTCATTATCTAGGTCTCACTCTGTGAACATTAGGAAAGCCTTGTTCACTCTTTTGTAATGATGCAGTGACTTCGTGAATTCCAACTGAGGATAGTAGTTGTAGACATGTACGCTGAGGGATCCCTCTATGTTCAACCCTCTGAATTGACCTCAATTTTTGACTTGCAGACTAATCTAATGAGCGAGCTGAATGATTCATCACGGAGCCTGACCCGTTCTGAGAAGATTGTTTTAGAGGCGTCTCTGGTGGAAAACTTCGTTTGATCCTTCAAAATCATCAGTGCACATCCTCTCTAGGGGCACCCATCCTTCACAGACTTAAGAATATTTTTTAATTTCTTCATTAACTCCTCTTCTACAGATGATCTTGTCGAATCTGGTGATTCGGGCATTAGATTGACTGATGGTTATGCTCTTTGCGAAACTAAGGAGATATTAAGAGGGGTCTTCTGGGAGAAACTTCACCAAATAGTTGAATTTGGGCCTTCAAAAGCTTGGGTGCCCCTGGCAAGTTGGGGCGCCCAAACTCACCAGAGTTAGAGTATTTTTCACTTTCTCATGTTTGCTTTTGAATCTCAATTCTTAGCTCTCATCAAACCCTCTGTTCAACTTCTCATATTTGGCAACTATAAACTCCGATTGACGTGCTGAAGATCTTGTTGGAGAGCTTGATCAACTATGAAGAAATCACGTTAGAGCTACCTCTGCAAATTCATCTGTTTAGGCCCTTGAAAACTTGGGCACCTCTTCTCTCCTGGGGCGCCTATTTGCTCCATACTTAACCATTTTTCATTTGATTTTTATCTTCAAGTTCAAACCTCTATTTTGTATGTTCCACTTTGATCTGAGTCTGTTGGAGATTGGACAGTCAGATGCTCTGACAGAGACAAGCGTTGCGAAGCTAGCTAAATACTGAAGAGATTGAGCATATTCAAAAACCCTAACTGCTAAGTTAGGTGCTCCAAAAATCTGGGCACCCCTCTTCACTTGGGGCACTCAAAGTTCCCATACTTAGTCAAATTTTGATAATTTTCATGTTTTTTATTTTGACATCCGTTTGGATCTTCCCTGTTCAGATCTGAATCCCGAGTGACTGGATGATCCATTGAATGTACTGTCAGACTCGTTGCGGAGCTGGAAGGAAAGTGAAAAACTTTCATTGGAGGTTCAAACCCTAAATTCAACATTTAATGCCCTAAAAAGATGGGTGCCTATTCTCTCTTGGGGCGCCCATGACAAGTAGTGTTAGAATATTTCTTACAATTTTCACCTTCTTTCTTTGTTCTTCATGATTGCTCACCAACTTACCTTCTGTTGAATGCTTGAGTGTTGAATCTGACACTTGGCAGCTGATTGACCTCCATTGATGACCCCAAAGCTCCTAATATGCCTTTGAAAAAGAGAATAGACCCACTAGGGTAAAATTGATCTTTTTGAGATTCTGACTACACCAACCTAATATGGACATATTTTGAGCCAATCAAAATCAGTTTGGACCCTAACGAACCCACTTTCTATTTTTAGAAAGTTTTGCCAGTATCCGTTTTGAAAGAAACCTAGAAAAAGTTACTATTTTTAGAAAATTTCTAAAAATAGCAGTTTTCCTAAAAAGTAGGTATGAAAAACTGAGATCTGGGTTTTGTAGATTAGGTCACTTTGAGCAGACCCAGATCATCCGATTTTGGAAATTTCATGTTTTTAACCTTCATGAAAGACCTGCACACCCAAATTTTGACCTTTTTGACTGATTTAACAAGACTTTTACTCATTTCTTCAAAATGTCTAAGTGTAACAAAAATTTTAATTTTGGGGTACAACAACTAGATAGTACTTCATGTGATGATGTACCTTATTCTTATACTTAATATTTTGGATTAGACACTTACATGTGAGATCTAATGTTTTGTTTGTATATATTGAAGATGTCTCATTTCACTTATATATTTATGTGAAAAGGAGTTACTATTTATTGTTTGTGAGATAGTTTAGGGTCTAAAACCTTACATGCAATTGAAGGGGTGATTAGAGATCATAATGGTTTCCTTATTGAAGGTTATCTAAAAAATGTAGGCTCCTATACTAGCAATGTCACAGAAGCATCTGTTGCATGGTGGGGGATAAAAATAATGAAATAAATAGGCTTCAATCATGTCATCATAGAAGGAGATCCAAAACTAATACTTGACATTCTTAAAGGAGATTCTATTGTTTCATGGGCTATAAGAGACATGGTGGAAGATTCAATTTGTTTGATTGAGGATTTTTCATAAGTTCAAGATTTGACATACCTTAAGAGAGGGAAACAAAATTGCAAATGCAACTGATAATGAAGGTTTAGCTTGCCTTCAATGGAAAAAATGGGGATATGACTAGTGTCCTCAAAAAATAAAAGAGTTAATTTCAAATGAAAGAATTGGGACAAACCTACATTTTAGAAATTACAATGATAGGTAACCTAGTGTAGAGAAGGGGGATTCATCACCCCCAAGGTTCCAAGTCACGAGAGAGCCTAAAGGAATGAAATGACCTAAAATACCTCAGATTGACTAACAAATTAAAAAGGAAAGGACAAACTAAAAAAGAAGGGAAAATAGAACTTTGTTTCGCTTCTGCTAATGACATGTGTTTTCGAGAACCGGCTTAGTAGACTACAAGGGTCTCATATTGCAAATAAAACAACTCTCTATTTGAGGACGACAACACAAGAATTGGAATTTAGCACATTGTGCTGGAGTCTCAAGGAAGCACTAGTGACCTGTGCGGAAAAAGGGTTAGATGACAGTTGAAAACACTCAAGGTCTACTTATGATTCAAATATTGGAGTTTTGCAATTTAATAGTTTAATAGGAAAATGAAAAAATAAGTAGTACAACAAGAAGAATACTTATAAAGCTACTCTAATGATGAAATGATGAGGAAAGAGAGAAATAACTCACGCACGATCCAGCTCCAGCTAAAGCTCCAAGCAGATGAACCTGCACCTACACACAAAAACATGAAAAGTATTGGGCTATGTTATGAGGCCAGTCTTAGTCAAACCCCTATTTCGATGTTCCCACCTCCATAGGCAACCAGTATGCAATGATATGGAGAAAAATTATAAAGGAGAGAATGGAAATGACACAATAAAGTAGAGAGTAATGACAACTTGGATGCTACTCTACAAGACGATAGACGCAAAAAATGAAAAGACACAATGTTACCTTCCTTGCTATAAGCACTCAAGGCCGATGGAGGAAGAGAATGACACCACCAAGGAGGTAGAGATTCTTAAACCTACAATTATGATGGCATTGAAGCAAAGAGACGCTGTAGAGACAAAGTAGAAAATTGGTAACAACAAGATAGAGTGAGAGTGAAGCAAGAAGTGTTGCCAAAATGAGAGAATTAGCTTGAGAGAATGAAGGAATGAGTTAGAGAATGCAGGAGGGTGATAGAATGAATTTTTAATGGATTAAATAGAGGAAAAGAGTTTTTTTTCATTGGTCAAGAGTCAATAGGAGACATTACCTCCGCAAGCAATTAGGAAGCATAACATTTTTGCGGATTCCAGAGGTAGGAATCTATCAGGACAATAATGTGGCATGTGCGCGTCCCCAACAAAAATTCCTCCACTGAAACAAAATGACAAGGAAATGTGGGAAGATGAGGATGAAGGTGGTGGGTTTCTTGCATCATTGGACTTGTAAGGCTAAGGTAAGGGTAAATTAATGGGAAATTTTCCTAGGTGCAAATTTATGCCATTATGCCTAGGTATAGTGTGTAAGGAAATTATTGAACTCCTATGGTATTACCCTTATAGAATGAAGTATTTTCATTGACCTAATAAGTCTAAGTTAAGATTCATGGAGGGTAGTGGCAGTATTGTTTGAAACAGAAAGGATATTACAAGTAAAAAAAACCAGTTTTTGAAATGCCTTAGTTATGATTTCTATGATAAAGATGATGTCAAAATTATATATGATTACAAAGATATGGAAATGAGCATGATTAATATCGAACCCAATGATGAGTCAAAAATATTTTCCAATCCTTATACACTAGAGATATTTACTATCACACGATTGATAAGTCCCACATCAATCATGAATATTCAAGAAATAAGGAAATAATATACGAAATTATTAATAGTAGTATTAGCAAGTACAATATAAATGACATGTGGCTTGCTTCTTTGGCGGAGTTAACCTTTTTGAGGTGAGCTCACTCATGTGATCTTTACATTTTAATGAGCAATATTTCCTTCTACAACGATCTTCTCTTTGCTTTCATGTGCCTTCTCACTCTGCAAAAGCGTTATGTGCTTTTGAAGGTTGGGGGAGATAAAATGGGAGGTTTGTGAAAGAGGTCATAGCCTCTCTCCTGCTTACCTCTTCAACAAAATGTGGAGCTTTGGAAAATGTTCGAAGATGCGAGTTTGACTCCTTTCTTTTAGGCTAGGCAAGGGTTCAATGATGTGATAACCTCAAGATTTTGCAATTATTGGATGAACGGCCAAGTTTCAATAGGAAACACCACCTTCACAGTGACAACTAAGGTCATTACGGAGGCCACATGACTTAAGAACAAGGGCTTAAAAGTGGTGAAACAAAGCAATGAGAATTACAAGATATTTATAGATAACTTTTTTGAGGAGAATGAAAAACAAGAAAGGTTCCATAATGGATACAACAACAAAAGCTACTAACACCTTATGGTATGGTAAGTTTACATATAATGCACCACTTTACTTGGGAAGGAAGGTTTAGAATAGTTCACAACTGTCACTTCCCCTTAAAAAATCACATTAGGCACACTAAATAGATAAATGCCCCTGTCTATATGCTCTCTTCTCTACAAAAATTGTATTGAAAATGGTGCCTCTCCATCCTTACACTAGGGTCTTATTTTGACTCTCTATGAACATGTTTTGGCCCATACCCCACAAAGGCACTTTTTTTGCTAATAACCTTTAGGAATTAAATCTCATCAACAATTCTCTACATGTATCCCCTAAAAATCACTCTTTTGGAGTTTCTAAAACCAAAAAATGAATCCCTTGTTGGAATATGGATTCTAGTGCTATCATTGATGGCAACTGAAGTCATTAATTTGGTCTGCAGATCAGAATTTTCTCATACTGACAGGCAAAGTAGTGAACAAAGTATTACCGATAGAAAGATGAAGAACATGGTATCTGGTTAGTATATTGATCCGTATGCCTCACCGGATCATCTTTTTGAGTTGTGGATCCTTGGGATAGATTGTTGAACATATTTGTTATCCTATTGATAAGTTTTGTGATGTTGCATTAATCAGTGTACGAGTTAGGAGATCTGGCATGATGATTTTCTGTTTATTTGTTCTTAGTGGCTGACTTGGTGAATGTAGCATGTCGTGGATGTATAAGGAGTAATTTTTTAATTGTTTCTTGTGTTATACATTTTGTTTTGGGTCCTTACTATGGTTTGGCCGACTTTGATGGGTGCACATTAAATATGATTTGTGATTTGAGCCAACCGTTGGAGAATATTTCATATTTTGCTGAAGCCAACTTATAGCAATTGAATTCTTGCTAGCAGATATATATGCGAGTTCGGGTAATTCATTTTGATATATATGTATGTGTATAGAGCAGAGCAGATGTGTGTGTGAATATCAGAAGATTAGTTCAGTGAATTTTTCTTGTGTAGAAGAAGATTTTGTGAAGTGAATTAAGGTAGAGCAGAGCTAAGTGCAGAGTCTGACAGAAGGTCCAGAATTCAATTACTGAGCTTCACTGGAACTGAAACCAGACATTTGTAGATGCTATCCTCTCAGTTCAATTTTTTTTTGTAATCCAAACATTTTGTAAGGCAGCAAGCCTTCCTTATTTTGAGTAGTGAGCTCTAGGAAGTGTGCCTGAATGCATGTGCATTCCCTTTTTCTTCATACTTTTAATAGAGTATAAATTGTGGATTAATCTCCATTGTGGTTTTTCCTCTAACAGGGTTTCCACGTAAAAATCTTGGTGTTATGGTGTTCTGATTGTTTCTTTCATGTGCTTGCATCTTTACTTTTGTTTAAATGTTGTAGATGGTTTATAATCTGAATTGAAGTTTAGAATATTGTTGAACACTGATTCACCCCTTCCCCCTCTCAATGTTACTTGAGTCCAACAATTGGTATCAGAGCAAGGTTCCTCTACAAAAAGTTTAATAGCTTGAGGTGGATCTTGGATTACAATGGACTTTGGTGGTCTTGAACAAAAATTTATGGTGGCACTTGATGATCTTGATCAGTCTAAAGCAAAAGTCATGGAATTAAAAGAAAATCTTGTGGATGTTGAAAAATTCATATCATTGAAGGACAAAATCAATGAGTCAAGAGAAAAGAGGAAGGAACTATGTGATCAACTGAAGCAGAAAGAAAATAAAAGCTTGGAAGATGTCCACCTGAATCAGATCCTAAAGGAAATAATTGAAGAATGTGAAAAACTTGCTAGGAATAATGCTACTCTAAAGCTTGAGATGGAATCTATGGTGATGAATCTAACTAAGGAGATTGAAGAAAAGAAGAATGAGGAGAATCTGGTCTAGTCCTTAAAAGAAAAATATGAGGAATGCAACACAGTAAATAGTGGATTCATTCAGTTGGAGATTGAACTGCAACAATCCAGAAATAATGAACAAGAGCTTGAAAGACAAATAGTTATTCTCAGAGATGAACTCACTACTGCAAATGAATACAAGGAGAAGTTTAGGATCAATTTTGCTAAGCTTGATGAGTTGACTAAAGGAAAAAAGGATGAAAATGATAAGCGAGGTCTTAGCTATGAGAAAGGAGAAAGCTCCGGATTTGAACACAAGGATTCTAGACAAAAAAATTAGATGAACAAAGGCAAAAGATATCCGGTAAGACAACCCAATGCTTAGAAGTTTAATGATTACTACTTTTCTTGTAATAAATTTGGTCATATATGGATTCTCAATGTAGAAGTAAAATAAATTCAAGCAGTCCATCATTTCCCGGTCAGTGTTTTAGTTGCAATAAGTTTGGTCATAAGTCAATTGAATGCAAAAGTATGTCTATCAGTGTAAGGAATGTTAAATGCTATACTTGTGGAAGATTTGGGCATGTTGCTAATCAATACAGATCAAAGGGGAATCAATGGAATGAATGGTATAGACAAAGAAATCCTGTGTGCTACAACTGTAACAGATTTGGTCACATTGCAAGATTGTACAGAAATGAAAACATGGATAGAAGAGGTCTGGTATACGAAGGAAGAATCTCACAGAAAGATGATAAAGGAAAAGGGAAAGTGACTATGGAAGAAATAAGAGATCAGATGAAGAAAAAATGGGTGAAGAAGAGTGAATCTGATGAAGGAAATAAGCCCACATCGGAAGCAGGCTCTGGTAATTCCTCCAAAAATTGATCTTATGCCATTGGTCTAGGGGGAGTTTTTCAAGAAAAATCCTTTTCCCCCCTATCGGTAGTCGGCACTGGAATGCAAGTAATTGTCAGTAGTTGTATTATCATTCTAAAAATGTATCCGTGATCACTTGTGCAAAAATTTGTGATCTAGAAGGTTCGCAGATGGATTCTTATCTTGCTATCTGAGAAAACAGAGCAACCGAAACTCCTAAGGCAAAAAATTTAATGCAGTAAAAAGGTTAGGTGCGTAAGTTATAAAAGGGTATTTGGAACCCTCATTTGTCATCTTGTGTTGAAGAAGAACAAAAGGAGAACCTTTGCAACAAAATTTCGAAGGAGTCAAGTCAATTTGGGGGCAAATTCATCAGGTATTTTCAATTGCTTGTAGTATTTCTAATTTCGTGCTTGGTAGAAAAACTTGTTCAGTACGGAAAGAAAAATGAAGGAAATGAAAGGAATTGTGAATTTGGATGAATATAGTAGTAGAAAGATCAAGGATGTGAGAAATATGTTGCCGATCGATGAATTAAAGTGGCTTAAAGGTGTGAAACGTAGAAGTTTGGACATTTGGAATGAGTTTCCTTATTCTTTCAACGCGGAAGTTGTTAGGTTTATCTTGAAAAAATTGAATGAGGACATTCTAACCTTGGATAAACCCTATCTCATTTCGAAGGAAGTGATTATAAATTTAACTGGATTATGCAATGTTGGGGATATTCCAAAAAAGAAGTTGAAACCCTAACCGGAGGAACAAAAGATCAAAGGGCATTGGTAATTTCAACAATCAAAGATCCGATAACAAGATACATTGCACATGGAATTTCATACAAAATTTTCTTTAGAAACAGGGAAGGCGCAACCTCAGCAGGTGCAGTTTTCATTTCTCATAAAATGATAATGGAGGACCAAGACTTTGACTTGTGTAGTTTGCTAAAAGATCAATTGATGGAAAATGTGCAACCAACAAAGGATGCAGATTACCCCTTCAGGTTTGGTACTTTGGTCATATGTATCATGATATATTTTCTGAATTGTTAGCCTCATATCGATAATATTGTATGGAAGGAAAATGAACTGGTTTGTAAGAAATTTTTTGAACATTCTAATACTCTGGAAAATTGTGAGCAAGAGTATGCAAATTTCTTTAGAGAGTTTCTAGGGAAGTTTGGAGAAACTAGCATTTCCATTTTGGTAAAAAATATTGAAGTTGGATCATCTTCCGGTGCGATGGGAAAGAAGTAGAAATGAGCACTAGAGTTTGTTGATGACACTCTTCTAGCACAAGTCTCCAAAATTTGAAGGAAAAGGTGAAGAACAAGCAATTGTGGATATACTATATGAAGATTCTGATGAGTACACTCCAAGGGATGAACCGAAATCAGTTGAACCGGATGTGATAATAGTAGAAGGAAGTGAAGAAGGTGCTTTATTCAAAACAAAGATACCGCAAATTGTTTAGGAGAAAGATGGAATGCAGAAGATTGCTTATATTTGGTTAGATAGTCCCTCATATGAGCAAGACCTGATTGAGAGCACTCTAGGAAATTATTTTGAGCACAGTAACATTGAATTGGAAAGTTTGCAGAATGTGCTACCTGAAGAGATGATTGAATGTATCAGGGAAGCTATGGCTTTTGAGTCTTAGGATAAGAAAGAGGAAGAAATAATTCTACATTTGAAGGAGCAATTCAGGCTATCTCTTACCAAGTTGAAAAGGAAAATGAATGTATTGAGGCAATGCATTGACTCAACAAATAAAATCTACAACTATTGTCTTCGTTGGCCTCATGTAGTTGGGAAATACAAAGATAAGTTGGAGCAGATTGAAAGTGAGCTGAACAAAAGATTACAACATGTTTCAGGATAAGGATGGTATAGTCAAGAAAAGGATTCATGAGTTATATTCTGAGCATGAAAAAGTTCACTTTTCCATAAACAACCTTGTGGACACCTTTTGGAAAGTGAAGGATTTAACTGAATGCAGGTTGGAGCAGCTAATTGAAGTGCTGAAGAAAGGAGAGAAATTAGAAGAAGCAATTACAATTTCAGAATCTCTCATCCAGATCATCAACCAAACATCAAAAAACAACAACTTGATCTTAATTATTGTGATTGCAATAGAAGCTTGGAAGAAATTTCTTCCGAAAATGAAAGATAAGTATACAATAATTTTCTAACTGTGCAACCATTGTCATTCTTCAAATTTTGATCAAATTTTGAATTTTTGAGGAGAGTGAGAGCAATGAAAAATATGTTTTTCATTGATGTCAAAGGGGGAGAGAGTCCAGTGAAAAATGCCTTGACATTCAAAGAGGGAGCAGTGTTTTGAAATTTTGAGTTTTGGCGGCGTATCTCTGGTTTCGACACTTAGTCATTTTTCACTAAGTGTTGCCATCAATGCCAAAGGGGGAGATTGTTGGCAATGGCTTCTAGTGTTGTAATTGATGGCAACTGAAGTCATTACTTTGGTCTATAGATCAGAATTTTCTCATATTGATAGGCAAAGTAGTGAATAGAGTATTATCGACAAAAAGATGAAGAACAAGGTATCCAGTTAGTATGTCGATCCGTATGCCTCACCGGATCATATTTTTGAGTTGTGGATCCCCGAGATAGATTGTTGAGCATATTTGTTATCCTATTGATAAGTTTTGTGATGTTGCATTAATCGGTGTACGAGTTAGGAAATCTGACAGGATGATTTTCTATTTATTTGTTCTTAGTGGTCGACTTGGTGAATGTAGCATGTTGCGGATGTATAAGGAGTAATTGTTTAATTGTTTCTTGTGTTAGAAATTTTGTTTTGGGTCCTTACTATAGTTTGGAAAACTTTGATGGGTGTGCATTAAATATGATTTGTGATTTGAGCCGACTGTTGGAGAATATTTCATATTTTGCTGAAGCCAACTTATAGCAATTAAATTCTTGCTAGTGGATATATATGCGAGTTTGGGTAATTCATTTTGATATATATGTATGTGTATAGAGCAGAGCAGATGTGTGTACGAATATCATAAGATCGGTTGAGTGAATTTTTCTTGTGCGGAAGAAGATTTTGTGAAGCGAATTAAGGCAGAGCAAAGCTAAGTGCAGAGTCTAACAAAAGGTCCAAAATTCGATTACTGAGCATCACCAGAACTGAAACTAAGAATTTGTAGATGTTATCCTCTCAGTTCAACTTTTTGTTGTAATTCAAACATTTTGTAAGGTAGTGAGCCTTCCTTATTTTGAGTAGTGAGCTCTAGGCAGTGTGCCTGAATGCATGTGCATTCCCTTTTTCTTCATACTTTTAACAAAGTATAAATTGTGGGTTAATCTCTACCGTGGTTTTTCCCCTAATAGGGTTTCAACATAAAAATCTTGGTGTTATGGTGTTCTGATTGTTTCTTTCATGTGCTTGCATCTTTACTTCTGTTTAAATGTTGTAGATGGTTTATAATCTAAATAGTTTAGAATATTGTTGAACACTGATTCACCCCCCCTCTCAGTGTTCCTTGAGTCCAACATCCCTAAAGGTGGGAAAATTCCTCCTCTTGATGAGGAGCTATCAAATGTTACTCTTGCTTAAAGGAAATTCATTCCTGGCACCCAATATCATAAAGAGGAAATTGGATACCTCATTGTTGCAGGGATAAAAAATGTCACTATTGATATAATGGATGACTCAAAATAAAATTTCAAGGGGGGTAGTAGCTCCAACCCCTCTCATTCTGGAGAGTGAAGGTCAGCCAAGCTATCTTGTACGAGGGTTAAGAAAAAAATAGTAAAGCTAAAAAAGGAAAGAAACTTTTATTTGAGGAGATGAAAGATTCATCTAAAGAGTTCATTCCCCAATTAGAAACTGAAAGTGGGGAAAATAATGATGATGAAAAAGGGGATAGTGATAATGAAGAAGATGAGAAAAATGACAAGGAGTTAAAATATGAGTTTAATATGGATGAAAAAATAGAGGACATGGGCCAAGAGATGGACTATGGGTTATAGGAAGTCAATTCATTGGGAAAGAAAGATTTGGAAACAAAACATGATAATGTATTTATAAGCAAAGAAGATATCACTTGGTGAAGGAGAATAAGAAGAGTGAGTCTATCTCTAAATCCTTGGAAAAGCTTAGTGAGCGGATTTTAGACCTTCAGGGCCTTGTTCACAATATGAAAGGTAAACTTGCCCCCAACAGTGTTAATGGACAACTTAAAGAGTTGCAGCTGGCTATTAGCACTATCACTTCTATTATGGATGGAATTATGCAGAAAGCATTATTTGGCATCATTTTTGGACACACCAAAATTAGGAAGAAAAAGAAAAAGAAAGGGACAACCAAGGAGGTTTTAGCCTAGGAAGATGATAGTGAAGAGAAGACTACTCTAGACTGGGAGGATTCCCTTGATGCAATAAAGAAAAATTGGGACTTAATAATTCGTCCTTAGGACTGATGGGCGCTTGCCCTTTCCGTTTTTGCTTCTGACTGTTCTGTTCTTAGGTTGGGTGTTTTTGCTATGCCTACATGCACCCTTTTTATGTTTTTTGTTGCTTGTAGTTTTTAGTCTCTTAGTTTAGTTTGTTTCCCTTTGGGCTATTGTTCTTGGTTGTGGCATTGGGCCTGTTTAGTGTTCTTTGCTTTTTGTTGTATTTTGGTTCAGGGCCCTTTTCCCTACTATTTAATCAAAACCAAATAAACGTTTTTAAAACACGCTTTTTAATTGTGGTTTATTTGATTTTTTAACTAGACTTTTTGATTCTTATTTCCTCAAAATTTGTTTTTCTCTGTAGTATTTGTAATTTGGAAAAATATTATTTAACGAGAATATGAAAATATGAGATGAAACTCTACATGGGGAGGGAAGCTATACCTTAAAAAGGTCTTTTCATTAATCTTTTGTAATTTTTGAAAGTGACGTATAGTGTGTTAGTGGTAGTATAATATATTTCTTTTGAAAGTAGATTGCGGGTTTTTAATTTAAGAAAATTTACCAAATACCTTGAGGAATGGAATGGATTCATCTACCTGTTCATGCATTTCATGTAGTAAATAATGTGATGCGATATATTATGTATAAAATTGTGAACATCTATTGTATTTTTATTATCATCTTGTCTATATTTGTAAGAGTTTTGTGTTGATGCAACATTAATTGTAAACATCCCTTATATTATGTACTTTCTCTCTTTATAAATCTTCTTCCACTTGTAAAGAATTGTATTACATGTGAGACTTGACAAGACCTAAGGGCATTGTATTGTATGCAAGATATATAGGAATTATGTAAAGAACCAAGGAGAAGGCTATTTTGAGGAGGATAGGGCTCCAATGAGAAACTTTATAAGACCTCTTTATTAGCATCATTGAGAAAAATGAAATTTAAATTATGACAAGTTTCTTCGGTAGTTGATTACATGATCTTCCTCTTGGTAATATTTTATCCTTGTTGTATGCCTATTAAAGAAGTCATGTTATTGATGAATTTTATTTTTTTCTTTTCAAAATAAGTTGACAACATTAAGAGCGTGTGTTATAGAATAATGTTTATTAATGATCATATCTTTAAATAAATAGTTAATAAGACTCTAGTATAAGGTATAAACCTTATAATATAAACATGTTTTAAACATTTTTATAAAAAGGACTTTAATTAATTAATATTTACTAAAGATTTAATCTAAATAAATATTAAATTTATTAAATAACTCTATAAGTCTTTTATGGAAAGGTGTAACTTGCCATGTGAAAATTATAGGGGTTCCCATTTATGGGATAGATTATTATTTTAAATTTTTTATTAGAGGAAATGGTTGAGGCTAATTGGAAGAAGGGATGAGAGATTTTATAGCCTCAAGATCTAAGTCTATAATTATACAATAATTTGTAATTACTCACAATTAATTAGGCTAGGTTATTTGCACTTATATGTACGCATTTAATAGGCTAGGTTATTTGCACTTATATGTATGCATTTAATTGGATTAGCTTAGACTATGTTTAGAAAAGATTACTTTTCCTTTACTTTTTTGGTGAACTTGTTTGATCCTACACAACTTATCTTTTCTCTAGGGTTTTTAAATAAACTTTAGGTTTTTGATATGTGCTTTACTAATTTACATATTATTTTTTAGATTTGATATTATTTTTGTATCCTTGTACTTCCTTGATATATTTTTCTTTTAGGTTTTTGTGGCTATTTTATTTTCCAATCTATCACTTGTTCTCACCCTTACATTAATTTACAATTTACATTTTACACATTTTCATATTCAATATGCATCTTAATTTCTTGATTTGAGATTTCCCCTTTGTCATTTACCTAGTTCCATCATAAAAATTAATTCATAAAAATTAATTCCTCTTTCCTTACCAAATTTAGTTATGTTTTATGATGATAATAATATATTTATTGCCCTATTATAGTTACTTAGCTACTTAATCCATGTGTGCCCTTGATAGTTTTTATTTTACATCTAGGACTCTCCATGTGCTTCTCTAGATTCATCTAGGACCCTCTTGCACACCTAACAATACATTATTGATTTGAGGTTGCCTATTTATGATGAATATTCGAGTGATGAAGTATATATTGATTATGTATCTCCCATCAATTGTGATATACCTATACATAATACATACAATAGAGAGGATACACATAATGTACTTGAACTTTCTATTACCATGAATGATAAATACTATAGTGAAGGTACATCTTATGATAGAGTTACAACTTACACAAATCTTTCCACATCATATACCTTATTATTTATCACATTTCTCATATAATACTAGGGCTAATCCATTCCTACTTTACATGCCTTTGTTATACTATTGACTCATTCTACACCTAGGAATGCATATTCAAGGTTGATACTCTTTAGAGTAAAACATGCATTGGTAGACAATGTTATGTGGGAATAACTTGGTTATGTCACTTTGCTTATCACTTTAGGGCTTGTTAGTTGTGATAATATATTTTATGTGCTTCCTAAGACTAGTGTATAACATTCTTTTGAGGTGTCCATGGATTCATGTAATAGGTGCTATCCCATTGATGTTTTATTGCAAAATTAAGTTAATCAAAATAAGCAATGTGTGGTGGTGATGACAATCCATACAAATTTTGTTGAGTAGTTGAAAATGATAAAATATTGATATTTCCAATAAAATCGATCATGCCTATGATATCTCAATGATTATACCTAATCCTTTTGGGTCTTATGTTGATCTTGTAGGTGATTGGGGTTCATTAGGTTTTTAAAACATCATGTCTTCGAGAGAAAATAAATAATGCAAAAAAGGCCAAGCTTCTTCCTTGCCCATTGCTTCTATTTTACATGATGCATCACTTTCAAATTCTCATAAGAATACTCATTCTAGTGACAAGATACTTTTCATGGATCTAAAACAAGCCAATATTATGATTTTTTTTAATCTCCTTCGAAGTTGTCTTGTCATTATGGAAAAGGATACAATACCTTATAAACTTTTTGTTATAATGAAAAAGAGTTATGTTTGAATCAACAAGGCATTACCAAACCTATTAAAATCCTTAAAAAGAATGGTACTAAGGGAATTGGATATTCATGTACTATTATTAGTGACATTGAATTACCCTTAGTTTATTCTTATTTGTTCCTTGACGGTTTTATGGATTTATACTCTTCCTTTGATAATTTTACAAATGATGAAGCTTTAGCTAAACTCTTGGAGATATATGATGACTTACCAAGATATTATCATGATAGAGGTTTTCCTCATATTTTGAGGTTTTTTAATACTTTGTGGAAGAAACCTCTATGTAATGATCCTCTTGATATCTTGCCTATTAGAACAAACAAATATATTAAGAGGGGGGGGGGTGAATCAATATACCCCTCAAATCAATTCAATTTCAACTTATCAATCAAAACCTAAAACTACCTTAATCAACTAACACATTCAAAACAAGAGCTCAAAACCATAACACCAGATTTATGTGGAAAACACAAGGGAAAAACCATAGTGAGAAAAGTTGCTTGGAGCTATTGTCCAAATATAGCCTCACAAATGAATCAACAATTATAACAAGGTTTAAGGTATTTAACCTAAGGAATTTTACAACTCCCTGCTCAACACTTAAAGAATAAGGCTAAAACCTTTGAATACAACTTTTTGAAGAATTAGATCACAACCGCAACACTTTTTCTACCTTTGTCTCACTGCCTTCAACACTTTGCACCTCTACTTTTGGCCCATTGCCTCAAACATTCACACTTGAAATTTATGCCTTTGGATAATTTCCTCCAACACTTACATACTTTTTCTCCTCTCATTTCCTTCCACACACCACTTAAAATCTTACGCTTTTGGCTCATTGCCTCCAACATGTATCAAACACTTCACTAAAAATTCACACGCATTACTTTGCCTTCAGCGCAATGCTATAAAAAAATTACCATGATCACACATTGAACACTTGTCTACTTTGATCACACACTTGATCTTACATTTATATCTTCTGCAAACATAAAAAAGTTTCTCCTTGTCAACCATCCTAAAACGTATGAACATGAAACGTGCAATGACCATATTGAGTTGGTTCAAAAACATCTGTGAGAAAGGGAAATTCAATGTAGTCCAAGCTAGGAGATAAGAAAGACCTATTTTATATCAATACACATTCCCATGCTGGTGCACACCACCAAAACTTGGTGCAAACAACTTAAATACTAAGTCAGCCCAAGAAACACTCAACCCTTGAAATATTAACTCCAGACAACAAGCGATATTGGAGAGACAAGATAGAAATATGAAAATTACATCAAAAGCATCAGATGATATTCAAGAATATTTCCATGACCTTCTTTTACAACTTTATGCATAATTATGTTGGCACAAGAAAATTGACACAAAACCGATATCTATTGTAAACCTAGACAACACAATCTTGAGATATAACTTTGAAAACTCAACTTGCGACACTCTTGAACAACTGAAACTCGAGGAGAGACAATAGATAGACATGATAAACACTTCCTCCAAACCGCAAGACCACAACAACAACTATAGAGACACGTGAAGTATTTCTTAGAACCTTCCATGACTGCAACAATACAATCTTCACTCTATTTACTCAAGAAACTTCTGCGGTAACATATATGAACTAAGAACTGGAACACACATGCTTCACACTTAATTTTGTCTAACCTTCAAATTGCATGAATAAATCATAAAATGTAGAGGAATGCAAAGCATTATCCAGATCCTTTTTAAAGCACTTTCCTAAGCCATTGATTGTAACATATTCTTGTATACAAATTATATCAACAGACAATGAATGCAACATTCATAGAATAATATACACATTCACGAGTAATAGGAAATAAATGTTATAACAAATCATGGCATCCTTCTTTATACATTATGCTTAACATCCTGATTGCAATATATGCAACCAACCACACACTGCCACTTTTTTGACAATAGAGACATCATCAACAAAACACCATACTATTGACATCAATGACAACCAAAAAATTCCATACTATTGACATCAATGACAACACCTGCAACATACTTGCAATAATCTCCCTTTTTGGCATTGATGACAATACCAACAAGAGAAACATCAATAGGATATGTAATAGCTCCCCCTTTCTCTATCTCTCCCCCTTTGACATCAAGGCAAAAGGGCTAATCGAGCTTGCCTCAACATACAAGCTTCCCCTATTTGTATAAGATTCAACATTCTTCCACCAACACCCCCCTGAGAGGTATCGTTCATAAATCCAGAGATAAAAATGTGTCTTGAATTTCTCCCCTTGGACAAATGCACCAACTATGCATCTAGTTAGAAGAAGAGGCAACAAACCCTAGATTTTGTCTAAGATACTCAAAAGTATCCTTTGAAAGTTCCTTTGTGAAGATGTTTATAATTTTTTCCTTTGTAGGCACATACTCTGATCTCACTTCTCGATCAATAACTCTCTCTTAAGAAGTGATATCTGATAGATATGTTCTTGGTTCTATCATGCATCACTGAATTCTTTGAAATATTGATGGAGATTGTATTATCACACAAAATTTGAATGGGATCATCATACATAACCTTGATATCCTTCAAGGTTTGCTTCATTCACAAAACTTGAGTACATCAAGATGCTACAACAATATATTAGGCTTCTGTTGTTGATAAGGACACTTAGTCGTGCTTCTTACTAAACCAAGAGACCAATCTGTCTCCCAGAAAGAAAGCTCCACCACTAGCACTTCTTTCATTAATGCTACCAACCCAATCAACATAAATATATGCAATCAAAGAAAATTCATTACCATTTTGATACCACAATCCATAGTCTAGAGTGCTCTTCAAATATTTGAAAACCCTCTTGACAACCTTTACATGAGTTTATTTTGCATCAACTTGAAATATTGCAACCAAACAATCAACTTGAATTATATTAGACCTTGAAGCAATTAAGTACAATAGGCCTCCAATCATGGACCTATACAACGTATGATAAGAATTAGGTGACACATCATCCTTACTCAAATGGTAGCTAGTTGCCATTGGAGTACTCACTGGTTTATAGTCTTCCATGCAAAACTTCTTTAGCATTTCCTTGACATACTTTTCTTGAGAGATAAAATTTGAAGTCCAAGAAAGAATGACAACTCACCTAACATAGAAATTTCAAATTCCTTTTTCATTTCTTTAGAAAACCTCTTACACATTTCATCATTGCCTCCAAATATTATATCATCAATATTTACTACAACAATTAGAATTTTTTCATCCTCTACTTTGATGTACAAATTACTATTTGTGGTACCTTTCTTGAAGCCTTACTGAATAAAGTACTTATCCAACCTTGCATACTAAGCCATGGGGGATTGTTTGAGACCATACAAAACCTTCTTAAGTCTACAAACCATTTCTAGATTTGCTAATAGCTAAAATACATCAGGATATTCTATGTACACTTCTTCTAATTCACCATTTAGGAAGGAAAATTTTGCATCCGTTTGATAAAATTTAAAGTTCTTGTGAGCAAAAAATGAAAGAAACATTCTGATATCCTCATTCTTAATATTTATTCAAATTCAATTCCTTCCACTTGTAAATATCCTTTGCATACCAGTCTTGCTTTATTTTTTAAAACCTCTCCATCTTCATTCATTTTGTTTCTGAATACCCATTTTGTTCCTATTACATTTTTTTTCTACAGGCCTTGGAACCAATTTCGAAGTTTGATTCTTCTCAATTTGAATTAGGTATTCTTCCATAGCTTGTATCCATCCTTCATATTTGTTAGCATCAACAAAGGATTTTGGTTCTATTCTTGATAACAGAGAAAAGTTCACATGTTCACTTTCTTTTGCAAACCTTCTTTTTTGCACTCCTTCATTCTTGTCTCCATTGATTTGATCTTCTGAATGATTCCTTTGAACATACTTGGTAGGAGTCTTGGGGAATTTCAGATGTGCTTTTCCTTTTTAGCAAATTCTTCTTCTTCCTTTGTGTAGGTAGATCCATCTATCCAATAGTCTTCTTCCACTTGTGTTCTTTGATGTGATTCTTCATCCACTTTGATATTTACTTTCAACAACCTTCCTCAATATTTTTTTATAGCACTTGTAGGCCTTGCTCCTAGTTTAATATCCAAGAAATATTCCTTCATTTGATCTTGAATCAAACTTTCCCAATCCTTCTTCATCTCTTTTGATAAAGCATCTGTTTCCAAATTTTTTGAAATAGTTGACCGTTGTTGGTCTCCCATACCAAATCTCATGGGGATTTTTGGTGCTATCTACCCTTAGCTGACCTTTGTTAAGGATATAGATAGCAATATGAATTTCTTTCTTCTAATACACATCAAGAAATTTGGCTTCATTCAGCATTGTTATGGCCATATCTTGAATGGTTCTATTTATTCTTTCCATTACTCTATTTTTCTTAGGAGTTCTAGCAACAAGATAATGTCTCTTTATCCCATTCTCCTCAAAAAATTCTTCAAAATCACTTGATGTGAATTCACCACCTCTATCTAACCTTAGACACTTGATTCTAACATTCATTTCATTCTCAACCATTGATTTAAATATCTTAAATCTATTAAAAGCTTTTTGATTTTTCTTTTAAGAATGTAACCCATGTCATTCTAAAGAAATCATTAATAAGTAACATAAAATACCTTTCAAATTGAATACTCTTTGTTTTGGTAGGTCCATATATATAAGTATGAAATAATTCCAAATGTCTAGTAGAAGAATACTCTTTGATCTTGAACTTTATCCTTGTTTGCTTCCCAATTTGACGTTCTCTACACATAGTGCTTGTAGGCTTGACAATCCTTGACATGTCTCTCATTGCATGCATGAAACCGATCTTCACAAGGTTATCAAATTTGATGTATCTCATCCTCTTATTCCATAACCAAATTTCAATTTTCTGTCCTAGAAGACAACTTATTCCATTCACACCCTTAAGGTTGTATAAGTTTCCTTCAATACTTGAATTTTCTGCCACTAATCTTCTAGACTTTGCTTTTTTGATTTCACATCCTTGCTCATTAAATAAGATACTATATCCTGTGTTGCACATCTAAATTACACTAAGAAGATTATGCTTGAGATCTTCATCATGGAAAACATCTCTAGTCTTAGATTTTCCTTCAATACTTACAATTACTTTACCACAGATCTTTATTGATGAATTATCTCCAAACTTACTGAACCACCATTCCACTTAACCAACTTTATAAACTTTCTTTTGTCACCAGTCATGTGACTTGAATGCCCACTTCCAATTATCTAGATATTTGATTGACCCTAAGCATGAAATGTTGTTTGCACAACCATTGAATTTTCTTTGCTTGTTTCCTTGACTTGCTCAACATCATTTTCTTTTTGAATTTTTGATTTTACAAAATCATTTTTGCAATTTTTTTCTATATGCCCAATATTTTTGTAGATTTGACATGTCACATTGACATCCACTAGAGAAGTAAGATCATTTCTACTCATAAATTTTTTCTATCCATTTCATATTTGCACTCTAGAGTTTTATGTCCATACTTATTGAAAATGAAACAATAACCAAAAAATGCATGATTAAACACATTTGCGGAGGATCTACTTGCATGATGAGATATTTGTCTAGGTTTGATATCAACTTCTTGAATTTTGGACATAGCTTTCTCCAACTCCTTTTTGAGTAACAGGACCTCCTTCTCAAGCTTTTTACATTCTCTTAGTTTGGCTTCAATCAGGGCCTTTTTCCTTTTGTTCCCTTTCCTTGCATAGTCAAGATCTTTAAGAGCAGAGACAAATTCACCTTAAAAAAATCACCTTCACCTTATTCTTCATTCATAGATTTGCTTGACCTTCTAGGGATCATAAAGGCCATGAATAGGGATTCATCTACATCATATTCTAATGTACAATGGTCTCCTTCATATGAGGAGGATTATTCTTCTCTGGAGACAAGATTCTTCTTGAAGTTTTTTCTCTTGAAATCCTTGTTGCTACTTTAAATTTCTTTAAAAGGACATTTAGAAGCATAGTGACCAATTCTACCACAGTTAAAGCATTCAAATGGTAATTTACCTTTGTACTTTCCTGATCCTTTCTTCAAATTTCTCACAAATTTTGCTTCTTCTTCCTTAGAATCACTAGGTGATTCAAAAGCATCTTCTTTCTTCAAAAATTTGAATGCAACTTCTCTTTTGTGTGTACTTTAAACTTCATTCCTCATTTCATAGGCTGTGAGGGATCTAAACAACTCTCCCTTGGTAAGCTTCATCAGATCCTTGGCTTCTTCAATTGTAGAAAATTTTTAATTAAACCTTTGAGGGAGAGTTCTCAAAACTTTATTTACCACCACAAAGTCAGTTGTGTCTTTTCCAAGACCTCTCATTTCATTCACAACTTCATCTACCTGGAGAAGATATCTGGCTATGTTTTCCTCTTCTTTCACCTTCAGATTCTCAAACAATGTTTGGTAAGATTGCAACTTTAATTGATTCACACTATCATTTCCTTCATAGATATTCTTGAGCTTATCCCATATCTCCTTTGTTGTATTACAACATACTACCTTGATAAATAAAATTTTCTAACCCACTTAGGATAACATTCTTTACTTTGTCATTGTTCTCATGAGCCTTTTTTGCATTTGGATTAGTGATAAGATGAGTAGGTTCAACATAATCATCTTTGGAAACTCTCCAAACATCATAACTAAGTGATGTGAGATAGGAATCCATTCTCACACTCTAGAAGCCATAATTATTTCCATCAAACTGTGGTGCGTTAGAAGATGACTCCTTCTAAGCCATTTTTTCTAAACCAAGATCTACCTTCAACTATTAGACTGCACCAAGAAACTCAACTCTGATATCAATTGTTAGAACACACAGATATACTGAGAGGGGGGTGAATCAATATATCTCAATTTTAATTTATCAATTAAAACCTAAAACTGCATTAATTAGATAACACATTCAAAACAAGAGCACATAACCATAACACCAGATTTACATGGAAAACCCAACAAGGGAAAAACCATGGTGAGAAAAGTTGCTTGGAGCTACTATCCAAATCTATCCTCACAAATGAATCAACAATTACAATAGGGTTTAAAGTCCTTAACCTAAGGAAGTTTACAACTCCCTTCTCAACACTTACAAAACAAGGCTAAAACCTCTGAATATGAATTTTTGAAGAATCAGATCACAATCACACACTTTTGCTGCCTCTGACTCATTGCCTTAACAATTTTACACATCTACTTTTGGCCCATTACCTCCAACATTCACACCTTAACTTTCTACCTTTGGCTCACTGCCTCCAACACTTAAATACTTTTGGTCGGATCACTACCTTCTGCACACCACTTAAACTCTTCTTCTTTCAGCTCACTGCCTCTAGCATCAAACACTTCATTGAAAATTCACACATTACTCTGCATCTAGTGCATTGATGTCAAAAAATTACTTTGATCAAACATTGAACACTTGTCTACTTTGATCACACACTTGATCTTACATTTATATCTTCCATAAGCATCAAAAAGTTTCTCCTTGTTGGCCACTTGAAACATATGAACATGAAACATGCAATGACCAGATTGATTTGACTCAAAAGCATCTGCGGGAAATTCAACGCAGTCTAAGATAGGAGATAAGCAGGACCTATTTCAATTTAGCACACATTCCCATGCTGATGCATGCCACAAAAACTTGGCCCGAACAACTTAAATACTAAGTCAGCCCAGTAAACACTCAACCCTTGAAATATTAACTCTAGACCACAAGCAGTATCAAAGATACAAGATAGAAACACATGGATTATATCACAAGCATTAGATGATATTCAAGAATATTTCCATGCCCTTCTTTTATAAATTTATGCATCATTATGCTGATGCAAGCAAACAAACACATAATCAATATCTATTGCAAACCCAAACAACACAGTCTTGAGATATAACTTTGACAACGCAACTTGCAGTACACTTCAATAGCCAAAACTCGAGGAGAGACAACATATAAACACTTCCTCCAAACCACAAGACCACAACAATAACTATGGAGAAATGTGGAGCATTTCTCATAACCTTCCATGATTGCAACAATACAGTCTTCACTCTGTTTACTCAGGAAACTTCTATGGTAACATATATGAACTAAGAACTGGAACACACATGCTTCACACTTGATTCTGTCTAACCTTCAAACCTTAGGAACAAATCATAAAATGTGGAGGAATGAAGAGTATTATCTAGAGCCTTTTTAGAGTATATTCATGAGCCATTGACTGTAAGAGATTATTCTATACAAATTACAACAATAGATAGTGAATACAACATTCACAAAATCATATACACATTCATGAGTAATAAGAAACAACTATTATAGAAAATGATGACATACTTCCTTATACATTTTACTTAACATCTTGATTGCAACATATGCAACTAACCACACACTAGCCCTTTGCTGACAATAGAGACAACACCATAAAAAAAACACCATATTGTTGACATCATTGACAACACCTGCAACATACTTACAACATTGCCCACTCAAACATTTATTGAAGATCATAGAAAAACTTATAGTTGGTGGTATATATATGACATATAAACACAATTGATAAGAAAATGATCCTCAATCTAGGTGATTTTTTAGGCCAATATGAAAATGTATGATGACCATATGATTAAATGATTCAAAGATATCTTTGTGTAGACACTTAAAGATGTCCTGAATGATATCACAAACTTGAATCTGAAATACTAACACCGTTTCATCCTAAAACCCATCCTCTTTCCTCTTTTCAATTGTTTGATTAAATTAGCATAGCTATTTAATTAAATGCATCATTTTCATCTATTAATCTAATTAATCTTATTGGGTTAATTCACCCCCTTTCATGCTAACCTTTCATCCTGTTAAATTGAATAAATCAAAATATTTAAATTTAACACCCTAGGTCCTCCCATTTAAATTAAGTAATCTTAATTATTTAATTAAATATCATTTTGACCCCTTTTCATTAAATAAGTTAATTATTTAATGGATATCCTAAAATCCCCTAATTTTCATAATTAAAACTTTGTTTTAATTATCAAATTACTAATTAATTCTAATTCTCCCACTTGCAAGGGAATATTCCTCCAAAAGGGAATATTCTCATAGAAGATTCCTTGCCCTTTTGCACATTAAAATTTGGTTTTATTTAACTAAATGCTAATTTTCCTCATCCATGAGAATATTCTCCCTCTTCACTCATTTGAAAAAAAGGAATATTCTTGTAACAAACTTCTTGAGCAAGTTTTGAAAGTTTGCTTCTTTGCATGATTGTGAGCCCTTGATTAAATATCATCTTGCATTCTCAACCCTTGATGAGAATCCATGATCCATGCCTCCATCTTCTTTTCATCCAGTCCATTAATTGATTCTTTCAATCTTGACCATCGGTTTCTTTTTTCCTATTCTATAAATAGACATTGCATCTATTGAATAGGGATCCACCTTTTCAGAGCAAACTTATGCTGTTGAAAATCACTCTCATTTGCATCCATGTTTTATGTTTAAAAGTATTTTAGATTAATCTTTATACATTGTTACCTTAACATCCATTAATGGCTTCCATGATAACTTAGGTTGCATTCATTTAGTATATTTTGAATCTAGGGTTTTCATATTTGAATTTTATGCACGTTTAGAATAGCTTTGCATACACTCACATTAAATATTTTAGCTTTCATCATGTCAATTTAGCTTTTATCATTCTTTCATTCATCTTTTTCATCAGCTTCCATCAATTTTAATCAATAAAATTGATTGGAAGGGCTCATATTATCCAAGGGATTGGGAAAGGGTCACCATTCCACATCAATGTGACACCACTCCCCCAATAGGATAAGATTCAATGGCTTAGAATAGATGTTTGTCAAGATTTCATGTTTTAGAATATTAGTTTTAATGCCTTCTTCATTTTTATTTACATTGAATATCTTATTGGGATTGATTCTTAGTGGATTAAATATGCTTCGAATCTGTATGGATCAAGTGTAGTTAACCTATACTATGTCATTGGTCATATTTTGGTGCTAGAAGGAGGGCCCTACTAATTGAATTTGATGAATTTATCATTAGATTTCTGTTTTCTTGTGTTTGCAGGTTTAACGATGCACTTTGAGCAAATTCAACAATGCATCTGGGACGTGTTGCCATACATCGATGCACTTGGGTTTGAAAATAGTGACGTATAATTAATTTAGTGACGCCCTATTAAATTTCATCACTGCTTAATTAAAATAGCAACACTGAACTTATTTTCATCACATCATGAATTTTATTATGGCAACACAATTGATTTGGCGACACTATTGATGTCACTTTTTATTGCAAAGTGAACATTTGGTATTTCAATATAGCAACACACTCTCGATATGGCAGTGCATCTGATGGAAATTCAACTACACAATTGATTTCAGCGACACAATTGATTTCAACATCGCTATTTACTGGTAAACAAAATAGAACTTGAATTTTGAGATGTGTTTTAATTTTTTGATTTCATATGATTGCTAACATGTCACTAACTTCTCATTTTTGTTTTTGAGGCTAACTAGTTTTGCAGGTTTGGGCAATAAAATTTGAAGTGAAGGAGCATATCGTTATTTGATTATATAGTCACAAGTGTTTTTACACTTATCCAGGGCAATTATAACCCATTTATGATGGTTTATTTCATATTTTAGGACCAACTAAATTTTCTTTTGGGTTTAAAATTAACATTCAAAGTTGGTTAAAATTGAACCCACATATCCTTATTTTGCAATATCAAGTTTAAAATTGAATAAGACAATATGAACACTTCATTTGGTGCTTAAAGCAAACTCATTATGCTTGTCAAAATTAAAATGAACTTGTGTATGCTTGTTGTGCGTATCCTCTCACCTTGCGCTTTGTGTGATCTTGGGGGAAGAGAAACACACAAGTATACTTATCTTCTTGGAAGTGCCTATCCTCTCCCCTTGCACCTTTTGGAAATCTTGGGTGATGAAAAGCATTTTAAGCTTCACAATATGTGTCACCTTTAGAGGGCCTGCCTCCCAACTTGTGAGAGGGAATGACCCAAGCGGTGCTTTCATTTTGGTCCACTATATAAATAATTGGTTGTCACTAAAGTCATTAACTAGCTGGTGTTGTTGTCCTATACTGACAAATGTCTCCCTTAGTATCCATGTGATACATTAAAACCCTTAGATGTTTCTAAGGGCTAGGAGGCCTCTTAATTGAGTGAATCATTGCATGCATAGCATTAGTTTATCCTGAATATGGTCATTAAAAACCTTGTTTGTAGTGGTTAACCAAGTCCAATTCCGAAATGTATTTATAAGGTAGTGCATTGGAATAACACCGTTCCAAGAAGTTACTTACCATGCTCATTTTTGGTTTAGGCAATAAAGAAAATAGGGAAGGGACTATTTTTCTTGGCATGTCAAGACATTACATTTCCTTGACATGGCCTCTTTTTCCATTCCATCTTCATAGATTAATCATGTCTTAGGGGATGATGGTAAGCCTACTAAGAAATACGTACTCGCTCGAACTAGGATTGTAAATGCTTGTGAGTTAGTTAAACACTTGCTTGGTTCCAAAACAATTGCAAACAAACATTAATTATCTTTCTCTAAATTTCAAACCCTTTGGTATAAGCATGGATACCCTTTGAGAATCCTTGATATGAATGCTTTTCCTAAGGATTTTTATCCTTAGAGACTTTTAAATATCTTGACTTATATCTCAATCCATACTTCCCAAAGTTAACATAGGTAACTATGCCCTTAACTTTATGATTTTCACATAATGGACTTTGTGAAATGAATGATATTTTTGACATAGACATTTAGTTTGAAACTTAAGCAAGACAAGTCCTTGTGGTAAAAAGAAACTCATTTAAGCAAGATAAATTGAAAAATTGAACCCCACACATGACCATTTGGCATTTGATCGCTCCAGTTCAACAACCAAACTTTGAATTGATTGAAGGAGAACAAACAAATATAATTAGTAGTTTGAGGAGCTTCACTTTTGAAACAAAGGAAACACCAAGTCAGTGGAGAAACATAACAAACATCTTAGACAAACAAGAGGAAAAATCCGATATTACAGTTGGAAGGCCTGTATTACCTCCTTTTATGTGGCAATAAATATCCATTTTTTCATGATCTTGTGCTTGTCTTAAATGATCTCCCACAAAAAAAAAAATCCCCAAGAGAAGGTCCACATTCCACCATTTCAAACTTAGACATCATAATTCAAAGTATATTACGAGACATATCTTAAGGAATCATTGCAACCGGGATAGATCAATAAGGATATTTTTTCTACTCTCTTTCATAAACGAACCGGATCTACACATTTCACAAACACTTCTCATTTAAATCATTGAGTTCTTAGGGTTTGATCACTTTAGAGGTATAACATGTTTCTCACTACCTTGGTCTTGCAAAACAAAGGTTCACTCTAGGTTAACATTTTGGGTCAAAAATTTCATCCACCCTGCATCACATTTCACACTTCACTTCACCAAAATTTGCAAAATTTTAACACACCAACATTTTGATCTTAGACATCTATCAATCCAAACCCTAACTTAGCTACTTTGTATGTGAAATGAATCCTTTTTCATGCATTTAGTTAAAGTTAGTTATCATTTTTGGACTAGTTTATCTTTAAGGTCACAAGTCTACCTTAAAGATTTGCAAGTTCATTAACATCTTTTATCCAAACATCAAACATCAAACTTATAGTCAAAAGTGTTGTCCCAAAATGTTTGCAAAATTCACTCCCCATATCATTCATCTTTTCATCTCCCACTCACATCATTGCTCCAAAATGTATTAGAGGGGCCCTCTTACCTAAATTTGAGTCAACTAGAGAGTTTAAACATTACAAATCTGAACACAACTCTCCCATAGGTGACCCACAATTAATGGTAACAACAAGATCACAACATAAGAGAATAATGGAGGAAACCAAAATACCATCTACCACAAGTAATACCAACCCTCAAGAATTTGATCCAAGAGGTCATTCTACCCCCTCACAACAACCCCAAGATCCAAAGGGACCATATGAGGTAGAAGATGTTACCAATAATCCATTTGAGCTCACTAAAGAAGAAAGCCTTGAGTACAAGCAAGAATGTAAAGCCTTGGAGAAAATAACTTCAATTCCCCCATCTTTTTTTGTCCAAAACTTGACACAAGGTTTGAATTCATCGACACTTCCGCTAACTTCATCACTAGGGCCAAATCAAACACCAACTCCTAGTCTTGGTAAGGAATTTGGCCACACTCTTCCTTTGGCAAGCAACACACTTGTGGGTAATCTAAACACCAATCCTTCCCAAAACACCACTTGGACACCTACCTTTGGTGCTCTTACCATTCCCAAACACCCCCTACATCCACATAAACCACTTACACTTCATGAATCCATGACAACCTCGACATATCAAGGGAAACCATCATCATCCATCCCTACAAGTACCACAAGTGTGCCCAACGTCACACAAGGTAATATAGGCCAAGTATCTCAACTCGACTAACTAGGGTATGTCAACACCCTCACACAAAATCAACCCTTAATGCAAATAGGGAAATATTTATCCAACCACCCCATTGGCTCATCCATTCCGTTGGATTCACAAAAAACGTCCATCCCATCCATCACCAACCCAATTAAAAAAAATACCTTGGTCAAACCTCAAATGCAACAAGGGAACCCCCTACCCATTGGTCAAGGGAACCCTTTCAATCAATTGCAAGGTCTAAATGTACCATTTATAGTGCAATACCAAATGGAACCATCATCATCTTTCCCCTTGGTCCCCCAAGTCACACAAAATCAAATGAGACCTCAATCTTACATTCCTTCATCTCAATCCACCATCCTACAAGGAATGTTAAACCAAGGGAACCCTCAACCGCTTGTTAACAACTCGCAACCCACTCAAACCATAAATGCACAAAACTCATCACAGATGTCCCAACAACCAACTGATCTTACATTGCAAGCACATGCCTTAGATTTGTAATAAGCACAATAGGCTTATCAACAAGCCATCCAACAACAACAACAACAAGCAGCGCTAGCAACACAACAACAACTACAAGCCCAACAAGCAGCCTTAGCAGCATAGCAACAACAAAAATCCCAACAAGCAACCTTAGCAACACAACAACAATATCAAGCCCAACAAGCAGCCTTAGTAGCGCAACCAAAAAACCCTAGTGGAACAAAAACAACAATAGGCCCAACAACAAGCCCTAGTGGCCCAACAACAACAAAAAGACCAAAAAAAAGCCACACAGTATGCCCAACAACAACAAGTTTTCTCAAAACAACAACAATAACAAGGTTTATACTATAACCCGCAACAAAACATCGTTAATACAAACACGTTGGGAACATATATGCCTCCACCACCATCACCTTCACAATATCTTACACCACCATACACACCATACAACACCCCATCATATCAAAATCCCACGTACAATCCATCCACCATCCCACAATACACAACATATGTTCCTCCACCAAATCCACAAGACGATGTAGCATCACAACTTAAGGCGTTAACACAAGAAATGTAGCATATGCAAATGTGAAAAATGAAGAAGCCCCATACACAACAAAACCTATGTCCATATTGATTTGATCAAATATCACAATGGTACCTTTCCCTCCCAATTTTGAGGCCCCCAAATTTGATAAATAAAAGGGGAGAGGAAATCCTATGGACCATGTCAAAGAGTTTAATGTCATGTGTATGGAGGTCACCTACAATGACTCCTATTTGATGCACCTCTTTCAATGAAGCATGACAAGAACAACAATCGATTGGCTTTCTCAGTTGTCTTTATGTATCAAAAATTTTCAAGAAATCACTGGTAAATTCATAGATCACTTCTCCTTTAATCTTGATGTAGAAATGAGCTTAGAAGAGTTGTACACTCTCAAACAAAACAAAGGATAATCTTTCATCAATTTCTTACAACAATGGAGGCAAAGGGATAGTAAGAACAAGTGACTAATTCCTAAAGAAAAAGTGGGGATTATCATAGTGAATGCCAATCCAAATCTATTCTTCCACTTAAATATGTAGTGCATTACCACTTATGATGAGCTTTTCCCCAAAGTCCTCAACATCAAGCACGCTCTAATCTCACAGGGAAACACACAAGCATACAAAGATAACCGCTCATCAACCAATTCAAGCGACAAGCCTCGTGTTTGTGCTAGGAATAAGAACGCGATGAATGATGGCATGGTAGATGCTAAGGTGGTCCTAAGTGCCCCTAGGCCAAACACCAATCAAATGACTAATGCTCAATCAACCGTACAACAAGCCACATCACCACAAAACAATCAAATCAACAACACCGAAGCACAACAAAGACACACTCCCAACAAGAACAACTATCTAAAAGATCTTTGTGACTTTCAAAAAATCAAAGGACACAAAACATAAAAATGCATGAAACTAAAGAATGTCATCCAAGATCTTCTCGAGAATAGAGACATATTTGTTGAAGTACCTACCGGTAACCAAGATCTCAAGATATATAAGAAACCTATTCCAGATCATAACAAAGGGAATGTCCATGGAGAAGGGAAAACTTACAATAACGTACAACATATCTATTCCAATGTCATTGCTTCTTGTGACAATGTCATCATTATCGTCACCATAAAAGGACCTAGTGTGGAGTCACCATGTGATGTGGCAAAGTCACCATCCAAGGAGCACCATCTCAACCTAGGGAACAACCTACTTTTCCAATATCAAACCCTAGGAAATACAGTCTCCTAGATTAGCTTAAGAAGAGCCCTACACAGATCTTGATCTTGGAACTATTGAGGCTATCCCCTACACATAGGGAAATCTTAGAGAAAGATTTATCCTCATCATATTTCCTTGAGGATATGGATACAAAATAGTTTCAATCTATGGTAGGGCATATCACTATCCCTCATCTTCTCACCTTCTCAGAACAAAACCTACCATCGCAACCATCTCATAAACATGCTTTACACCTTGAGGTAATTGTTCATAAGAACAAGGTTAAAAGAGTCTTAATAGATGGAGGTGTTGGTCTGAACATTTGCACCCTTTAGTTGGTCAAGAACCTAGGTTATTCAGAATATGCTATTGAGAAAGCAAAATGTACAACCATTAAAGCATATGATGATCAAGATTGGGTATCACAAGGCATCATCACCCTACCCATCCAACTGGGACCCGTCATTATGGAGACTACATACAAAGTTTTGGAAATTGATCTCCCCTACAACATCTTGCTTGTTCGACCATGGATTCATGCCCTAAAAGCTGTAGCTTCAATCTATCACCAATGTGTACAATTTCCTTTTGAGGATAAAGAAGTCACCATCCATGGAGATCTTGAGCCCTTTTATTGCATTGCAAGAACCTTGAGGCAAAGTTTTAAAAAATACCCCAAATCCCTAAAAATGATGAATGGCCTACACCTTTCTCCTCATTTGTTGACCCATCATCCCTTGCATCTACCTCAGAAACAAAAACACACATTGTGTAGAACATCTCCGACATCAAAGCCGTAATCCAAGATGATGGTTGTAGAGATTATAAACTAACAAGGACAATTTTGTGTTGGGAGAGCTACCTCTTTCTCCCAACCTATCAAAAAAGTGGCCAAAACATTAAAGATGGCATATACCACCTTCACCAAGTGGGGGGATTTGGACAAAGAAGATGTCAATGAGGAGGATTGCTCTAAACTACTCTATCAAGATGATCGACCTGTGCTTGTTCTTCCCATGAAAGATGAGAACAAAGGCTTTCAGCTAATGAAGGGATGGGGATACAACAAGAATGAGAAACTGGGTCAAAATGACAACTATTTGCTAGAACCCATTGTTCTTAAGAGACGTCCAAAGAATCTTGGCCTAGGATGTACTACTACTAAGGTTACCCTTATTGGAAAAGGTACTTCTGCTAAACGGGTCGAGTCTTCCTCTTGGTTACCAACATCACATGATACGACCCTAGAATAATTCTCCCTCGATGTTATTGACCTATTTGAGAATAATTATCTCTTCATTATGTCCACAACATCTTTCACCCCAAACGACCAAACCAATGAAATAAGCCTATTATACCCAAAACTCATTGATTGGAACCAACGAGGACCATCCATTCTAGATTTATTCAAAAATGATGAAGCGATCTCAAAATTCATGGGACTCCATGACAACTTACCATGGGTAGATCACAAAGATGGTTTTGACATAGAGCTCAACACACATGTGTACTACGGGGAGACGATTGAATCCTTCAGTCACAAAATTGATGACATGCAAATAACATGCAAATCTTTGAGTGAAAACCAAACTATGGCACTTTTTGATCCTAAAATATTAAAAATAAAGGACACATCTGAGGGTGAAAACCTCTCTAAGGTTCCCAAGGATGAGGGATTCAATCTCCCCCTTAGTGCAATGCATATTCTAGAAAATTCAGCAGTGCTAATAAAGAAGGCTACTCCAGTTAATGTGGGAACAAAAGAAGCACTCAAGATAAATTTCTATGCAAAATCCTTGTTAGATGAAGAATATAGAAACCTAGCAACATTCCTCAAAGTGTGAAAATCCAAATTTGCATGGTCATACATAGATATGCTAGAGCTTGATCCAGAAGTGGTTGTGCATCATTTAGCAGTCTATCCTGAAGCCAAACCAGTGAAGCAAAAATTAAGAAAGATGTACCCTCAAATAGCACTCTTAGTAAAACTGGAGTTACAAAAGCTTCTTAATGTTGGATTTATTCAATCGATTGACTATCCTTAGTGGGTTTCCAACTTGGTACCAGTCCCCAAACCCATTGGGGGCATCAAAATATGCACGGAATTTAGAGACTTAAACAAAGCATGCCCAAAGGATGATTTCCCTCTTCCTAACATTGAAATTGTCGTGGATTTAATAGTGGTACATGAAAAGCTATCACTCATGGATAGTTTTTTGGGCTATAATCAAATCATGATCGCTAAGGAGGATCAACACAAAACTGCATTCACTTGTCCATGGGGAACATATTGTTGGAACATGATGCCATTTGGGCTGAAGAATGCAAGAGCGACTTATCAAAGAGCAATGACCCTCATATTTCATGAAATGATCCACAAAACAGTCAAAGAATATGTCGATGATATTTTGGCCAAATCAAAGAAAAGCAGTGAGCACATAGAGGTATTAGGACCCATCTTCGATAGGCTCAAAGAGTATAAGGTACAAATGAACCCAAAAAAGTGTGTCTTTGAGGTTATATTAGGAGAGATTCTTGGTTACATTGTGTCACAAAGAGGGATAGAGATAGATCCAACAAAAGTGAAAGCCATCCTAGACATGGAACCACCACAAACATTGGAGCAGATGAGAGGGCTACAAGGAAGATTGCAATCCATTAGAAGGTTCACAACACAATTATCAGAAAAAATCCACCCCTTCTCGCACCTTCTCCATAAAGGAATAACTTATAAGTGGGATGAGAAGTGTGATAAACCTTTCTAGCAGATCAAGGACTACCTATTGACACCTCCAATACTCATGCCACTGATACCAAACAAACCATTAATCCTATATATCTCAACACCATCAGTAGCACTAGGTGCTCTTCTAGCACAACATGATGAAAACAGAAAAGAAAGAGCCATCTATTACATCAACATGACCCTAGTAGGCTATGGAATGAATTAATCATCCATTGAGAAAGCATGCTTAGTGGTGGTTTTCAAAATTTTAGACATTACATGTTGTCACATCAAATCAAGCTTATTGTAAAGATCAACCCATTGAAATACTTGTTATCCAAAACAACTCTCACTAGGTGAATGGACAAATGGGTAATGATCTTGACTGAATTTGACATAGAGTACATGGAACACAAGGCAATGAAAGGACAAGTGATCACAAACCAACTAGCAGAAGCATCTATCTATGCAGAGAACCCGTTGATATTTGAATTTCTTGATGAATTAGTGTTCCTTGTCAATACAACAAATCAGTGGAAAATGTACTTTGATGGATCATTTACCCAACATGGATCAGGGGCGGGCATTCTTTTTATCACCCCTCAAGGTGATTGCATCCCAAAGTCATACCAATTATCATTTCCTTGTTCTAACAATATTGTGGAGTATGAAGCCCTAATAACAGGTCTAAGGATAGCAGTTCAATGGCAAATACAAGAGTTGAAAGTCTATGGGGACTCACAACTAGTTGTCAACCAAGTCAATGATGACTACCAAACCAAGGGTGATAAGCTTACTCCTTAGAAGAAGATGGTAGAAAGTATTAAGGACTTTTTCATTGACATAACCTTCGAGTTGATTCATAGTATGAACAACCAGGTAGCAGATGTTATGGCAACAATTGGATCATTGTTAGATATGCCGCATAATGTCCTTCAATGTGAATTCATGGTAGAACAACTTCTTGTGTCAACTTTCAAAATCCTAGAATCTAAATTTGTGTGGGTAATCATTGGTCTTGGTTCCCCGTGGTATCATGATATATTCAACTACCTTAGCAGAGGAACCCTCCCAACTAATATCACCTCTAACCTTAAAAAGACCTTTGTTAAAAAGGCATCCCGATTTGTGATCCTAGATGATACCCTTTACTGTAGAAGCATCAAAGGGAAATTACTACGATGTCTCAATCAAGAGGAAGCCTTGATCGCCTTAAAAGAAGTACATGATGGCATATGTGGTTCCCATTCTAGTGGTATGACTTTAGCTAAGTAACAGTTGAGGACAGGGTACTATTGGAAAACCATGGAAAGAGAAGCCCATTAGTATGTTCAGAAGTGTGTCTAGTGTCAATAGAATGGAGATCTTATTCAAGCTCCAACTCAGGAGTTACAACCCATGATCACACCTTGGCCTTTCTCACAATGGTTGCTTGACCTCATAGGAAAGATTACTCACACCTCATCTAATGACCACAAGTTCATCATAACAACCATGAAGTACTTTACCAAGTGGGTGGAATCCATTCCTATGACCTACATAATGGGAAAGAAATTTTCCAAATTTATCCTAAATTACCTTATCTGTTGTTACAGTGTTTTGCAATCCCTTTTTTTCGATAATGGAACACCCTTCAAGAATTGGGATGTAAAAGAGCTATGCCAACAATTTAACATCCAACATCGGTTCTCTACCCCATATTACCCCTAGGGAAACAATTAAGTTGAGGCTACAAACAAGACCATTCTAAAAATATTAAAGAAAACAGTCAGTGAAGCTAGCCATGACTGGCATCTGTAGTTAAATTCCACCCTATGGGCCTATCAAACTAGTATCCGCACACCTATAGGTGCAACCCCATTCTCCTTGGTCTATGGATCAAAATCCATCCTGCCTATTGAGGTTGACTTCCCTCACTATGAGTGTCACTACAAAATCTAATCATTGATGAAGAGTATAGAGTATCTCGACTAAATGAGCTAGAATTCCTAGATGAGTGTCGTCTTGACGCCCTTAATCATTTGGAAGTATACCAAAACTAACTAAAAAGGAGCTATAACAAGAAGATCAAGATTCAATCTTTCCAGGTAGGGGATTGATGCAAGAGAATCTACCAAAAATCACAACTCATCAGGTTTATTTTGACCCAAACTCAACTGAGAAGATCAAATTACAAAACACCATTGTTTCTCTTAAATTTTCATCAAAATTCCTCACAATTTCATTTGAAACTTCAAGGCTATCAACAAGCCAAATCACCCCATCAATATTCCATATCATTATCAGACTCAAGAACATCTTTTCCATCATAAAAATGACTATACCAATACAAAACCTGATTAGAATCTCTGAAAATAGTCCATACTTTCATCATGCATCAATTTACTCATCTTTGCAACTTATTCCTCAAGGAACAATATCAAAAACCCAAGTATTCTTGCTTCAAACATTTACCAGTATTTCAAGTCACAATAAACATCACCATTTTAACTGAAACAATCTAAGAACTTACTCACATAACACTGTTCTAGCAGATTCTTTGATTTTAGCAGTCAAAACATCATCTAGCACATAGGGACCACCTTGCTGAATCACCCAAAAACAACATATTTTCCTTCAAAACCCTTCCCAAACATTTAGACACCTTTTACATCTTTGTTTAAGCACTTTCTACACAAAATATAACACTTAAGTCTATTTTCATAGACTTCCACTTGCTATGCAATCAAAGCACTAAATTTCAATTAGGTCTCCATACTCTAATCGGGTGAAAATTCACAAACCCAATTTGTTTTCCTAGAACCAAATACACCTTCAAAGGCCCATTATTGTCAACATTAACATATCAAAAGCTTTCAGTATATTTTTTAAAATAAATTACCAGTTTCTTAGATTGTACGTTGGAAAAACCCACCAATTAGGCCATTTAATCTGCAAATGAAGTAGTCTTAATTCACTTACTAAACACCAAAAAATTTTAGAAAGTCATTTAATAGGTCACAAAACTTAATAGTCAACCAATTTTAGGGACTAAAAAGCCTGATTTAATGTTGATTCACAAAACCCTTATTTCAAGCACAAAACAAGCCCTACAAATGAGGGTTTATTGAAATTAAATGTTGAAAACCTCCTTATACTCTGCCACCTCTTCAAACATGTTTAATTATGTCTTCTTATGTGTGAAAATAAATTCCCATCATCATTGAGTGATATTTCCATAAATACCATCTTGTAACCATTCACTTTCATGAGGAAAACTCTGTTTTATGTGAACCTTCAACCTGCATTCTCTTCTTTCCCTGCACAAATCAACAAAAAAACAACCTAAATCACCCCATACTAACCTACTCCACCAAAATAAAAATCCCTAATTGGTGGAGTAGTCATTAAAGGCCTAATTAGACTCTCAAACCCTCTTATTGGGTTGCAGACCAAACTACAAAAAATAGACTTCAACAAGTGTTGTGTTCAATTTATCTCCTTCAAAATATATTTAAATGAAAGATACTACTCTGTACTACTTGAACCAATGAGAATTAGAACCTTAAACCTCTATGAAAACCATACAAACTAATGGACAATGGAAAGAAACACAAAAATTCAAATAACAGGGTACTCTTTATTGATATAAATTCCTCAAGAATACAAGAATGATCTTTGCTTGCCCTCAACAAGATTTTTAAAGATGTTTCCAACTAATAAATACCTTTACAACTTCCTTCATTTTCCTATCCCTTCAATTTCTCGACAAAGACCCTTCATCTTCTGATTTTTGCTTTCTTTGCATTTTACATAATTAGCAACTTTTAGCATTTTTAAAATTTTTTCTTTTTCTATCTTTTTTCCACCTAGTGACCTATTTATGACCACAAATACATTATTTATGACCTTTCATGACCTTATTACATAGATTTACATGCTTTTACATTTTAAAGTTCATTTTTTTACAAATTTTCCAATTAGAGGCATCTTATAAGCAAGGTGCTCCTGCACCATACAACCAACCAACAAAAAATTTCCAAGTCCCTTGGAAACATATTGTATCAACTTTGTTTGTACCTATAAAACAACTTCAAATTTTCCTTGGACTGCTTCCTCTCTCTTTCCTCTTTCCTCTTTCTTTTTCTTGGTTCCATTCTTTGTCTTCAACTCTATCTTCATCTCTAACTCTTCTTGTCTTCACTTGTATTTTTCCTTCTCTCTTTTCTATCATCAGGTTCTCAATCATTATTCTCATTCAAAAGGACACATGACTTCCCTTTCATCACTCACAACTTTCCACTAACTCTTTCTCAACCAAGGACATAGGACTGTCCTTGCAAACTTTCCTCTTTTTCACAATTCATCCTTGACCTTCTCTGACCATCATTTTTTCATCTACTCATCCACTCCCATCAGTGGAGTACTCTTCAATGGATGCAAAATCAAGTGCTTCTTCAGACAGGTATCCATCTTCCCTATTGCTCCACTACACAACTCACCAACTCAGGAAACCATCCATCTTACCCAACAACAAATCCTGGAAGATGCCTCACTTTCTTTACCTTGCACCTTCTACCTAGCTTAATCTCCATTGGAGGATGGTGATCACAAACCTCAGCTAGTCTACCAACACATAAATTAGAACTCTTCCTCTCTACAGCTTAGATGGATCAAGCACCTGCAACCAACTCAACAACAACTTCAACAAACCAAACCATCAAAATCAGCTAGCTCTGATACCAATTGATGCAAGAGAATCTACTAAAAACCACAACTCATCAGAGTTCTTCTAACCAAAACTCAATTGAGAAGATCAAATTACAAAACACCATAGTTTCTCTTAACTTTTCATCAAAATTCCTCACAATTTCGTTTGAAACTTCAAGGCTATCAACAAGCCAACTCACCCCATCAATATTCCATATCATTATCAGATTCAAGAACATCTTTTTCATCATAAAAATGATTGTACCAATACAAAACCTGATTAGAATCTCTGAAAATAGTCCATACTTTCATCATGCATCAATTTACTCATCTTTGCAACTTATTGCCCAAGGCAAAATATCAACAACCCAAGTATTCTTGCTTCAAACCTTTACCAGTCTTTCAAGTCACAATAAACATCATCATTTTAACTGAAACAATCTAAGAACTTACTCACATAACATTATTCTAGCAAATGCTTTGATTTTAGTAGTCAAAACATCATCTAACACATAGGGACCACCTTGCTCAATCACCCCAAAACAACATATTTGCCTTCAAAACCCTTCCCAGACATTTAGACACCTTTTACATATTTGTTTAAGCACTTTCTACAAAAAATATAACACTTAAGTCTCTGTTTTCATAGACTTCCACTTGCTATGCAATCAAAGCACTAAATGTCAATTAGGTCTCCATACTCTAATTGGCTGAAAATTCACAAACCCAATTTATTTTCCCATAACCAAATACACCTTTAGAGGCCCATTATTGTCAACATTAACATATCAAAATCTTTCAGTAGCTTGTTTTAAAGAAATTACCAGTTTCTTAGACTATACGCTGGAAAAACCCACTAATTAGGCCTAATTTGAAAATGAAGTAGTCTTAATTCACTTCCTAAACAACAAAAAACTTTAGATAGTCCTTTAATAGGTCATAAAAATCTTCTAGATTAGGACAGTAAAAGAATGTTTGAGCCTAACTGGTTAGGTCCACTTTTCATTACAATAAGCTATGGATCAGGAGTATACCAACTATCAAATGCCTGAAGGTGAACCCTTGCGGGAACCAACCAATAGTCTACATCTTAAAAAAAATTATGCCTAAGCTTGAAGGGTGTAAATCTGAAAAATACAAAAAAAATTAAAAAATGATCAAAAATCCAAAAAAAGAAGAAAAAAGATTGAAAACAGTAAAGAAAAACAATTTTCCTCTAGTGAAAACCACTTCGATGGTGCTTTAGGCAAGTACCTTGGTGAAAACTTGGCAAATAGGTGCCTTGCATAAATAAAGCATCTCTATCTATTCTTTGACTCTCTATCCTATCATTCTTTGCATTGCATCCATCCATCACATTATTCATCCTATTTATTCCATCACCCATCCTTAATTGTATCATAGCTTAATATTGTGAAGTATCGTATCCCCTTTAGTACTAGATGGCATATTCTTATGGTCAGCTTGTCTTGCCTATATCGAGGTAGTTTATTGCATAACACTAGGGGAAATTCGTTATGGATCAAAGTGGGTTCTTGAATATCTTAAGGTTATTTGGAGATCTCATCAAAAATTCCATAAAAAATTATATAATGTTCATCAAAATCCAAAAAAATTCAAAATCCTATACAACTAAAATTAAAAAAAAATTGAAATATTGTAAAGTCAAAATCCCAAAAACACCCAAAACACATAAAAATCCCTAAAAAGGCCAAAACATAAAAAATCCAAAAACAAAACCATGTTGAACTACAAGTCTCTGAGCTTGAACGTAGGCAAGGCCTTCATTGATGTGCCCCTGAGACACTCTAGGTCAGTCCTTTAGGAGTCCATCATAATAAACTGACAATCCATCAAGTGTTCATATCTCATCAACAATAACTCAAGTCAGTCAAACTACGTGGTCTTTGCATGTATAACGTAGGCAAGGTTTATCTTTGATCAACCCCTGAGGCCCCTAGGATAGTCTTTTAGGTTAGGTTCTTGGTCGAATCTTGGAAAACCCCAAAACATTCAAAAAACTTGGAAAACCCCAAAACATTTGAAAACTTAGAAAACCCAAAACATTAGAAAACATTCAAAAAGACCTAAACAACATTAAATATCTTAGAGAAAAACCCTAAAAAGCCTCAAATAATCAAAAACCAAAAACATTCACATAAGCATTCAAAAAAAAAGCCTCAAAACATTTTTAAAAACAAAAACATTGAAATATTTCAAAAAGAACCCAAAACCATCCATCCCATTTCGCTTTCACCCATAATAAATCAATCATCACCTTCAACCTTTGGTGAAACAAGTAGAAAGTAAGTATCACAAGTCGAAAAGTGAGAACCTAAGTGTCAAAATCTAGTTTGGATCATAGGTAAATGAGTCAATGAATTTTGTATCAACAACTTATCACACACCTAGTCTTAGTCAAAAACACCTGATAAACATGCTCTAGGATGAATCCTTCTGACAATGGACATCAACATTAGAAATCACCTTAGCTAATGTTAAATTGACAAGAGATATAGATAACATTGACTATTTGTCTTTGGTATTTTCTTCTAATTTATCTCAATGACCCATTCCAAGGACCTCTCGATGATGTCTATAAAAATTATTTAGAGAGAAAGGAATGGGGGCATCAATAATTATGTTTCATTTGTTGTGCTTGTGGGTATTCTTGCAAAATAATCTTGGAACATACTTGCTTAGTTGATAGTAGGGAGTTTTTTGGAGTGGATTGTTGACTATTGCGTATGCTTTGGTCCGATATATTCTAAACTTCTAAACTACATTCCAACAAGGTTTCCATATGTCAAGGTGTGAACAAGAACTATCCTATCTGTTTGTAGATTCAAAGTCCATATCATTAGGTACAATGTTGTCCTGGTTATCAATACCATGATGCATCGCGTCTATGTGTTATATCAAACATAAGGAATGACGAAAAGTCCCAATCCCAAGATATGAGCAAAATCATCCATCTCGTCACCATATCTAATAAAGTCTCGGTGGATCATGGAATTGTTGGACTTTTAAATCAATCTCAAATTCAATGGTCATATTATTTCTACGCTAACTTGGTATCATGATAGTCAACAAAAACATCATCATGCATCCATCCTGCATCCACAAAATTGTCAGCATGCATACATATCACATCATCATAGCATATCATAATAATGGAAAACATAATCCAATGCATCATCATTATCATTTAAGTTGTTTCAGATGATATATATATTTTATTCTTAGCATCTTAAATACATTGCATTATCATTCATAACATCCATATCAGAACATAACCATATGCATCATCCATATACATACATATGGCATCATAAATTGCATGAGAAAAGTACACAAAAACAAATGCATCCATCCATACATCCTACATAAACATCTCATATCATCCACATATCATAAACATTACATCATAGATCATCATCGCATATCACATAAACATAAATAAAGACATGCATTCATAACATAATCATAACACATATCATAAATATCACATCATATCATATGCACCCATACATCCATAAAGCACAAAATAAAAGCACATCACATCATAGATTTGAATCATCTCATATATATATATCAAAAAATGACTTTCAAGGTACAATATCTAAATCAATGTGTATCAATATCAATCAAACGTACAATATAAATGAGGCTATAAAAAATGAGCCTATGAATGTGTATCTTATAAATAATCGGGAAGGTAATAAAAAAAGAGTCTATGAGATGGCTAGCCCTGGTGGCTGCTCGACTGCCCAGGTTGTCTAACTGAAGGTTGATCCTCAGCCCTAGGAGGTTCCCTGCTCCTCTGAGAATAATTGAGTTGCCTCATCTCTCTAGGAATGTCTCTATGATAGCGCATCCAATAATACGTAGCCTCTGTGACTACCTCTCTGTACATGCATGTTGAGACCGTCTGTCCTTGAGATGCCACTATGATAGCCTCAAGCTACTGCCTATACCTAATCTCCTAGGCTAGCTGTAGATCCAACTATTGCCGCAATGGGACTTCTTTTTCCCTCTTTACAGTCATCACCTATAGCTAGTGACACAACTAATCTCTCTTGGTTGTGAGAGCCTATACCCGAGCCTGTAACTGTTGATCTACCTGTTGAGGTGGTGGAGGAGGCAGTGGTGCCCTCAGAACCTATCCATTTTGTTGGCCATCCTACTGGCCATCCTGATGCCCTGGGTCTTGGTGACCCTAATCCTTCCTAGGTTGCTCTCCATCCCCCAAAACTTATGCCCTATCCTGCTCTGGTTGCTACTGCTCTCTGCCCCCATCCCTACCTCCATCTTTACCACCATCTTTGCCTCTACCTCCAGGGTATCCCCCCATTGGGTCTGTCAATCGCACAAGTGGTCTAAACCATGCATCATATCCTAGAGTAGTGCTTGCATCTGGTAAGCCCTGATTATAGGCCTAAGGCTGTGGAACTAGTTGTCAAAAGTCATTGACCACCACTAGGGGGTCAATCTGCTCTCCCCACTGGACCTCTCTTTGAGATCTCGTGAAAACAACTATGTAATCATTGGAAGGAACATCTTGTACCTCCTTGAACTTCCTCACAACACAGTCTAGAAGGTATTGCTCTATCATAGTGTGCTCCTACCCCTGGATGTAGCGAGTCTGGCAAAGAAAGTACAACTGTTGTTGATCATTGTACCAAGCCAGAACCTGCAACCATGACCTCCATCTAAATATGGTCATGTCATCTATGACATGATGCTAATAGGGTAGACTTGTCGGCTTGGTGTGTTGTATTTTCATAGGGACCCTATACTTGAAGATGATGGGCTTGTCTTCATGAATATCTTCCAAAACAACCAAAGGTCTTAGCATGTCTATGTGCTCGTATGCCCAAATATGAAGCAATGTCACACTGGCCTTGATGCTCCTGCCCTTGTAGTAAACTGCCTGATGCATGTCATGATATAACGAAGCAAGTAGAATGGGCCCCCATGCATACATAGTGGTCCTCCTAATCATCTCATTCCATACTACCCCCCAGCTCGAACTGATAGCTCTATCCAGTCAGTCGGGGGTAATCACTCCAGCAATGAGTGTCATAACGAACAATATGAATATGGGTACTCGGGCTCTGTACAAGTCCAAGTCTATCTGCGAGCTGACCAATATGATGTTGTTAGACTGCAACAATGAGCAACATGCATCCCTCCCAACATCTGTGTCATATATGATGTGCTCCCCATGTATAGGAAGTTGCAAGATCCACCACACATCCTCGAGTGTGACAGTGGCCTCACCTTTGGGTAAGTGAAACAAAGATGTCTCACTGTGCCACCTCTTGATGAGCATCGTCATCATGGCTAAATGAGTGCGGACCTCTGGTAGGAAGGCAATGAAACCTAATCCCAACATCCCCAGCCGCTCCACCTCTAGGTCATCGAAGTCTCAGACCATTGCCAAAATCTCTGATCGGTGCTCATGTGACATCAAAGGTGGCGGATCCTCCTGCATGCATCACACACACAATGTCAATTTTCCCAAAATTTAAAAACTTGATCAAAATCAAAAGGTCTACATCAGGGAAAACTTTAGTGGCGAATCTTCGCCAATTGGCGAATTCTAGGAATCGGCCAAGTCAAAATTGGTGAATTTCTCGTACCCAACAGGGTGTCCAAATCGTCCAGATTTTAGGAACTATAGGTCCAATGCATGTCCATTCGCCAATGAGTTTTTTTATGAGGCATATTTAAGCAAAAAATCTGCCATTTTCAAACTATGTGTTTCAATTGGAAAGACTAATATTTTTGCATGGAATCCCAAAAGCATTTAATAAAACACCTACATATCCACCAATACTATTAAAGCAACATTGTATCAAGACCCATTTCACCAATTAAAATTTACAAATAGTTGCTTGTGAAGACCCATTTCGCCAATTAAAATTTATAAATAGTTGCTCATGAGGACCTATTTCGCCAATAACATTAAAAAATAATTACATTTGAGGACACATTTCGCCTTGAAAATTACAACGTATCGTTGTATAAGCACGCGAGATTCACCAAATTTTTAATATACCATTTAAAAATCCCACAGAATTCACCAAATATAGAATCATGGATTGATATAAATACAATCGAAAGTGTCATTTATTCTTACACATTTTGTTAGGTTCTGAGGTTCTACTTCTCCATTCGGAAGTCAGCGAAAGCCAAAAAAATAGACTTAAAAGGTGAGTGATCATTTCTTCATAGTGTTATTAGTTATAATAATAAGTTTTCTTTATCTCTTTTCCATTCTTGCTTCAACAAAGTGAACCTTAGAAGTTAGAACAAAAGTATTAAGTTTCAAAGTTTTCAAAACCTTTGACCCACCGAGTACTGAGTAGAAAGATGTCCAAGAAAGACTTGCAACTCAACAAAGTGAACCATCAACCAAGTCGAGGAATCATGAAGTTATAAAAATTTAGAACTCTGTGACAAGGTTATATAACTCTGAGGACTAGCGACTAAGTTTAGGAAAAGCCAAATATTTTATATTGTATTCCATGGTATTAAATTTAATATGTGATTCTACACCATATTTAAAGAACAACACTTATCACACTACTTATAAATTCCTATTGCATTTCCATTCACATAATCTTTGATAAATCATTGAAAGGAATATTATTAATCTATTCCTTGAAAAAAAAAAATACAATCGAAAGTGTCATTTATTTGGAAGTTATCCAAAGCCTAAAACATAGACTTAAAGGTGAGTGATCATTTCTTCATAGTGTTATTAGTTATAATAATAAATTTTCTTTATCTCTTTTCCATTCTTGCTTCAACAAAGTGAACCTTAGAACCAAACTATGAAGTTTCAAAACCTCCGACCCACCGAGTAGAAAGATGACCAGAAAAGACTTGCAACTCAACAAAGTGAATCATCAAAAAAGTCAGAGAATCGGTAACTTATGAAAATTTAGAACTTTGCGACAAGGTTATAAAACTCTGAGGACTAGCGACTAAGGTTAGGAAAAGCCAAAATTTTATATTGTATTCCATGGTATTGAATTTGATATGTGATTCTGCATCATTTTTAAAGAACAACACTTATCACACTACTTATAGATTCCTATTGCATTTCCATTCACACAATCTTTGATAAATAATTGAAAGGAATATTATTAATCCATTCCTTGAACAAAAGCTAACAATTCAACATCCATAACTTATAAGTTATAAGCTAACAAAAGCTAACAGTTCAACATAAATAACTTATAAAGGCATCCAGTGTCCACCCAACTTAAACAATAAAAGGTTAAACTACCAAATCACCTAAATTATACTAAGAAATCCTTATGTATCCATCACCATAAAATCTTTATTCATAGATAAGCATTCCACAACAATGAAACTATCCAAAAATATCTCATTCCAATAATAGACAATCCATTGGAAAACATAGAGTTTCTTTTGTCTTCATAACGGTTTCTTGAAGACAATCGTTTTAGAAATTAAAATAAAAAGTCTTTGAAATATCAAGAGAGACAAATTAAAAAAAATAACATAAAAACTAAAAACTAAATAGCGGTCCCACTCCCAACATCGACTCCTTCGCTGTCAATTATTTCTGCAATATAGCACCATTAATAACAGATAATAACACCACAACAATATAGCAAAATTATATTATCTATCATCCCAATAATAGATATCACACTAGCAAACATTTAGTATAAACAGAATAAATCTATACACCATAACTCAAAGATTATGCATGCATATACTCCACCAATGTCTTCTATATCAAAATAACAGATAATAGCCAAATAACAGAGTTTTCCCTAATGAGTAAATCAAAGTTTGCTCAAAAGAGCCTAATCACATCAGTCAAACCAATATTTAAACATAGCCAATGTCTTTGGTAATAGTTTCTTGAAAGTAACCATACCGAAAATTAAAAGGAGTCATTAACTTAAAAGTGCCAAATTTAAAGAAAGTATATGAAAATGCTAAAAATAAACTATGCATCATTCCCAACCACTTCAACTTCATCAGCTTCCGGCTCCTCATTCTCTCCTTGTTACAACAAATTCTCCTGCATCTTCATTCCGACTTTATATTCCCTATACCTGGTAATGATTGCAAAAATCTCCCTGCTGCCTGGTGTCAATGTGATTTGAAGCCCAGTTCTCCATTTTTTGAGAGAAACTTTGAACTCATTCAGTGTGTTAGACCTCCTTTCTACTTCAACTTTAAATTTTTTGAGATAAAGCTCCATCCTCCCAAGCTTTGAGAAAGATTCTTTAGTCATCGTAGCAGGATGTGCTACTTCTTTGTTGAAGACTTCTCTAAAATTTGAGCAGATTTCTTTTGTGTCCAAAATTTTCTCATCAAAATCATCTGTTATCTTCATCTACAGATCATGAAAGTTCCCCTTGATTTCTCCTAACATATCCAAATACTTCTCTAGCACTTCTGTGATTTCCTTTACCAGGTCATCATATATGTTTAGTTTCCATTTAAGTGAATCAAGCCATGAAGGATCTAATTCCTTTGGATCACTAACAATCTGTTCATTTACCAACTTCAATTGATCCATGGAAACTAACTCTTTCATTTCTTCTAAAACTACATACAGACTGGTTTGATCCTTTCTAACCTATTGCAGTTCTACTATTAATCCTTTTCTTTTATCAACAATGTCAGTGTAGGAAATCACATATTTACTAATAAAAAAATAGCTTCCTGAGACAATTCTTCAATCCACTCACTAACATCCTTGGAATAATTTAGATTTTTCTTAATCAACTACATCACAGACTCATCAATAACTCTTTCTTGGGAACTAGAAGCCTTAGTATACAAAAAGGGAGAAACAATGGAAGAGATAAACATCACCTTCAAGTGTCTGGGGACCCATGTCAACATGTATGATTTTATAATCATCCATGGTTATCTTATCATCATCTACATATTTTAAAGGTTTCACAATTTCTAACACCTGATTACCAGAGACAACATCATTCAAAATTCTTGACATTTTCTGGGCTTTCTTGGGCCCTGAGGAAGATTGGAGTAATTTTGTCACTATATCTACTCCAACCCCAACAAATTTTGTAGGAGTGTATTTCTTCTTCTTTTCTACCGCTTTCCTCAACCATATTGGAGAGTTTTCTATTAGACTGGGGGCTTTATCACTTTGAACAACCTCTCTAGAATCGCTAGAATTAATTGATATGTTTTCTATAAGAGGAGAAGATTCTTCAGACAAGGGCATGAAAGTACTATCTTCAACAATATGCTTAAAGATGCTCTTTGAATCTTCTGACATAGGTTTTGTTTGGATATTTTTCTTTTTAAGAGTAGGGGTGGATGGGCTGTCTTATTCACATATTGATTTTTATTTAATTGATTTCTTTGGCTTTTCACCATCACCCCCAGATTGTGAATTGGTGTTAGAAGACTTGATGACTATCCTCACCAATGATGTACCTCCAGGGACTACTTGGCTAGATCCTTGCTCATTTTTATAGGACGATTTTGGTTCATGAACAAAACCAACAACCCTACACCATTTTCCCTCCAACCAATCCTGAGTCCTTTTGAGTACTGGTTCGGCCCATTTACTCATATATAAAACTTCATCTTTATCCTATTCAACTCTGGGATGTGATTTATCAGGAAACTTCTCATATTCGAGATCAAGAACCATCGAATCTTCAGCCACATTTTTAGGAATTTGGAAAGAGAGACCAAAAATTTGTATCTGCTCAAGGGTTAACCTCATATGGTCCCTTCTGAAAACTTCATTTTCATCAGCACAATCTTCCCAGAAATCTTCAATTGAAGGTTGGTGTTGATACGAACCAGAGGCATACAGATTTTTTCTCACAAAGCCCTTGCTATCAAAATTAGTTCTTACAAACAAGTACTAGAGATTGTATTATTTGAGAATCCTTTCAACATTCCTAGCCATATGATTACTTTTGTGAGAGAAAGAATGAGTAACTAACGGGAAGGTATACCCTCAATTTCCCATATTCATGTATTTTATATTTACTATGGCCATTTGTCTACATACCTCCAAAAATACCAGTAAATCCTCAGGGTACTTAGGCAATTTAAGTGGAGCCTTCTCGTAACCTCCAGTTCTAAAATAAGAAAATCTATCAAACTAGATATAAAAACTTCCAAACTTCAACACCAGAGATTTTGATTCAGGGGAAAAATGCATTTTAGGGTTTCCATCCAACTTTCTCGCAACTTCCATTAAAAAGGAAGCATTAACAAGACAATATTCTCCCATCCCAACCTGCTTGGTAAATTACGGATAACACTTATACACAGGCATGTCGGGACTTGGTGATACTTGTGGTTTCAACCTTGGCCAATAAGCTCTTTGACTAGAAATGATATATATCAAACAAAAACACAGATGAAAGGTAGCAGTCTTCTGAAAGTTAACTAATTGCTCATGCAAGTGAAAGAAAATGATCTTGGCCCAATCAATAAACACATTATCATCACATATAACTAAAATGAATTGACACATCTAGTCTTCAAATAATTCAACTTGTGCATTCTTGACGATACAATGAAGTAAAGCAATAACATCAACAATTTATGCTTTAAAATGTGTCCTCTTAAGCTTATTGGGCAATTGAGAATTACCTTTCTTCTCTGATTTTAACCACCCTTTGGTCATAGAATTTTTACACTAAGTTTCATTAGACTCGAAATATTCGTTAGCTATTGCAACAGACATCTCCTTTATGGGTGCCTTCTCTGGAATTCCCAATGCTTGAGAAACGACCTTGGGAAAATTTTTAGCCACAATGGTTTCGTCTGTGGCCTTGATTTCCCGAGTTTCACGAATATACCTTCTCGCACATGCAACAATTAGGTCAACACTCAACACTAAGTCTAGAAAACCTCCAACCTGAGCTAGTCCACTTTCAAACACCTTCACATCTACAATAGATTTTTCTTTACTGTCCAGATGTGCCCAAAATTCTTCCAATTTAAAAATTCCTAGCTCCATATCCCTCACACCGAGCCAACGATTTTCAATTTCAAACTGCATGATCTCACTATGCCTAATGAGATGCTTGAATTCCTAAAGAAATAATAACAGCAAGTAGAAGTACAGTCGAGGCTTTAACAAATAAGTTCTCACCACCTTCAAGCCGTATAAAATGACAAGACGTGCAATCAATGTGGAGTAAAATGAGAATGTAGGCTAAATTTCTAAGAAAAACTTCGCCACCCATGTATGTTGTTATTTTTGATAGGACGTGCTTTAAATACATCATTCAATTTCATACCTCGAAAAGATAGCCTTTAAACCTGCATGCTTTTGGAAATTCCTGGAAAGATAAATCAAATTTATTATGTACATAGTGTTCAATGAGATGTCAGACGACGCCTCCTTTGAAAGGAAAGATAAGTCCATCATGTTGCGTGGTCGTTGAAACTTGGAACCTTAAAACCAAAGTCTGAAGTTTCAATGTTTTTGAAACCTTCGACCTTTTTATGCAATTATTTCATAAATAGATAATACTAAATTTCTCAAAGGAAAAAATTTTGATTTGAATAGATTCATAGATGCAGAACTCAGAAAATAACTCTTTGATGGAAACTTTCTTTTTTCATTTGTGTTGCTTTATGTTTTACTTTTAAATCTGCATGCAATTATTTCATAAATAGATAATACTTAATTTCTCTTTACTATAAATTTATAACCATTTATTTTATTACAACTGAATTATAATGTCACATTATTACTATCACTATTACTAACCCTATTTAATAATTTATGGGCCACTAGTGCCACTATCAGCCTGATTCACGAAAACCAAAAAACCAACTTAGTCAATTCGTGTATCTTAAGCCTTACATGTACAATTAAAAATTAAAATGTATAATTTGATTGACGTCTGGCTACATGCAAATTGTACCTCAATCTGACAAGCTGTCAAAATCCCTAGACTCCAATCAACACTACCAGTGCCACTCAAATGATATGAAATCATTACAAATCTTGTTTCATTAAAGCTATGAGTTGTCTAATCAATCGCTTCGGATGTTCTAAACTAAAAGATTGAGAATTTCAATTAAATGAAATGTAATATGACGAGGCGTTGAAAAGAGAGAGATGAGCCTTGGTCTCACCACGTGTCCACATCTAATGGTTCTAGTGTTATTCTGAAGGTTTCAATTCGCAAGTCTACTGCTTTAGAGATTTACTTCCAAAATGCAACTACAACCGTCCATCAAAAATTCATCAAATGGTTGTGGTTATATTGATTTTCCTTTACATCCTTTGGGTTCAACATTCTTAAGTTTTTAAGCCTTGGTCCTACGTTCTTCCTAGGCGATCCCTCTTTTAAAACCAACTTTTTGCACATGCATATTTCTGCCACTTAAGTTCTTCTATCGCTCATTACCATTGGGTTCATTACCATGATGATGAGCCTTGATCTCCCCACGTGTTCACATCGAACAGTTCTAGTGTAATTCTAGAGGTTTCAACTTGCAAGTCTACTGCTTTAGAGATTTACTTTCAGAATGCTAAAACTTGGAACCTTAGAACCAAAGTCTGAAGTTTCAAAGTTGTCAAAACGTCCGACCCACCGACTACATAGATGACCAAGAAATACTTGTAACTAAGGTTAGGAAAAGCACCAAAACCTTGACTTTGGTGAATTAAGATAGGAAAGGTGGCAAGGACGGTGCATTTATGAAGTGAAGATCGTGGCAGATTTTAGCAAGTGGACATGATTAGAGGATCGATGGGTAATTAAGATCGGTACATGTGGAGTTGGAAAATTATTACCTCTCGGCCAGGCCTGAAATTTTCCTGTCACTTTACGTTTTATGAAAAAAAATTAACTATCAAAAAAATATTCAATTTATATTTTTTTATATAAAATATTTTATATTAAAATATTATTGATTTTATTAATCATACATATTAAATAAATGCTATAAAATAAATGTTGTTGAATTTTTTTTATAGTTTAATCCTTAAATTCATCTATCTAAAAACATAAATTATTTGTAAAAGGCAAATAAAATTTCAACATGCTCACCAATAAAACCAAATGTTGTATTATCTTAAAAAAAATCAAAGTTGAGAATCACTGTTAACAAAATGCTATAAAATAAATGTTGTTGAATAAATCATATATATTAATATAAAGTGAAATTAGAAAGAATTATTCCAATTCTAAACTAATGCTATAAAATATACCAAAAAAGTTGATTAACCAACATAGTTTCCATTTCCAACATATCAAATTATCCCTAATCATACCCGTCTGAAATCTACCCTTCCAACCATTGTTCGTGCCCCAAGGTGTTTTACAATTACAATGCAAATCCAGGCATAACCCCCAAAAAACAAAATCATAGACAAGATTTAGTACAGTAATCTATTTTTTTTAAAACTTGTACTACTCAGACGCCTTCGATGAATTACCCATCTCCAATGGCTCTATCTCCATTAATGGCTTCATCTTCTTCCTCGGACGCAGACCCTTCTTTTCACGCATATCTGCTCTAGCGATGTCTTTTAGATTCTCTATGACCTCCTTGACCTCCATTAGCTCGGCGCAAATTTTGAGTGCTTGCTACCTGCACTCCGCACCTTCTCGCCATAGATCTTTGGTGCATCCTTCTGGCCACTTGATAAAGAGATGATTTAAATCCGTGATCTTCAGGCCTCCACCATCCATTCCTTCAACCTTAACAAGCCCCACTCCTAGTATCACCCGTTCCAGAATGCCTTCCATATTCTCTAAAAAATCTTTGTGAACCATAGTTTTCATGACTTTCCTCACTACATCCACCGGCTCTCCAAAGTCCAGACCCCAAGTCATGACCAACGAATAAATATCCATATTGGTCTTGTATCTGTGCTTTAATTTTTCAAAGCCATTACCCAAAATAATTTGAACTGCTTGTGCCACCTGCACATCCTTGAACAAAAATAAACCTCACAGCCGCTTCACAAACACTTTGTCAACGAAAGGGTCCAGCTTCCTCCACGATGTCAAGGTGAAACTGGCCTCCATTGTTTCTCTGGTTCATTGGCTTCTAGACAACCACCCACTTTCGACCGGCTACATGAGATGTGTGTCTTTAATACATCTCAATTTTCCAACCATCTCAATTAATGTTGATTCCCTCTTTTAAAACAAACTTTATGCACGTGCATAATTTAAAATGGGGACATCGCTAGGTTGACGAGACTCGACCCTTAGGATTAAAGATTTAAGATTTAAGGCTTTGTCATAAAATATTTTGGTTTGACTTAGGCAATATTAAATGGTAAACAAGAGTAGGATGACTGACAGACCTAAATAATTAATAACATCTCAACCATTGATTTCTAAAAATCTAACAGTTCTAGTGTAATTCCAAAGGTTTTAATTCACAAATCTAGTGCTTGAGAAATATACTTTCGAAATGCAACTACAACTGTCCATCAAAAATTCATAGAACGATCATGGTCCATAATGTCGCGTGGTTTCTGAAACTTGGAACCTTAGAACCAAAGTCTGAAGTTTCAAAGTTTTTGAAACCTCCGACCCACTGACTACAAAGATGACCAAGAAAGACTTGCAACTAAGGTTAGGAAAATTTTCACTGACACTTCGCCACTGCATTTTTTTATTAGTTTGATATTATGTTTAATTTTCCAATGTTTTTTTCTTAATAATTTGAAAATAGGTTCAATTTGCCAATGAATTTTATTTTCTAGTTTGAAAAAAAGTTTTAATCGCCAATAAAATTATTTTTTCTAGTTTGAAAACAAATTTTAATCGCCAATGGAAAAAATTTAGTGGTTTTAAAAAATTTGCATTTCGCTAGGATCTTCCATAGACTTCTAACGATTAGAAAAGATTCGCCAATGGACATTATTTTTTTCACAAAAAACAGAAAAATTTGTCACTAAAATTAATATTTTTTTTGGGAAGTATACAAGATTCACTAGGATTTTACACCTTCGCCGAGGGGGGGGTTTCTTAAAGTTTTCCTTGGTCTGCATCCCAAAACATCAATTGCGTCATTAAAATCAATAGCGTTGCTATTTTATAGGTGTGTCACTTTATAAATTTTGGGGTTGCGTCACCAAGTTGGCAACACATGTCACAATACTCAATTGCGAATCGACATTAGCATGTGTCGCTATATTTAAAAATTATGGCGCACCGCTATTTCGAAAGTGTCGCCCACTTCCAATGAGTGACGCTAAACTAAAAAACCTAATGTGTGGCTATTATAACTTCACGACACCCAAATCAATTGCATCACCAGAATGAAAACCCCAATGTGCCACAATACAGAAAGTGCATCGCTAAAAAATTAATAGCGATGCTTCCGACGCCTTTTGCACATTGCTATATAGTGACGCTCCTAAAAAGCTAGTTTTGATGTGCTAATTAATGCACTAAAATACGAAATTCAAGGAAAGTTTTGAATCACATACCCATGGTCATGTGTCTACTCGACGCTGGTACTCTCGAACTTGCTCAGAAAGGTGAAGTGGAAGTGTGCGGTGAGCCATCTCATCAAAATGTCAGAGCTCCAAATGCACAAAATCACTAAAGGCTGAATGCACAAATGAATTGAAAATGCAACCTTTTTACCTATTTAAGCCAAAAATTAGGGTTTTTTTCCCTAAGTTGAGCCAAAAGCTAGGGTTTTGACTTGTTTTACCTATTTCCACACTTCACGACCTATTTTGAGCTATTTTTTGTGTTTTTGAGGCCTTTTTTTGCGTCTCGGGGCATGTTTTGGCACCTGAATTAATATTTTACCTTTGTCGAGAGATCAACCCAAAATTTTTGCTCGATCTCTCAAGGGGGCGGGGAACCAGCTTACTCCTTCCACTAGGGAAATAGCGGGGCATCCAAAAATCATTTATTTAAATTTTTTTGATCTGAGCAACAGTTTTAATCCAAAAACTGTCAGTTTGAACCAATGTAACAAGTACCTCGCTTCAAAGAGGGGAAAAATATAGACACTTAAAAATGTCCTAAATGACATCACATACTCGAATCTGATATACTAACAACGTTTCATCCTAAAACCCATCCTCTTTTTGCTTGTTTGATTAAATTAGCCTAGCTATTTAATTGAAAGCATCATTTTCATCTATTAATCTAATTGGGTTAATTCACCCCCTTTCATGCTAACCTTTTGTCTTGTTAAATTGGATAAATCAAAATATTTAAATTTAAGACCCTACTTCCTCTCATTTAAATTAAGTAATCTTAATTATTTAATTACATGTCATTTTGACCCCTTTTCATTAAATAAGTTAATTATTTAATGGATATCCTAAAATCCCCTAATTTGCATAATTGAAACTTTGTTTTAATTATAAAATTACCAATTAACTCTAATTCTCCCACTTGCAAGGGAATATTCCTTGAGAATATTCTTCCTTTGCACATTCCTCCAAAAGGGAATATTCTCATAAAATATTCATTCCCTCATCTATGAGAATATTCTCCCACTTCACTCATTTGAAAAAAGGAATATTCTTCCTTGTAACAAACTTTCAACAAACTTCTTGAGAAAGTTTTGAAAGTGTGTTTCTTTACATGATTGTGAGCCCTTGATTAAATATCATCTTGCATTCTCAACCCTTGATGGGAATCGATGATCCATGCCTCCATCTTCTTTTCATCTTGACCATTAATTGATTCTTTCAATCTTGACCATTGGTTTCTTTTTGTCTATTCTATAAATAGACCTCGCATCTATTGAATAGGGATCCACCTTTTTAGAATATACTTATGCTATTGAAAATCACTCTCATTTGCATCCATGTTTTATGTTTAAAAGAATTTTAGGTTAATCTTTATGCATTGTTAGCTTAGCATCCATTAATGGCTTCCATGATAACTTACGTTGCATTCATTTAATATTTTTTAAATCTAGGGTTTGAATATTTGAATCTTGTGCACATTTAGAATAGCTTTGCATACACTCACATCGAACATCTTAGCTTTCATCATTTTAATTTAGCTTTTATCATGCTTTCATTCATCTTTTTCATCAGTTTCCATCGATTTTAATAAATAAAATCGATTGGAAAGGATCATATTATCCAAGGGATTGGGAAAGGGTCACCATTCCACATCAATGTGACACCACTCCCCCAATAGGATAAGATTCAATGGATTAGAATAGATTTTTTTCAAGATTTCATGTTTTAGAATATTAGTTTTAATGCCTTCTTCATTTTATTTACATTGAATATCTTATTGGGATTGATGCTTAGTGGATTAAATATGCTTCAAATTTGTATAGATCAAGTGTAGTTAACCTATACTATGTCATTGGTCACACTTTGAATGGTCATAACATGGCATGTTAGGTATTGATCCTAATATTGTGATGCATAACATTGTTCTAGAAATTGATGCTAAACATATTAAATAAAAGATTAGGAATATCCATCATAAGGTTTCTTTAACATGATTGAAGAGGAATTATAAAATATGTTAAATGGTATATTTATAAGACCATTTGATTACTTTCCTTGGATCTCTACTATGGTATTATTTGTAAACTCTGATGGTTGTATCTACATTTGTACCAAATTTAGAGATCTTATTATATCCTAAGAATGATAGTATTTTCCACTACTAGACATGAGTTTTTATCATTTATAGATGGATTTTTGGACTAAAATCAAATCACAATTAATCCCTAGGATCAACATAAGAATACTTTTACTACACATTGAGGAACATTTTTCTATGTTGCATGCCTTCTAGGTTGGAAAATGATGAAGCTAAATATCAAAGGAGTGTGGCAGTAATCTTCCATGATCCTATGCATAAGCCCTTAGAGGGCTATGTGGATGATATCTTAGAAAAATAGAAACAACACATAGATCATGCACATAATTTGAGCATAATATATTAGCACTTAAGCCAATCAAAATTAAGATTAATTCTCAAGAAATGTGTCTTTAGTGTTGATAGTAGTTGCTTAGTGGGATTTCTTATCTCTTAGAGGGATATTGAGGTAGATGGTAAGGAGATCAATGCTATTGTTGAAATACATACTGTAAATTAAATTATTATAGTTTTCATGTTTTGAAGGGAAAAATCAAGCTATTAGGCAATTTATAGCCCAACTAGGGATAAGACATTGCCATTAATAAAAATTTAGAAGAAAGATATTAATGTAATGATGATGTTTAAAAGGAATTTGAGGAAATGAATCAATACTTTTTCATTCCTTTTTTACTCATGATTTCTATCGATAGTAAACATTTAATGTTATGTTTTTTGGCCACAAAATCTAATATTGGATGTTTATTAGGTCAAAAAATTGAAAATAGTAAGGAGCATACATGATTCTATATTTAATTTATATCATGAGCACATACATGGTGATGTATTTATAATTACTTCATTTAGAGACATTTTAGTTAATGATAGCTTACATGGGTTTAATGTGCTATTGATTCTACTTCAATAATTATGTGTGAGCATGCCTTCATTGAGTACATTAATCTTGGAGATAGAGATGTTTGCATAGTGATTCTACTCTTTCAACTTCTAGTGACTATTCTTTAGGAGGTGATATGGATCCATATATGATCCCTAATGATACACCATTTTGAATGAACATGATGACTCTTGTATGGACTATATTATGACTTATCATGATCGTATTTTTTTGAGTATGATCTACATGATTATCATGATATCTCACCTAAATATTCTATTGACAAACATAGATAAATTCACAAGTTAGGTATGCATGAAGAAGAAGACTCACATGAAAATATCTTACGACATTTACTCAACTTATGGAAGGATGATTACCAAGAAACTAATGATTGTTCCATTATGTATTTCTCCACTTTGACACATGACATAGATACACATAAATCTATAAGGAAAATTATTGAGGATGCAACCTCTAACCCCATTGTTTCTTCTACACTATTGTGAGAAAGTTACAAAATGTAGAGAGTTATATTAATGGTTTAGAAATGTTTCTAAAGAAGGATTTTACTAGTAAGATACATCATCTATTGGCATGACATTTTGGTTTATTCTTCACAATGGGATTCTTGGCACCTTAGTAAATGCTTTTATTAAATATTTCCAACACAACATTGAACTTAAGCTAACTCTTGATAAGGTATCATAATGCGCACAAGTAGAACACAAAACAATTAATAAGTATGTGATTTGATTTTAATCTATGATAGTAAGAATGAGTTTCCAACTTCCAAGTAGTGAGATTCATGTTTATTCATCAATAGTTCACTTCAACTACACAAAGAAAAAGGGATTTTCAATGCTTATCATTCATTTTTGTTCTATGCTATTATACACCAATATGATATTAGATTTTGAGAAAATGATCTTTAACATTATAGTTAAGATTAAAAAATGAGAGAATGAGGATGAAATAAGCATTCTCAACAACAAATATGAGAATCATGTAAGCATCATTCAACCAAAACCAAAGTGATTTAAAAAGTTCACAAGTTTGGAGGATCTCCACATATAGTCTTAAAATAGCTTTTACAAAATTGATTCATCACATTACCTCTTTTTAAACCAATTGATATATGTAAATGTGTCATATTGGTTAATCTCTTCTCATGTTTTTCTACTACATATTGCATATTCTATTTATGTTATGTTTATGCTTTTCTATAGTTTTCACTTGATCTTACCACTGAGCATTTTTTTCTTGTTGTAGGTTGTTGGTCTTCTTGCTTGCTCATTGGGGGAAAAATATCAAGGTGTACTTTCATTCATATTCATGACACACATAGGTCAATATCCAATATTTATACATCCTTCACTCATTTTTTCATTTACATATCATGCTCTATTTAAAAAATTGATTTTGTCACAATTTTATCCTCATTTTTTCTTTTTGATTTGTGAGCACTCCTTCATAGTACACACAATTCAAGGGGGAATATTATTACTAATTTAATTTTTAGTTCATGCACAATTTTCACAAGTTGGGAGAACATGTTTTTTCTAATGAGTCAATTTCTAGAAGCTTCAAATCCTTTATATCATTATTCTTTTATTTATTACTAGTTTGACATGCATTCTCATATAAATTTTGCATTCACACTAAAGTAGGGGTAAAATATAGAGGAGAAAATTACACGCCCTTAAAATTTCACCCACTTATTTTACATTACTTTGTGTGGATTCTTTAATGTGTGGTTATAACACACTTTTGGATATTTTGGTGCAGTTACCAACCGAAGATCTAATCCATCACTTTGTTATGCCATATAACTTAGTTTTGGATTGTGCTTGCAATTACGTTCTTAGAAGGAATAGCTTCCTCAATCTTGTCCCTTTGATATTAAATCTAAATTTAGCCTTCTCCTATGTCGACTCTTTTGACCTATTTGTTAAAGCACTAAAGGTTTCAAAATTTCTAGGGATTGTATTTGAAGGAACCGACCTAAGTAATTTTAACATACAAGAGCTTTATCAAGTACACTTAATCAAAAGAAGAAAACACATCTATATATCTTCCATTAACACTATACAAATTTAACATATCAAGCACTTTGTCTGCATTAATAATAGTAAACAATTGAATATTGAAATTCATTAGAAAAACACACTACATAAGTATCTATTAGACATAATCACTCATTGGATTGCATCAAACATTATCAAACATTAAAAAATCAACTCAACTACATCCATTGTAATGTCAAATTGGTATTGATTTCCACCCTTTGTCTCTTGACTATTGGTAACTCAATTTTAGGTGCCTAAGTCATAAGGAAGTCCTAAACTTTAATCCTTGCATAGAAATCCCCCAATAGCACTCCTTAGCACCATATATTTTCCTTATTTTAAATATCATTAGGTGAATATGTTTCACACGTGTTGAAGATCTAGTTTTTCTCTAGTTGAAATCACAAACAACTGGATATAATTACACCCCTAAACAAGATTTATTTGCATGATAACATCCAAGACACTCCCCTTATCTAATTTTCATCTCAACTCTCTCACCTAGAATCTAGTTCTAGATCTCAAGTTTTAGCCTTCAATTGCAACATAACACTACTCAAAATTTATCCTTCTCTAGTTGAAATCACAAACAGTTGGATATAATCACACCCCTAGATAAGATTATTTGCATGATAACATCCAAGACACTCACCTTATCTAATTTTAGTCATTTCAACTCTCTCACCTAGAATCTAGTTCTAGATATCAAGTTTTAGCCTCCAATTGCAACATAACACTACTCAAAATTTATCTTTTATTGATTTCAAGTTACACAATCCTAATCCATTTGATTTACATAATCAACACATGTTCATTTATATTCTTAATTTTCTTCAATCAATTCATTAGATTCAATTCCTTAATTGATCTAAATTTTAAGTTAAGTTGATTTATCCCTTAAAAAAATAATAGAGATTATTTTTATCTCTACAATATTATTATAATTGTGAAATTAACATGCTCATATCACTTTCCATTTATTTTTATCCCTATTTTGAGGAAATGTCTTGATACATGCACATATTGAAAAATGACACAATCTTGTGTAAAGTTGGGCTTACCCACCTAGCCTTAGCCTATCTCTATAGATACTTATTTCCACATAATTAGTACCTACCTTATCATTGTATGTACATAATTGGATACATACACATAAACCTAACATTTATTACACCTATCCATACATCTATTTACGTGTTATCCTTCTAGATTTGACAATTTCATTCCCATGACAATTTTCACAGTTGTGAGGTCAACTTTATAGTTTTAGAATTGTCTCCATCCTTTTTCAAAATTTAAAATTGACCAATTTCTCCCCTTTATCTTCCTCCTTTAAGCTAACTAAATACATGTTTTGCAAAATTCAATATTATGTGATAGTATTTAAAGGCATTTAATTAGATTCAATTATCACCCCTATATCAAAGCATCCTCTCTCACTCTAGAACATTAAATGAGCATTTAATAATGAAATATGTGGCTTTGGTGCATTAAAAAAGGTAATGAATCTGCATGCATCATCTTAGGGCTTTGCCTATTATCTTTGAATATTTGTATATATTTTGAGGGTTGACCTAGATAATTTGTCTCCTTGTAATAGACCAATAACCTTATCAAGGTATTCTTAAATGCAACTAGCCCCATAGTTATTAGAAAAGGTAGAGGACACAAAAGCACACTAGGTGAATAAAATAGAAAAATTCTATTGTGCATAGTGATAAATCCAAGCTCAAAGGACTAGTTTACAATTACAAACTTGTCTAAAGATAGTACACATGATCAATATATAATTCAAAGTATTCATTTGATACAAAAAATTTTTACAAGCATATACCTATTTGATATTAGAATCTTCATTATTGACACACATTCTTTATTCATAGAGCTAAGTACTCTCATCATCTTCATTTACTTTTCTAAAAAAAAATTACACTTATTTGAAACCCAAATACAATTAGTTAATTTAAACAAATTTATAGTTGTTTTTTAGCTAATAGGATTCTTTTGTGGGCATTCATGCTCAAAAATTTATGTCACGCTACAAAAATATTGGTGTTAGAAAAAAATTTGAGAGAATATTAAATTCCATTTTTAACTCATAGAAATGGTAAGGGAAGAGAGAATGTGGTCTTTGATAGAGAGTAATGTGAATTAAAACTATTAAAATGGTAGAACATAATGGTTGACATTGTAGATCAAACAATTGTTGCATGTAAAGAACAATATAGAATAGTATATTATTAAATTTGGGGATTGATATTACAGTAATTTACAATAGCTTATAATACCATTCATTTCTTGTGTATTTTTTCCTACGAGAATATCTTCCCAAAAACTAATTGTTTTATTTACTAATAGTTAACTAACCTATGCATAATTCTGCAATAGGCACTCAGCGCTGGTAGAGTATGTAGTAAGGTGCAAACGAAAATGGACAAGAAAAGAGTTGAGCCAAAAAGCTATGAGGTGCACACTAGGAATGACAAGGTTTGAAAGCAGATTAAAAGAGGTGGGCTGGTTCCATTTCTGGAAAAACTTCATGGGCCCGATACTATGGCCATAGACTACTTCGAGAAGAACTGAAACAACGGCGAAATAATTCTCTTTGGAAGAAAGGTGAAGTTGGATGAGAAAATTATAGGGGAGATTACTGGAATGTCCACTGAGGGCGTGAAGTTTTATCGTGACAGAAGGTTTTCTGATGAGGCGGTCATCAAATTTCCTAAGAAGGACAAGGAGAAATTGAAACTGGTTAAAATTTCTAACAGCTATTTCAAAATTGACACCATCAAGGCGTTGTGGAGAAAGGTACTTTGTGTTATAATGGAGTATATCACTCTGGACGGGAGATTTACTAGAGTGTATGGTCATCATTTTTCCATTCTTAACCACTTCTGCATAAGGTAAAAATTTCTCTACCTCGCTACCTATTATGTTCATTGAGTAATAGCCTTGAGGACCATAAGAAAAATCCCAGGAGATACCCTATTCTTCATCCTGGTCTTATTAGGTTAATATATGAACACTATCAAAGTATGTTGGCTTTATCTAAACTTGTTGCCTCCACGACGTCTGAGGACTATGACACAGATAGTGGGGGTTCGGAGAATCAGCCTAACCAGGAGAGAATTGTTGAAGCCCACCCATCCTCTAAGATGTCTGGTAAGAAAACCCAGTCTAAAAAACCCTAGCTTGTTAAAGCTAACCCTAAGACCCACCCCGACTACTCTGTCCCCTTAAAGAATTTTGTTCTTAAGGGCTCCCCTGCCAACAAGTTGGTTTCCTACTCTACGGACTCCTTGGAAGACAAAGCTGAGAACCCTGAAGCTAGTAGAAATTTTGTGCCCTCCCCTCCTGCCTCTTTCAGATTTGAAGGTACCAGATTTCCTAGCTCCCCCAACCCGGGTGATGTTAACCTCATATTAGACTGAGTTCAGTCTGGTGACATTCTGGCTTCTGCAAGAAACAACATCAGTGACATTTTCAGGGTTTTGAAATGGGCCTATCAAGAAATTAATGATCTTAATCAAAGAAATAGGGCTTTGTATAGTAAATCATAGGAGTTGGAACTGAAGCTGGCTGCTCTCAGCAACGAAGAAGGGAAACGAAATAAGAACAGTATTGGAAAGGAAGGAGGTGACATTGAGGAAAAGTACAAGTCTTTGGAAGTGGAAATGGTTAAAATTTAAAATAACTTGAAAACAGTTGTGGAATAAAACCATAAAATGGCTAGGCACAATGCCATTATTATCAATGCTATGTCTGAAAAGTTGGAAAAAATGCAACAAGGTTCACTGGTTGTTGACTTGAAAGACAACAAGGAAAGCAAGAACGAGGACCAAGGTATTTTGAAAAGGACTCGTGCCAATCTCAAAAGGAAAGCACCTCCCACTACCCAGATGGTTCAGATCTTAAAGAGGGGGGTTCAAGATATGAACAAGTTGGAAGCTGAGACTGCAGATTTATTAAAGACACAAATTTAGCTGTTGCTGGATTTTTGTCTAGTTTTTTGGTTCTATGGCCTTCGTTGGCCTTTTTGGTGGTTGTGGTCTTTTATTGTTGTTGTTTTTACAGCCCTTTCAACTTTGGTGTCTTTAACGATTCTATCTTTAATTTGTAAAATTTGTGGTTTCGGGTCCCTGTAAAACCCGTTTTTTCCTCTTTTAAAAACTAACCTATTATTTATTTATAAATTAACATCTATATGTTAATTTAATTTATTATTATTTAAACTAACCTATATATTAAATTGAAAACTATATAAAAGATGTAATAATCCAACAGTTATAGCTAAAATAAAATATTTAGCAAAATTATTGTAAAATTTTAAAATAAAGTTAATTTGTAGAGAGTTTAACATCTTTAAGTGGTATACAAGTTGGTTGCTTGTTTGATGAGATGTCATATTGGATGTGTAAGATAAAAATTCATTCTAATTATGGTATTATTAGTTGCTAATGTCAAAACATGAAGAGAAAGAAAAATCAACTTTTTTAACCTTCAAGAGCAACTATAGGAACTACACTTTGGAGATATCTCTCAACCTCGCCATCAAGCCTTTATATCCATAATTTGAGGCCTTGCATGATATGGCTCTAGAGGGAGAAATACATTAGGTCTATTGATGAATAATTTTGATCTTTGCAATCTCCAAATGGGTGGATACATCTATTCACTATGATTGATGCTTAAATATGATCTCAATTGAGCTTAAAATTTCCAAGGCTTTTAAAACAAGAAGTTTATTAACACTCAAGAGGGGAAGAGTGATGTTAGCAGCTATATCTAATGTACATATCAACTGTTTAGCGTATTTATTTCTCTAGTTTAATAAAACATAATTTTATGTAAATAAGGGGCTCTATTTTCCTATTTATTTAGTTGTAAAATCCTTCAATACTAGACAAGGGTTAGCCATGTTTCAAATCTAACTTAAAGAGGGCTATTTATTTACTCTATGTTTTAAATCTAATTTGATTCCTTCATTTGAATCAACTATGGGGTCCTTTAATTTATATTAGGTCTAGTCTATGTCATTTATTTTGACCATGTTTCTTGATTCGCTCTATATGGTTTTGTCTATTTATATTTCCCTCAAATAAAATGAATTCAATCAAATATTAAATATCATGTCTCCTATACTACACACCCTTCCACTTGTATTTTCTTAATTATTTCACCCTTACCATTTACATGGTGGTTCATGCAAACAAAATTAATAAACAATAATATTAGTTGAGATTTCATCCATATTATTAAATAAAATCAAATGGTTTTTCAAGTACTAGAATTTAAGATATAAACTAAAATATTTTATTTTAAATTTTATTCATGAGAAAGCGATGAAGTCGTTTGATCCTATGGACACTAGGGTTGTAACAACTTTCTCTCCACATAATTGTAGAGGTGGAGATGGGAGTAGCGAACAAAGGAAAACAGGGAACAATAAAGGGTGCGGTGGAAGACGTGTCGGGCAGGGCTCCAAAAGGAAGGCTGGGGGATGTTGTATAGAGGGTGAAAAAACCCTTATGGAACCTCAACAATCGGCGACGGGAGAGATAGTTGAAGCTGTTAAGAGAAACAAACTAGTGGTTCTCTTGCAAGAGGAGTAGGAGGAAGAGGTAATGCACAACATTAAAGTTTTCTCACAATTAGGACTGGTAGGACGTTTTAGAGGTTTTGGGCCAAGATTATGTGATTTACATAAATGGATCTCTAAGCATTGGGAACCTATTGTAAATGGACGTATTCAAATCTACCTAGTTGTTAGAGGATTGTTTATTGTTATTTTTGAAACTGTGGCTGATAGAAATAAAGTTCTATGTGATTACTTCTAGAGCTGGGAGGAGAAATTTGCTCTATCCTTGAAGCCTTGGCACCCAGCTTTCAACCCAGCAACAGAGACCTTTGAGAAAGTTCCTCTGTGGGTAAGATTCCCCAGCTTCCCACTCCATTTCTGGTTTGAATCTTGCTTAGAGGCTATAGGAAATTCTTTAGGGAATTTCTTGATGATTGATGAGGGCTCTTCAAATCTTATGCATTCCACCTATGCCTGTATTTTAGTGGAGATGGATGTTTCAAAGATACTTCCAAGAGAGGTTTCAATTAAAACATCCAAAGGGTATTGGGTATAGCCCTTGGACTACAAAGGGGTACCATTTGGTTGCAAGAGATGCTTCCAAACCAGGCATATTGTTGCACAGTGTGCAAAGCCCAGATGGTCCAAACCAGCTACTTGGTGGCAAGATGCTTCACACAAACATTATGCGGTGGAGAAACAGATTGGAAGCAAGGAAGAGCAGAACAAGAACAACTCTTAGGTAGTGGGAAACTTTGAACTGCCCTAGTCAATTACGGAGCCAGAACAACGTGGGTGGTTGGGTCATACTGAAGTGCCCATCTTGAAGGGTGCTGAGGAAGGAAGAACTTCTGAAGGGGAAACAAAGCATACCTTTCAGGGTGCTAAAACTCTGAAGTGTAGGGAGAAATTGGGCCAGATGAAGATGCAAGGAAAGGGGAAGAGTAATGGAGAGGGAGAAGGCCAAAGAAGGAAAGCATTGGTTGAAGATCTTGAAAAATCATGGCAACAAAATGTAGCATCTGAAGAATGGCAAAAGGAGGTGGGAAAAAGGGGAGAAGGTGGGATTGCTGAGAAGGGAAAAGCTTTGGACTAGAAAAAAGGTGGCTGCAAAGGTAGAGGACGGCTGGAAAATTGTCAAAGGGAGGAAAGACAAGAAACTCACAAAGAAAAGATTTGCTATGGTCCTCCAGTCTCACACTAAGGAAAGAGCAAGTTGTGCTTCAAATTTGTAACCTGTTAATAGGTCCTTTTTTAAGGTCTTGAGGTTGGATTTGTTTCTCTGTGGTGTCTATTGTGTTTGGATGGTATTAAACGTTGTACCCTTCTATGGCTAGAGCCAAGAAGATCTGATGTAATCCTTTTTAAGCTTTAATAATAAAAACACTCGTGTTACCGACCAAAAAAAATAATCTTTAATTTAAGATTTTAATTTCTCTTATGATGTTTTTGATTTTTTTTATTTAATCTTAAAAATCGAATATATCTCATACTAGTTAAAATTTTTAATAAAGGAAAAGTATACTTTCCATCAAACTATTATTTTAAACATTACATTTATTTTCCATTACACCTCTTAACAATAAGAATAATAATATATATCTAACCTAAGTCAACTTAAAAGAAAATAATATTTCTTTTCAAATATAAATATCAATCCACCACATATAATGTAACAATTGTGAACCCATTTCTCCAAAAAGACATTAGTCAACATGTCACTTTCAAATGAGAATACCTTTTTCTCCTCTTGTTTTGTTGGATAGAAATTATCACAAGGGACTATCCAATCTATATGTTAGATGAAAATAATAGAAAGCCCACCATTTATTCTAAAATAGATAAGGACTTGCAATCAAACACCATTCATTGTGTAAGATTTAATCATTTATAATTTGGCCATAATACTTTCTAAATTATTAAAATTATATTAAAGCTAAGTGCCTTGTTGGGAAAACAAATAAGCCAACTCATAAATATAACCAATAAAAAATCATTAAGCATTTACTAACAATGATCGAGGATACAAGTATTGATCATGTCATTTTCGCTGTTGGTGGCTTTCCATACCCACTACCTTTTTCTTACTATTTTTTTAATTAATAAGAAATAATGAAGTGTTTTCTATTTGTATATAAAGGAAGAACATGGTTTGCAGCCAAGCCCACCATAATTGTGCGTGCATGTGATTTTCCACCAATGATTAGGTTGTGCCTATAGCGTGGAAGGCATTACCCCTTCCACTTCACGATTGGATTCCTAGGACCAATATTGGATTTTGTTTTTGATTTGATTGAAAATGACATTTTTACTTAATATGGTTGAGATTAGTTGTTTTTTTAAAAAAAAAATTAAATTTAAGAGTTGTGTTTGATATTTTTTTCAATTTATTAAATTAGGTCATCTAGTAGTTTGACCAAAGGAGAAGCATTTCTTTCCTAGCAAACTCCTATATAATGTCTTTAAATATTACCCTTATGTAAAAGATATAAGTTTTATAGGCCTATGCAAGCAAGATCTAAGTAGTAGAAAACATCACCATTCATATTTGTGTACCTTAGTTCAAATCTACATGTTGAGTTTAGCTCTATAGTCACACCAAGCAATGACACACTTGTGAAAGTGACCCATAATGACAAGCAATTAATTTCTAAATTCTTAAAACATTTGTCTAACTACTTGTAATTTTCTTGTGCATTAATAGATCAAGTAAATATACCTTGTATTATATTTCATTGATTAGATTCTAGCTAAGTAGTGAATCTAAGAGCTTCTCGATGATAAAAACACTCATAGTTAATCTAGAAGATCTCAAATTCACTTTTGTGAATTGTGGAAATACAATATCTTTGTTCTAGCAAAGTACAATTTATTTATTTATAATTTCACATTTATTTTAGTGTATTATTCCAAGTAATTTATGTAATAGTTCTTAATTTTAGGTAATTATTTGATTATTATTGTTTATTTATTTTACAGTAAGATCTATGATTTGGGTCATTCCCAAGAGACAATGAAAGGACAATCCATAACCTAAGTGTCAAGTGATGAGAATAAGCTAAATAGTATAAATATTAGTATAAAAACATGTTCAAAGGAAAAAATATTAGTATAAATGCCTTTTATTCAGTGGTAGAATATAGATAAATACATGTGTATGATTTACAAAAATTATTGAGAATGAGAATTCTTGTGGTCAAAAAATGGATGACACATTTTCCATGATTTGTCGAGTCTGCGTTGAAGATGATATTAAATATACAAAGCATGTTGATATATCAAAGTTTTCCTTGAGTTCTTGATTCATTGGATTTGATTGTCGGACTACCATGTTTTCTTGTTAAGCCTTCCTATTATTCAATGTGTCTAGTGCTAGTGTATATAGGTGAAATTCATCAATTGAGATGCACACCAATGCTTACATATGTGGATAAGACTCTACCAAGTGTGAAACTCATATGTTGTGAATACATGTGATGCAAAATGCCATCATGTGTTAGATGTTGGATGCAGGAGCATCCAGTGGTGTAAGGGAAATATTGCATCACCCAAAAATATTGCTTTTTCATTTTTGTTTGTAGTTCCCTTGGTTGTTTTGGGGCCCATGGCAACTCATACAGTCTTTGGGATAGTTAAAAGTTTGAAACAACAAAAAATAGTCACCTACTATTTTTAGTAAGTTGTCATATTCGGTTCCTATGGACACAAAAATTGACCCCAATGAGTGAAAAGGGAAATAAGATTTTTGGTGAAAGAATCATTTCAAAATCCTATACTGTTTGGAAGATATTAAATTTCCATCTTGAGGAATTTCTCCAATGAAGTTTAAAACTAAAAATTGAGGCCCTTCAGGCCTTAGAACAAGGTACAAAATCTCTAATCTTTTAGATTTGGAAAAAGATGGTTGTATATCTCTTCGCAAGCTTTCTAATGATATATAACAATCGAAAATATGATGGTCGAATTGAAAGTTATGACCCCGAAAAGTTGTAAATATATTAAAAAAACTTCTAGAGTGGGAAATAGGCGGTGGAATTTCTAGCGCCAAAATGGGGTTACACCTTCCAAAATATTCTAAGGCAGTTACACTTCTTGGATAAAGAGGGAGAACGAGGTTATAGAGGAGGGCTCCAGTAGTGCAAATTGTGGTTTTTGGCTTGTAGATTTCTATAATGAGAAGGCATGTGTGACTGTAGTATGTTATTTTTTGAGTATTGTAATTTCACTTCATCAAGATAATAGAAAGCAAGTGTTTCTTTCGACATTTTCTATTTATCTCTCTTGTTTAGTTGTGTGTGTGTGGTTCTGTAAGGGGAGTACCCTCATCATATGCATATGGTACCAAGTGTCCAATAATTATAGATTCATTTTCTTTGGTGTTGAGTTTGCTAGGTGTTGTGCATTTATGGTTGTGTTTCTTGTGTAGGAGTTAATGTTAGGTGTTGCACATGTTCAGTCCATTGATAAGTTGTAAAAGGTAAAGAATGTGTTGTAGTGTATAATATGAAAGTATAAATCATATGTGAGGCATGTTGTTGAAGTAGCTATGCAAATATTTTAAAGATTGCATTAAAGAACTTCTAGGTTGCAAGATTATGCACAAAACTATTAAAATCCATGCTTACATGGTTGTGCACAAAATTAGTAATAATAAATGTTAATCTATGTGCAAGGCTTCTTTGCATTGTGTTAGTGCACAAGAGGATGCACAAGGGATGTTGTGTATTCTAGGTAAGGGAATCCAATGAAAGACAACCTAAACCTAGTAGCCTAAACAATCTTCAATAACATTCATACGCAAAAATAATAATAATGCAACTTGCATTATCCATGAAAATATTCTTTCAATGACTTATAAACATGTTTAGAAAACTAATATAATAAATAAAATCAAAATTATCTTAAGAATGTTTTTTATTGAAAAAATAGGGAGAGGGCCCTAACCCAAGAGTTTAGAACAAAAGGAACTTAAAAAAACACATGAGACAAAAAATAGTTCATGGGCATGCAGGTCCAAAACACAAGCTCACAAAGTAGAAACAACTTAAGAATGAAATATACCTAGGACTGAAGAAAAGTAGTTGTTCTCCTTCTAGTTAATCTCTAGTTTTTCATATTTTTTTCCCAATATTTTTTGCTTTAGATTATTTAGCTCTTGATCCTCAAGCCCAACTAATTTTTTCTTTCTTTCTTGAATATACCATTTTCCCATTATTTGAGGCACATTTCTATCCAAGAATGACTTGCCCACATTTTCTATTCATGTTCAAAACATTGTAGGATTTCAGATCTATTATATTGGCCCTAAACACCATAAGGTGGATTGTAAGAATGATTGCAATCATTAAACATTATTTATTTTGCTACCATAATGGTTTTGAATTCTTCATGAATTCTTTATCTATAAGATATGTTGGTTTTTTAAATCTCCTTAAACTTTTCTTAGTTCTAGATGAAATCTTGAAATATTTTCTATGGATGATAAGTGTTTGATAAAATGTTTGAGGAGATAATAACAACCAAGAAAACTATGTGACCTTTAGTGATAGTTGGAAGGTTTAAGAAGATGGTCTAGAAAAAAAGATAACATAGGTGTTCTTTGGGATCCATGTCACTATGAATCATTATCTCTTCCAATAGTCATTCATTCCTTTCTATTGAAGTCACCCTAGTTGTTGCCAAAAATGATAGTGTTGTTGAAGTGAAATAGGTTGTAAAAATTGCTATTGGTTTTTTCCAAAGTGAAAATTTTATACCAAATATGCACTACATATTTTAATTTTGTTGATGTCAGTTGGAACATTCTTTTGGCTTTCATGACTCATCCCTTCATGCCACTTCTTCAAAAACCACACTAAAACCAAAATTCTTCTTAGCATTCGTATATTTAGTTTTTAGGTGATGTAAGATTGCTTGTGAACTTGGATTCTCCTTCATCAAGATGTAATGTATATAATGGTTTTTATGATCCAATACATAAATTCTCTTTCTTGAGTAGCAATTATCCCCAATGCATCTTAGTGTGTACTAATAAAATTGTTGAAGCTAATATATGTAAATGTGTATTTTCATTTCTTTATAACTATGTTGAGATGCGTAACCACAACAACAATAAGTTGTAATGACATGAGTGTGCTTATAAAAACCATTTACTACTAAAACACCAATTTGTTTACTTATATTTAGATACTTAAAAAAATCCTATCTAAATTTATTGTCATAGTGGTTACATTACATAAAAATATAATATTTAGATATATCTTAACAAAATTTATTTTAATATTATAATATAATTAGTTTAAATATTATAATTGTATATTAATTTTAATAATAATATAATATTTAATATATGATTTAATATTTTCTTTATAATTTAGTTTTGGATTCATAAGGTCCACACCCATTAGGAAAAAACATATAAATAAAGGCTCAAAGAATAAAAACTAAACAAAGCATACAATTTATCACTACATGGTTTGGTTGGAAAACATAATCTACCTTTTCAATCAAAATGTAAATCCATAAATATATTAAAAAGGTGCATGTGCAATTGTAGTAGTCCCATCTTTTTCAACAACTTTGACATCGAGTTCAACAAAATCTTGTTGTTGTTGGAATGATCCTCACTTGAAAGCGAGGAAGAGAAAAAATACTAAATTATCAAGTGGTCATTTATAAGAATGAATCTAAAGGTGTCTCCATACAATACTAAACCATCACAATTATAGAATAAGAGGCTCAAGTAAAAGTTGTTGAACCACTAGTATGCTTAGTTCCAACACCTCCACCACTAAGCATGCTTACTAGCATAGACTTAAAGAAAAGAGCATGAAGTATACATTCCCACACCACTCACCCCTTAATTTTAGAGGGAAAATATTTTTCCATCAACACCCTAGTTTTCTTAGCACCAATGCTATCAAACACATTCTTACTAAGCATATCTTTAAGAAAATCCAAGGAAGAATAATATCTTACCTATACTATGTGATTCAATATGATATTATATATAATGTAAATATATGTAGTATGCCACCCATGTTTACCACATGATATCTTGGAAAAAATATAGAAAAACTACAAATAAATACCAAAGTAAATTCCAAACAAGAGTGGAAGATAGAAATCCCAAACTTTAAATATATATTTGTTTTCCTCAATCCACACAGTTGCATTATGAATTCACATGTAGGGAGATATCTACACATAAGACATTAGATAGAGTACAAACAATGGCCTAGAATTTATAATGCTTTCCAAAGGAAAATTAGCAATAATATAAAAATATAAAATATGAAAGTTTGGATATGGTTGTAGAAAAAACATAAAGCCTCAAACTTAAGGTCTCTAATAGACAATTCACTAAATATATCATTTATCTTGGCTAAGAGGGGAAATTGAGAAACCACTGCATTTTCTATAAGGTCAACAATACCATTACTTTATTTGAACAATAATTGTACCAATACTTATTGCTTCCTCAACTATGCTCTTTATTGTTAGTATTTTGATCTATTCTTGAGGCAACCCTAAATTATGACAAGAGAGTCACTTTTGAGTTCCAAACGCTTGCAATCCATAGATATCATAATTTTATCCCTTCAATGAATGCTAAATCCTTCACTTTATTATTGGGATTGGGGCTAAGAAAAAAATATCTATCTTTTATGAATGAACCCATTGACATTTTTATGTCTCCCTTATTTACCCACCAATGATAATCAATTTGAGATATTTCTATGTGGGTCATGGTTGTCATTGTTTGCTTCAGTCAATTCCTCAAAGGTCAAAACCAAAAAATTGGCTAATTGAGTGGTCAGAGCTTCCATAGGAACCAAAAAACCAATGGTTCTTGGTTCCCATGGAACCTTCAATAGGTTCATTTTACCCCTCTAAGCCCCAACGAGTGAAGTGAAGATATTGGGCACATTTGGAAAACCTCATGGCTGACCCTTGATGAAGGTGTAGACACAAGGAATGTGTTGGTCCCAAGACCCAACTCATGATTGGGGTGGTGGATAGCGAAGAAATAAAGGGTGGAACAACATGAAGAGCTTGGCACAAATGTTGAGAAGTATCAAAGGCTCCATAGGAACTAGGAATCAATGGTTCCCAGTTCCCATGGAACTCTTGATGTGAATACAAGGAAACCCTTGATGTTTCTATTGTGTTTTCCTCTTTTCCTCTACATGTTAGTAGTAGGACTAGTTTAGAGTTAGTTCAATGTTGGGTTTGACCAAAACTGTTGCATATAGGTTATAAAGAAATCCAACCTTCTCCAAAGGTTTGATGTCAACAAGGATCCCACACCTGAGATCATTCCCATTGTATCATTGGAATGTTGAACCTATCTCCAGTAGGGTGCAATTTCATATGACAACATAACCTATAAGAGAATAAATTACCACCGCTCACTCTCACAAGTTCCATATTACCTTTGTTAGCCCCATAAAACTTAAGCTTTAAGAACTAACCTTAGGTATTATCTAGTGATCAACAAGACAATTTTTAATTTTATTCCTAACTACCCCATTATGAAGGGGAATCAAATAACTAATTTATATATAATAATTAAATAATATAATAGCATAATATATAATTATATATTAAGTAATGATTTTAATAATATAATTATATTTATTTCTCCATTCATGTGGTTCACCCAGGTGATAAGATAAAAGCAAATGCTTGTTGGATAACTTCTTATATATATTGGATTAAAATTAATATTAATGGTATATCTCATTGAAACTCATATAGATCAATTGGGAAACACGTGGTGAGATACCATGAGGAAAACATATTGACCCTAGCAGGAAAAAAAATCCCAAGTGGAAGGAATAATGAAGTTGAATACCAAGTAGAGATCTTTGTTGGGATTAAAAATATGTAAAAAGTTGGAAACATATAAGATTCACTTGGAAGGAGATTCACTAATTTTATAAATGCCATACGATAGAAAGTCTACTCCCAATTGGAAACTTAATAAATTCATTCTTAGGATTTGGGAGATCCTTTCTCAATTTAGGGAGATATCAATCTCTCAAGTTTATTGAAGATCAAATGACATGGCGGATCGCATGGACAACTGGGATATCAGAATGAGGTGCCAAGAAATGTTCTTGGACACATCTAACACTAGTGACAAGACATTTAAGGCTCTCAACATGTGTGAAGCAATTTTAGAAAGGTGAAATAATGTCAAGTAAGTTTCTAAGGAAGTGTAATTCATTAGTACTATAAATATGAAGGCTATTAATAAAAGGCCCCTTCCAATCAAAATGTAGATAGTTTCTCCCAATTTCATTTCGTTGGATACTATGATATGTCTAGTGGAAAAACAAAGGTAAAAGGAATTATTCGGTGAGATAACTAAATTGAGGCTCAAAAGGGTATTCAAATTCAAGGCCTCTATGGTGATGTAGGTCATAAAAATGGTTTTAAGCAAGATGTATGTGAATTCCACACTTAGGAACCGTGTAAATTCTGACATTGCATCAATGTTCTTGGGGGTACTACTAGTTTTTGTTTGTGCTATCCTTAATTTATGCATTTCATGTTTTGCATCACATAATTGAGTTCATTAGGTATTAATTTTTTATCTCTTAAAATAACCAATCAATCATTTTTGTCATTTTCTATCATAAGAAAATAGTAGATCCTACCCAATAGGGTTGACTACCTCAAGGTTGAAAGTAAATTCTATCCTTGGGAGATCTCTTTTTCTAATGAAAATAGAGAAGGTGTAAGTGTGTTTAAACCCCCACATACTCACATCACAACCACACTTACCTTTTTCTATGTTTCATTTTGGTGAACCTGACATTATTACACTATAAACTTTTTGATTTGGTAGTCTTTTCAAACCCTAAATCTAGATTTTTCATTGCATTAGTTTATTTTGAATTTCATTAAGGGTTTCAAAATTGCATTTTGCATCATTTCAATTCACAAAAATCCAAAAATATTACATAAATCTTACATGCATTTTGCCAGTTAGTTGGATGAAGATTGTTTTTCAGTCATTTAGATCAATATTTCAGTTAAATTTGCATTCAAAAAGTTGTCATTTTGTTCACTTTTTGTTGGGAATAGGATGCTATTTAATTTCAATCCTAAAAATTATTTCATGTATCTCCTAAGTCCTTGGAAAGTGTTCCCCAACACTAGGATTAGAAAGAAATTAAATTTGAATGAAATGAACATGTTAATTGACATTTGTAATTAATCTTAAATGATAGGAACATGTGAGGGCATCCAAGAAGATCTCCTACAAAATAGGAGCACATGGGGCGCCCACATGGGAGGTGGGACACACCTTGTTTTAGTTAACTATTTGGTGAATTAATAACTCTTATGTAATGTGTGTCTTGTTCCTACAAAGTAGGGATTGATATTTACAATGTATGTGGATTGGCACTATCAGTTCAGTTTAGTTCAGTTATGGTCTAGTTATCTTCAGTTAGTTTGAGTTGCATGTTAGTTGACTTCAGTTGACTTCAGTTGTATGACTAATGACTTCAATTGCATGACAGATAACAAGTTGATGCTTTCAGTTAATAGGGGGTGATCAATCATGCATGATGTTTGCATGAATTGATGGAGAGATATGTTTTAGTTAACAGAGATTGACTTGGACCCACCTTGGGCACCCAAGTTGGCATCTTGGAGTTAACACTTTTACATGATAAGATATTTTATAAGGCTGAGTTAAGTGGGCCCATTCTTGAGTGCCAACTTTGAGGATAAGCTTAAAAGATATCTTTAGAATCAACGTTGAGTTATGACTTCAGTTTGGGATGCCCAAATGGATGAAGGACTTGTTTTGACATATTCTTCACTGTAGAACTCTACTTGCAAAGAAATGCATGGGTTTTGTGAGATAAGCATTGTGCTTTGTAATTGTAAACTCTTTGGAGTTTACAAGGCTCAATTATTGCCTATTTATTGCAGCAAGTTGAAGAGAGATTATCAGATTTTATTGCAGGTTGTGAAGAAGAATTGTTGAAGGCAAAAGAAGCATCTCAAGAAAAGATTGGAATTATTGTAATCCTATTCTAATATTAAATAATACATTGATTCTTGGTGGAGTTTTTTCCTGAAAGGGTTTCTCCACGGTATATGTTGTGTAACTTATATCTTTCTTCTACAATCTTCTATCTACTTCTACAAATGGTAAAATGAATCTAAACAGATAATCATCCACAAAGAAATTGTAACAAAGAACACTTATTTAGATCTACAGTATATGGTTCACTCGGAGCTTTGGTAGGATAGGGTTATCTTCATGTGATTTGAAGAGGTTTTAACATCTTGTTTCATGGAGGACCCTTAGAGTCTTTGGTAAAGGTGTTATTGTTCTTCCTTTGGAGAGGATGTAGTTCTTTTTGGTTTTGAGTATTAATCATTTTCTTGGAGCTTCATGATTATGCAGGTTGCATTTGAAGTTGGCATGGATTGATTGGTGGGTGCTCATGGATACTAGAGAGATTTGGGTTAGGCTAGATATTTCTTATGTTAAGAGATATATGTTGGAATGGTTACTTATAAGAAAATATTTTTCAACAGTAAAGACCGAGAAGCCTACACCTAGAAACAGATGTGAGTCCATCATAGACCTAATGAGAAGGTTTTCTTTATTGAAAGCCTATATTGCTTGGTGTTGTAATGCATAAGACAATCTTGTATCCCACTCTTGGTCTACTCAGCAAGTAAAATGATCTAAGAGGTGTTGCCCGCCTAATTATTAGATGCATTATTAATATGTATCTTGACTTCTCTTATGCATTGTTGAGAAGTAGATGCATGATTTTATGTATTTCCATTATTATCCTTGCAATATTGAACTTGAGTTAGTTATGAGGATTTGGGTAGGAGAGGTACGTGAGATAGTTAGTGGCTTTGGGCATATTCCCTTTTGTTGTGGGAATTTTTGGCTAAGTTTTATCTACTTTCTGTGAGAGGTTTACATCTAAGTTCCGCCATGTTTCATTATAAGTTGAGTGGTTGATATCCTTTCAGTTTGGGAGTGTTGAAGGAGATCTTACTTTACACAGTTTGACACTATGATAGAGGAGTTAGCCACGTCATCTATGTGAAGTGCTATAGGAGGACTTGTTAATGTTGGGATCTTGTTTTCAAACTTGAAATTACCTGTGCAGTGGGAGTTCCAAAAGGTATATGTGATTTGTATGAGAGGGGCACCTATCTTGGACTAGTTACACTTTACTACAATGAGTTACTTCAGAGGTTTTTTATCACATGTCGATGTGTGTTTTTACCTTAGAGTCTTCTTTTGTAGGATGGTGGATATACAGGGACTTGTTTGTAGATTTGGGTTGCTATGTTGATAGCATGAAGTTCTACCTATGACAATTTTGGATGAGCTAGCAACTTGCTATGGTTGCTATTCCAATTTGGTATGAATGTGGTAGTCACTCAGAGTCTTTTGTTATCATTTTAATTTGATGCTTGTGCTCATGAATAGATTGGTGTAGGTTTCAATGACAAAAGAAATGGTTACAGAGACTTGGGAAAGGTATTGGTTCTTGGTGCAGGAAGGCCATTGGCCTCGAGTCCTGTACTTGATTTATAAGAATGATTCCTTGTTTAGAATAATTACAATGTATAATGTCAAGTGGGAGAATGTTGGGAATAGGATGTCATTTAATTGCAATCCTAAACATTATTTCATGTATCTCCTAAGTCCTTGGAAAGTGTTCCCCAACACTAGGATTAGAAAGAGATTAAATTCAAATGAAATGAACATGTTAATTGACATTTGTAATTAATCCTAAATGATAGGAACATGTGAGGGCATCCAAGAAGATCTCCTACAAAATAGGAGCACATGGGGAACCCACATGGGAGGTGGGACACACCTTGTTTCAGTTAACTTTTTGGTGAATTAATAACTCTTATGTAATGCATGTCTTGTTCCTATAAAGTAGGGATTGATATTTACATTGTATGTGGAGTGGCACTATCAGTTCAATTCAGTTAAGTTATGGTTCAATTATCTTCAATTAGTTTGAGTTGCATGTTAGTTGACTTCAGTTGACTTGAGTTGCATTACTAATGACTTCAATTGCATGACAGATAACAAGTTGATACTTTCAGTTAATAGGGGTTGATCAATCATGCATGATGTTTGCATGAATTGATGGAGATATATGTTTCAGTTAATAGAGATTGACTTGGACCCACCTTGGGTGCCCAAATTGGCATCTTGGAGTTAACACTTTTACATGATAAGATATTTTATAAGGCTGAGTTAAGTGGGCCCATTCTTGAGTGCCAACTTTGAGGATAAGCTTAGAAGATATCTTTGGAATCAACGTTGAGTTATGACTTTAGTTTGGGATGCCCAAATGGATGGACTTGTTTTGACATTGTTCTCCACTGTAGAACTCTACTTGCAAAGAATAGGCATGGGTTTTGTGAGATAAGTATTGTTCTTTGTAATTGTAAACTCTTTGGAGTTTACAAGGCTCAATTATTGTCTATTTATTGCAACAAGATGAAGAGAGTTTATCAGATTTTATTGCAGGTTGTGAAGAAGAATTGTTGAAGACAAAAGAAGCATCTCAAGCAAGGATTGGAATTATTGTAATCTTATTCTAAGATTAAATAATACATTGATTCTTGGTGGAGTTTTTTCTCGAAAGGGTTTCTCCACGGTATATTTTGTGTAACTTCTATCTTCTAGTCTTATTCTTCTACAATCTTTTGTCTACTTCTACAAATGGTAAAATGAATCTAAATAGATAATCGCCCACAAAGAAATTGTAACAAAGAACACTTATTTAGATATACAGCATAATAGTTTTACAAGTTTTAAAGCTACATAAAATTACCTCCATTTTTCAACATTTTTGTCACTAGTTTAATTTTCATTTAGACACCAGAATTTGGAAAATTTTGACACAAAAAATAATAGTCTACAACCTGAAACAGAGAACACAAACAATAACTCATAATTTTCATTTTTTACACTGGTACATTTTGACCAATTTTTCGACAACAGTCCGTCAGAATTTTGATGGCCTTTCGTCGCTATTATTTCATCAAAATTTTGACGACATTTGAAATGTCGAAATTCTGACCTGACATTCGTCGAAAAATTGGTCAAAATGTACCAGTGTCATTTTTCAAAACCTTGAGCAAGGACTCATTCGCCCTTGGTTGAATTTGTCCCTATATAGGTGTCCTAACAATTGTCTAGATGCATTTTTGTCTTTGTGTTTTCCTTTTGTTTATGTTGTTAAATTTGCTTTCAAATTAGGAAAAACAGTTATTGTATGTGCAAGAAAAGTGTCATTTTGCTTGATTTATTACACATAAATGTTGTTGCATTTCAAATCTGTAGAACGATTATTACATCATGTTTTCATTGCAAAAATCTCTTGTTATCATACTTCATATTCTATTTTTAGATCTTGTTGAATACTCTAGGAAATTGTTGTTAAGCATACGAATATGAAGTCCTTTCCCCTCTTTTCTTATTTTTCATTATCTCTCCTATATGTAAGGTTAGCTTAGTGAAAGAGAATACAATATTGGACAATCACGACAATCACATTTGTGCTTCTCCCAATATCTTTCCTATCTATGAAGAAGACATTTTGGTGTTAGAAGATCCAAGAGCCATGAGAATCCTATTTGTTTCTCTTCCCTTACCTCTCTTACTTGGGAATACATTATTAGACAAGGGGATTTAATCATAGCTAATCATGACAATCATAGTTTCCCTTCTCCCAATATCTCTCCTATTTGTGAAGAAGATATTTTGGTGTTAGAAGATCCACTCATTAAGAATCATGAGAATCTTGTTTCTCCCTCTCCCAATGCTTCTCCCACTTGGGAAGATATTGTTGAACAAGAATATGCAACCATTGATAAGAAAGAAAATCATAGTTGTTCTTCTCTAGATACCTCCCCTACTTGTGATGAATTTATCTTAGAATATCCAACCATTGAATGTCCTGAAAATCTTGTTTGTTCCTCTCCTAAAAAATCTCTTATTAGGGAAGATATCATGGTGCAAGAGGATGATAGCATTGATACATGTCTTTCAAACAATAGTAACGTGGCATCCTTAGATGAAGAATATTAGGTGAAATTAGACTCCCCTCACTAGAAGATCATAAAAATGAGGATAAATATGTTGAGGTTGTGAACATTAGATCTCCCTTGATTCTAGGACCTCCAAAAACTCCTTTTGGACCTCCCAAGAGTCCTCTAATAATTTGACCACCTAAGATTCATTTTGAACCTCCTAAGATTCCTTTAATTATTGGACCTCCTGAGCCTCAACTTACCCTCTATCCGCCCTCACAACAACCACAAGTACAAAACACACATGTGCTTATCCTAGGACCACCTAAAAACAAGCCACTTCTTCCAGGTGATATCTTGAATTTTGCATGGCAACATTGTAGTAACAATGTTTCCTAGCAACCGAGTTATAATACTATCGCTCACACATATAAAACTAGACACAATCAACAACCAAGAAAAACTCCAACCACCATTCCCTTGCCTCAACCATATCTCCCACCCACACCTAATATCCAACAACATAGTGGTAAAGAATATGACCTTGTAGAACAACTTCGTAACACTCCTGCTAATATTTCCTTGTGGGATTTGATTCAAGCATCCCCCATTTATCATGGCATGCTTCAAAATTATTTACAAGTTTCTATCCCTCCAAGTACATAACCAAATGATGTATCATCCCTAATTCAAGGTATGAACTCAGTCAACTTAGACATTACCTTTCATCAAGATGAGTTACCTCCATTAGAAGTGCAAAAACAAAATGAGGCTTTGATGATAGTGGCTATTATTAATCACTGTGGCATAAGGCATACCCTCATTGATAATGGTTTAGCACTTAATATTTGTAGTGTAAGCCTTCTTGAAAATATTGGAGTAGACAAGATTCAAATTCAACTAGATAATTTGTCCATTCGTGGATTTGATAATGTGGGAAAACAATCGCTTGGTGTGATAACATTACCTATTAAAGTTGGCAAGGTTACGTTGCAAACTACTATTCATGTCATGCCTCAAGAGCTCTCATACAATATTCTCTTAGGTAGACCTTGGATTCATGAAATGAATGCAATGTACCTTCAACGTTACATCGTCTAGTAAAGTACATTTACAACAAAAAAGTCCACAATCAAATTTGACCCACAATCATATCACATTTTTTTGCAAACTAAAACTAGAATGAAAAATCCTCAAGTACATTGACACCAAATACAAAAGTGGAACCTTTACAAGTTGAGGATAAGGATAAGTTCCTTTCACCCGTGACAATATTGTCAGAAGATGATTGGGGATCATTAGATTTCACACCTAAATTCGATGGGCAACCCAATATTATACAATCAAAGTCAAAAAAGGAGAAAGAAGTTGGCATAGTATCAACACAATCTGAGTCATCAATAGCATGTGATTCCAAAAAAATTATCAAATAAGAGGAAAACAACAATTATACATCCACATATGATGAGCATAATCATGAGAAACCACCAAATCTAAAGGAAATGGAAAAAAATTATGGGCGAGGTTATGAGCTTTTGAAACAACTTGGCTATAATGGAAAAGGATATGGTGTTAAATAACAAGGTATTTGTGTCCCTATAGAGCCTACCCTAGAAGAACAAACAAGAGGTCTTGGTTAGTGTCCTTCAAAAGAAATGAAAGCATCAAAGAAACCTTCACTCAATATCAATGTCATAACACAAAACACTCAGAAAAATATTTCTTCATCTTCAAACACATGTCTTAGTGATGATTGGGGTTCATTAGATTTTACACCCTCCTTTAAGGGAGAGTACAAAATCTCAGAATCTAGAGAGTCTTGTGTATGTATGACACCTTGTATTAAAAAAGAAATACCTTTGTCACAAAGGAAAGCAACATATTCTACCATTGATCAAGAGAGTACCTTGTTGAAGATTCTCCAATCTAGCTTGATATCTCTCCCTCCAAGAACACGAAATAAATTCTATAAAAAAATCTCATTTTGTGTATATCATTGAGTTCATGGTCATTCAACCAATGAATGTAAGGATTTGAGTAACAAAATTCAACATTTTAAGGATTGTGGTGCTCTTCCGTGTGTTGATGCACTTATTTCCTCTAATTGATAACAATTTTCATCCTATCATGTTGCTCATCACTATGTGGCATTGGTAGCTTTATGTGTCCTACTCATTGCCATTCATGGTGGTATAATTTTAAGTGCAACCATATTTATCTTGGAAGCAACATGATAGTCCTTGTTGGTTGTCTTTGTCTCTATGATTGGGAGCAAGGATAACTAGTTTTTGGGAGGTGTGCATTATTTTCAAGGATCCTCTCTTCCTCTCTTTCTACTTAAAATACCAACATAGCAAGTATGTTGACATTTTAAGTGGGGGCATTCCCCGATCATTGTTTGCATGTTACCTTCTTAGTGATTGTAGCATACATCTCCTAGGAAGTGTGACCACTACATTGGCATTATCTTATTTTATTAGCATTATTTCATTTTGGCATTAACATTCTAACATTTTTTGCTTCACTTTGTTTACAAAGGTTGAATTTAGTGTGACATTAGCATAGCATATTGATCATGTTGTGGTACCTTATCAAAGTTATCAGGGAGTAGAACTTTTGGTATGGTTGACGTATGGGAGCTTGTAGACCTAGCATGACTTCCCCATCGCTACTTGTTTTATGGGTACACACCTCGTGTATATCGGAATACACTAGACCTTGTGTGTTTCTCACTTGTTTGGGCTCACTTAGTGTATATTGGACTACACTTGTGAGTGTGTTTTCATGGCCACCTTGCATAACACAACTTGTTTTCCTATGGTTCCATGTGAGCGTGTTTTATGGACTTGGAATAATGCAACTTGATATTTCATCTTTTTCTTGCATTAATTTTGACATTGTATGATTATGTATCTTGCCTTGTCGCTTCATATCATGCATATGTGTGTGCCCCTTTGTGCTTATGTTGGCTTTCCATGGGATCTTGATCCTAGGGGCTTGGCCACCTCCTTGATCCATGTCATCCTATCCCATTACCATTTGTGCACTTGGACCCCTCTTGACGTATTTTTGTCTACTTTAGTGTGAGTCTAAGCATAAGTTCATACTCTCACTAAATTGGGGGCTAAATGTAGTGTAAAAAAATGTACTCTACATTTTCACACTATGTTTGGTCCCCTTAATTAACTGGACTTAATTAAGCTTCTAATGAGATAAATTATGCATTCCTAAGACATTATTTCCAGTTTTTGAAAGGGGAACCTATATTAAAGAAATTCCTACATTAATTTAAACATCTTGGAAATTGTGTGTCTTGGATTTAGTTCCTAGGACCCATTCTCCCAACGGAAAATGGGTCCTCCTTAAGTCCTAGGTCCCAACTTTTAATATGTTTTTGGTGGCATTTTAATGATTCAAATTTAAGTTTCAAATGTTGGCTTATGGAATCTATTTTTTGGAAAATTAGATAAATGCTTATAAATACAATTATTTTATCAATTCAACATTAATAATCAAGAGGCAACTTTCACAAGAGCAAATATTATTATCAAGAGCATTGAAGAGCAGATTTATCAAGCATCTACAGGAGCAATCAAGATCATATCATCATGTCAAAGTTTATTAATGTAGGAGCATCTGGGTGAACAGACAATCCTCATCACCCAAAAATATTTTTAGTTGGTTGCTTCAGTTTTGGTTTGCTTTGGCTCTTTTTTGGCCTTTCTCAGCATAGACATCGATCAGAATGGAAAGGATTAACCTTTGTCAACAATGGTGACCATTGATTTACATCTTGGGTCACAAGATGTCTTTACAGCACTCCGGCGAAGGTTATTTGTTCAGCTTGTAGTCTGACGGGAAAACCGCACCCCCATGGTGGTCTTTGGATAGGCTTGCGGTAGTGCAGAGGCATTGTTACCCCATGACCAGCAGTTAGAAGGCCTGCGGTGTTGTGGGATGAGCTAGGGAATATCGCTACCCCATGGAATTGTTGCATATCACTTGCAGTGTTGTGGTTGTGATTGATGATGGTCAGCTAATCGCTTCCTCGCGACAGTTAGTTTGGTAATTGGTGGGTTTGCGGTGTATCATTTTAGGCTGTCGATCTTCTCCTAGATGTGTGGCACGTATTGAACTGGAGTAACAAAATGCCAATGATCACGAACAAATTTTAACTAGAATGGAAATGAACAGTAGGGGGAGGAGGAAGAAGGAAAAATGAGAAGATCTGAGGAATGATCTAAGAGCTCGAGAGAAGGCAGCTTGAGAGAGGAGGAGTAGGAAATATGAAAAGGATAAGATCATGAAAGACCATCTAATATTTTTTTTATTGAATTAATGAAACCATTATTTTCTTACAATCGTATTTGGTTGAGTTGTTGAATTATTGTTATTAGTTTCATTTTATGGTTGAGTTGTTTTGCAAAGGGGAGAACCCTCTTGCATCAATTGGTATTAGAGTAGGTAATCTTGAGTGTGGAGAGTATCCACCAGGACCGTGGGTGAAGAGTTTGTGAAGAGTGAAGAAGCCTTGAGAGTCCATTGGTTCCATGGGAATCATGTTGACTTTCCTACAATAGAGATGAGGCTAGGTAGAAGGCGTGCAAATCTCTTCCACTGAAAGGAAGTGGGTAGAAGAGATTGTGAGGGTTCATATTCTAGAATCTTGTTGGGTAGAGGATAGTCATGAGAGTTTGTTGCGGAGGGAATCCTGAGCGTGGAAAGTATCGATCAGGATCTGTGGGAAGTGTGAAGCAATAGAGTTGTCCAAGGAGTTTGAGAGGTTTGTTGCGGGTGAGTGTGGAGTCCCGAACAGTTGCGAACCAAGAAGGACAAACTATGGAGATGCAGAGAATGTGAGTTGTGGAATATTGCAGTAGACAAACATGGGTTGGTCATGAGAAGACCCGTTCATATACTGTTTTGGGAGCATTATTGGGAGGAAGTGGAGGATGAAATGTTTGAGAAGTTTGGACAAATAGTTTGTGAAGAAGTACGAAAGTTTGTTGGAAAGAGAGAGAAAAGTGGTGAAGAAGATTGAGACAAAGAATGAGGATAGCGAAAAGGAGTATTGCAGCCTAAGTTGGATGGAGAAGGATGAGGGAGCGACCCTTGAGGAAAAAGTAGCAACTGAGACATGCCATGAGGAAGGCATGATGAGAGAAGAAGAAATGATTGAGGCAAGCAATGAAGATGTCACAAAAAGACAAAGAAAAAAATTTGCAGTCGATGAGGAAGTGAATGCCGCAATTATAAATGAAGATAAGGTAAATCAACTTTGTGATTTATTTTATTTTATGATACAGTAGTGAGAAGTGAATTGGATAGAGGACAAGAGCATGTTGTAGATGGTGTGTGGTTGTGTGTAGAGTTGGTTGAAGATGTTACAGGTTATTTTTGGTGGAGGTGGACGATTAAAGGTGGGTTTGAACCCACGGAATAGGAGAGGAGTTTGGAAAGTATTTGGTGGAGGAGGATAGTTTGTGGTGGACATGAGTCCACAAGAGGAAGGAAGGATGAAGTGGAGTGTTGTTGGAAGAAGATGGTGAGAGTTCCACAGAGATGTTGGAAGAGGTGAAAGAAAGGTTAATTTTTCAACACCTGATACAACCATGGAGTACACTATAGATTGTTTACAATCTCAAAGAGTGGTTCTATCACTCAACTCCACCATTGTGAGCATATGCTCATAATCTTTCTACCTGGCGTGTCTGATGCAGGAGCATCCGGGAGAATATGCAATCCTCATCACCCAAAAATATTTTTAGTTGGTTGCTTCAGTTTTGGTTTTCTTTGGCTCTATTTTGGCCTCTCTCAACATAGACATTGACCATAATGGAAAGGATCAACCTTCATCAACAATGGTGACCATTGATTTACATCTTGAGTCAAAATATTTCTTTATCGCGCTCCTATGAAGGTTGTTTGTTTAGCCTATGGTATGATAGGAAAACTACACCCCTATGGTGGTTGTCAAGTAGACTCGCGGTATTGCAAGGGAACCGCACCCTTGTGGTGGTTGTTTGATAAAATTGCGGTATAGTAGGGAAACCGCACCCCTACAATGGTTATTGGATAGGCTGAACAACAGGGGGAGGAGGAAGAAGGATGGATGAGAAGATCTAGGGAACAAGTCAAGAGCTCGATGGTGCAGAAGCACCCATAGATTTCCATAGGTTGTCTAGGACAACTAAGCAATCAATTTTAGTTCATTTGGATGTAAGACTTAATGGGATTTTGGTTGGGTTTTGATTAGATGAAGGGAATGTTGACCATAGAATAGGAGTCATTAGGTTCTAGCTAAAATAAGGTCTTGGATTCTTAGGAATTCTTGAAAAAATGTTTGAAAATATTGCTCAATTGGAGCTACAAGTGGCCAAGAAGAGCCAAGGCAAGGATAACTATTTTGGAGACCCTATTTAGGGGTGATTTTGACATGGGAGAAAGGTTGGAAGCATTGTGATATTGCTGAAGTTTTGAATTCAAGAAAATAGTGGTGATTGAGTGTGAATTTTCTATTTTTTTTGCTTGAGGTGCTACTCTAATGAATTGAACATGGCACTGTAGGTTGTATAAGATGTAGAGTATCTATTCTTCAAGCTTTTTGTGGTATTTAGATAGTTTTATAATTCAATTTCAAGCATTGTTGTAAATAGTTTTGTTTCCACACTGTTGCTGGTCTGAACTAGGCAGTTTTGTGAGAATGGGGTATTAGTTCACTTTCCCACCGTACAAATTATACGGCCCTTTGGGAATAGTGACTAGACTCCATGGTTGTAAATATTGTAGAGCTAGGTTTCTTTTAAAGCATAGGAGTCACTGTGGAAGTCTTGCCCTAGGCGAGCCAGGGAAGTGCCCGGCTAGGAAGACTTTACTGCAGAGCACTTAATTTGCAGGGGTGAAAATTTCTAGACAAATTTCCTTTTGGAGAAGGTAGGTATGAGTCTTTCCAAGACCTGGTAAGTAGGAAGAAGCTCCATCAATCCATCTGGTGAGGAAATAACTTAATAGTTTGTGGAGAGGTCAGGAAAGGCTTAAAAACCCTAGTTTTGCTCATTTTCAAGTTAAGCCTTTGTACGGACAACTGAGACCCAAGACCCCAAAAATATTTGAGAGGTGGGCACATGAATTAGGAAACCTAAGAAAATATTTGGGGTTCTTTGGAAATATTTGGAGAACTATCCTGATTTCTCAAAGAAGGAGACCTAATTGGGGCTCCTAGGGCTAGTAGACTTTTTAGGCCTAAATGAGGGTTTGGTGGAAGCAACTTTGAAATGGAGCTAGGTGGACCCTCAAGAACCTAAGTAGGATGGATTTAATTCATTAGAAACACCTCCACACCCCTACAAAATCAAATTCAAGATTTTGGAGGTTT
>VDFB02105785.1:271887373-272170550 GCA_007258455.2 Sequoia sempervirens | reverse complement strand
CTTCTTCTTGGAGGGGTGATTGAACCTTGAGATCCCCTGAACTAGGGAAAAGCTACTTCTACTTACATTGTTTTCTTACCTTTATATGCCTTTTTATTGGTTTTTGCAGCTACATGCTTTATTATTTTATCTAGTAGCAGATTGCCTGTTCTGTAGATGCTTTAAAGTGAAGGTGGCATGTATTGTTATCTTTAGGATGATAGGAAAGCATTACTTCAGCATATGCATATGGCTATAGATAGTTTGCCACCAGTGGACTGGATTTCTTGTCTCAAGGTGATAGTCTTATGATATAATTGTGTGCAGGAAATTACAGCCTTAGTAAACCTAATAGGCATATTCCATTCAAGCAAATATTAAATTGCTTACACATCTGCACACTTTTTTAATATTAAACAATAATTTTAGTTCACATTGGCAACCAATGATTTTGTTGGTGGATGATTTTGCTTGCTTAGATTAGCAATTTTACCTTTGTTACCATTTTACACTTGTAAGCTGTGCTGCTTCAAAGGTTCTCTTGAGGACCTGGGTGCTAATTCTAATAAGGGAGTGATGAATTGAAAGATTTCTCAGCTAAAAACCTTAACAAATGACTGCATTCTTTAGGCCACAACAACCTATATTTTAAAGGCATACACTTACATCACCTGAGATTCACGAGGATACATCTTAAGTCAACATAATTTTGCTTATATGTATTTAGACTTTGAGTGGATGCTTCTGGTTTATTGGATGGCCAGAAATATACACCTTGTTTGTAGTTCATGCTTTTAGCGTTTTTTGCCATTACTGGTTTCGCATCTAATTTTTAAAGAAATTGGATGTACGTGTATAGTTTTAGTGCTGAGGAAGGCTAGATATTATATGAGATCACTTTTTCTTTACATTCAAGTTCCATCTCTTTTAAGTTGTAATGTTACTAACAAAAATGCTTAGATTTAACAAAAATAATTAGTTGGATTTTGGGTGTTAAGTAACTTTATAATTTGATCTAAATCAAAATAGTATTAGATCCTTTAACTTTGTCATCATGTACCATTATTTAGTGTCATCCAGATCACCTAGAAGGTTGACCTATGCCTTGTGTTAGTGTTGTTTAGAACTTGAGTGCCATGTAGATCACCTACTTGGCCTCACTCTTGAATTTTAAGCATTTTAGCAATTTTTTCTCTTGCTTTTGGTCTAAGAGTTGCTACCTTCAATCCTCTGTTTTCGTGGACAACATTTTACTTATTTTATTGGTAATGTTTTTGTATGGAAAGGGCCCTCTTGAATCTCTTGAATTGAATTTATAAACATTTTAATGATTTTTTTTCCTGGCTTTTCGTCCAAGAGCTGCTACCTTTTGTCCTCTGGTTTTGTGGACAACATTTTACTTATTTTAATGGTGATTTTGTTGGATGGGAAGGGCCGTCTGAATTGCGTGCTATCCATTTTCAGAATTTCCATTGTCTCCTAGGGATTTTGAACATGGGCAATTCCAAACAGAGTGAACCTCTTTCACCTCTAGACCATGTTATCTGGGACTTCTTTTATTGGGTACAACATTAATACTTTTGAGTGTCAGATGACGGGAACTTACATTTCATTTACCCTATCTTTTGCAGATAGCTAAGATTACAGAAGAAGGAGCTACCATTTCTGAACCTTATGCATTGAAAACATCCTGGGAGCTAAGTGCATTTAAAAATCCAACTGCAGGAGCTGAAGGTTCATGGTAACTAGAGACATGGCCATGCTGTTGTTTCACTTGGTGAGGCAAAAACTTCATGTGGCTTGTCTGGAAATGATATGCCAATTCAGTAGCATGAGTTGTGCCCTTTTTCAGAACCTTAATGAGGTCTTTTAAGAATTAGTGGACAGTTGATTATCTAGTGCATATTGATTTATAGTTTAAAAAAAAAGATCTTGGAAGGCATTGCGAAAGATAATTGGATTAGGTATGGCAATTTACACTGATTTCTTTATCATGAGACAGCATCTTTTGAAGCCTATTTTGTTGTTGTTACATTATTTGCACATTCAGATATTCATATTTGCTACTATTTTCAATTATATTTGAATGTTTTAAGTTCTTTAGCATTTCAAGCCACAATTATCCTTACATTTGACTTACCATGTCATTTGATTAATCTATTTGTTTTAATAGACTTAATCTATCTTAGCTTCAATCTAAATGATTGACAAGGATATCTTCTTCTACACAGTTTTTTCAAAAAGCTTTCTGCCAAAATATTTTACATTAATATCTATATGCAAGAAGGATTTTATCTTGGGTATCAGCTAATACAATGGCCGCATCTCATCAAATATGTGCATATAAAACTATTGGAATTTGCAATATATTTTGAAGCTGTATATGATATTCCAAACTGTGTTATTTCAGAACCGGTATCACAAGACTATGCATTTAAATTTGTTGTAGAAAAAATCTCAAGAATCTATTATGGTAAACCTGCCTGGTCATTTGTGAGAGATTTTGGCAGGGAAGTAGAGTCCAGGCGAGTTGTCAATGAAAAACAAAAATTGTGTCAGCTTACCTTTAGTTTTGGTTAAATAGTAGACTTTCTAGTCAAAGGTAATAGAAAATTTGTTCAATTTATTACTTTGGTCAATAAAAAATGGCTAACATATCCGAAGCTCATCAATTAGATGAGTCATCAAAATTGACGTTCTATTCATATCAGGTTAGATAGGATGTACATGTCAACATATGTAAATTTCAGAATTATGCAAAGATGAACTCATTGAAGTCCAGTATACATGACAAAATTAATGATGTTTTTGACTAAGGCGATTAAGGTAAAATGGGATTCCCTTGTACAATAAAGAAGATAAAGTAATAAAGCTCATCAAAACAACAAAGGGAAAAACCACATGAAACCATCAGCATAACAGCTACATCAGCTAACAGATGGGCAATGCAATACCTAACAAATGACCACCCAAAGGCAGGGTGGTTTGAAGTCAAATAGTTCCAATTATATTTGATTAACCTCAACCATCGTATTCTTGATGCTAAAATCCTTCTGCTCAAATCTCTTACCAGGAAGATCCAAAGGGCCACAAGCAGTCAAGATTTTTTGTTAAATCAAAGGGGTCTCCATCACACTCTATGATCTTCTTGAGCATTACCCCTACTTCCTTCTGTGCATCCTCAGTGGTGGTGTTGCAATCATCATCAACAGCTAGTGCTCATACCTTTTTCCTCCAAACAGAATAGTATTTCTTGTTGTTCAGGGAAACAACATCGCCTGCTTTGAAGCAACAATGGCAATCAACCAAAATAGTTTTTGAATTCAATTTGTTGCACCCAATTACCCAGCTTGGATGATAAGGTAATCTGTAAAGGGAGCACCTCATACTTCATAAGAACACAAAATTAATGATGTTAATTGCCCCTTTAAGCTTTAGTTTCTCTGTGTTATCTAATCTTCCATTTGTAGTTTGTTCTACAATACTTAAGTTATTCAACTAATTGCTCATTCTAGTTGTGAAAGCTTATTTAACGACTAACAACTTCTAGAAAAGACTCATCATTCTCTATCTAACAAATGAATGTTTAAGGGAGAGTATTAGAACATAATTTTCATACATGAATCCTAATAAAATTATGTTCTAATACATTCCAACGCGCGTACTCTGTTTTTTCAATTTTATTGTGATTCCTCTGGTCGGCCATGGCAGGATCTGCTGGGGTGGGTAAGGGGGGACGGGGGAGAGGGGGGGGTGTGAGGCTAGCGGGCTTCCCCATCTTCTGTGTTTGCTTCTATGTTAGTAAAAAAAGGTGTGAAGGTTGCTCCCAAGGTGGGGTCGGTGCGAAAAGATCTTTACCTTCAATCAATGTGGGGACCCTTCCGCAAGCTGTTGATAAATCCCTTGTTCCCCCCCCCTCTAGGTCCCGACTCCTTTTTTTCGAAGGAAGACTTGATTTCCTATGTGGAAAAGCTGGTTTGAAGCACTTCTATGAAAGGGATAAAATTCAGAGTCCCAGTCTACGTCTTCTGTTCTATGGATGGTTTGGAGATTGTTGTTCCTGATGAGATCATGAATGAGACAATTCTTGGCCTGCAACTCTCTCTAGTAGGAAAGTTTCTTGCTTTCAGACCCAATATTGATCAAGTAAGAAAATGGGTTGTTTTTGCTTGTAAACTCAAAGGGAGTGTTAATATTAGTGCAATGGCAAAAGGTTTATTTTTGTTCTACTTTTCGTTCCAAGAACATCTGTTTAAGGTTCTAACTGGAGGGCTGTGGGCCTTTGACAAGAATTTAAAAAGCTGTTTATCCTAATGTAAATGGAAGCCAAGACTTGATCCTTTGGCTGAACTAGGTGCGGTAGTTCCCACTTGGCTATGGCTTTCAGGCCCCCCCCAGAGTTTTGGGATCCTAAATTTTCCAAGGTATTTCAAACTCCTTTGGTCAATTAATAGCTGTTGATAAAGTCACTCAGCAGAAGGCAAGATTGGTGTACGCAAAAATATGCGTCAACGTGGCTGTTAACATGGTCTTACCCACTTCCATCTACTTGAGAACAAGGTCTGGGGTTGGGACTCAAGCGATAGAATACAAAAATGCAGGATTTTTTTGCCGGAACTGTGGAAAGTTTGGCCACCTAAGTATTTCTTGCAAGAAATAGGATATGAGAAAAAACAAAAAAAGTTCAGCTCACCAAAACCACAATGTGAATTTTTTGACACCTATAAACAAGGTTATTTTTGACAATGTTGGTAATGTTATAGAGATCCCTCAACTCATACAACAATCGAGGGATGGTGAAGATCCAAAGAAAGTAGCGGAAAGGGACAAAATGAGTAAGGTATTAGCTCCTCCTTTGCTCCTCCCTCACGAGGATACTATCTTGGTAGATAAAGGTTTTATGGCTGGAAGAGAAGTAATGAATGGTGATACCGGGCCAAAAAGTGATTGGTAATTTGGACTCCAAGACCCCCATTGGGAAAAATTAAATTAAATTGAAGGAATGCGTGGCAGATGATATTGAAGCAAACAATGAGGACTTTAAGATTATAATCTTAAGGAGGCAAAAGGTGTAAACTTGTCAGGTAACAACAAAGTATTGGAGGATTCCTTGGCCTTATTGGGCTTTGGGGACTATCAATCTTAAGGAGGCAAAAAGTGTAAACTTGTCAGGGAACAACAAAGTGTTGGAGGACTCCTTGGCCTAATTGGGCTTTGGGGACTTTGTATCTGAATCTTCTTCAATGAAGCCTTGTGAGGGAATTTTAGAGGAAGATTGGATCCACGTTAATGGGAAAAGAAAAAAGAAAAAGAAAGCTGATGTAAGAGGAGACCAGGAAGACCATCCTAAAGGGAAACATGTGCTCAAGAGGCTGCTTGCAACGTCGCCACAGGTACACAAAAAACCTTGAATGGTCTTTCAGGGCAAAAAAATCCAAAAAGTGAAGGTGGGGGGCATGGGTGTCAGTGTAAGGAGGATGTTGACTGTTTTAATGTGCTTTTTAGCAATGAAGATATTATCTTAGAATGTTTGTGGGTTAAACAGCCCCTAAAACATCTTGTCAAATGCTGTATTGTTGACCTAAAAGTGGATATTCTTCTTATCCAAAAAAGAAAAATGCAAAATTCATCCTTTGATTAGTTCATCAAAAACATCTGGCTTGTAACTGACTATTGTGTGAGTGATGCTAAGGGTGCCTTAGGAGGAATTGCCACTCTATGGAACTCGACAAGGATAGAAGGTGAAAAAGGTGTCCATAATAAAAATAGTTTGATTATTGTTATGGAAGACAAGAAGGCTCTAGCTAAATGGAATCTCATAAATATTTACGCTCCCAACATTAGAGGAGCAAGATCCCAACTATGGGATTTTATTTCTACCACTATCTCAAATAGACAAAGGGAGTATTGGATGTTGTTGGGGATTTTAACACCCCTTTATACCCTTCAATAAAATTGGGGGGTTTGGATGACTTTTCTAACATGTTGGACCTTGCAGATCTTGTCTCCTCCCAGCGGTTGATGGATGTAGAACTACAAGGTTCCTTGTTCACCTGGTCAAGCAAGAAACAAGGAAATAACCACATTCAAGTGAAGCTGAATATATTTCTCATTTCTAATAGATGGGATATTTTTTATAAGCTCAACCTTGCCACCCTTCCAAGAACAGGTTTAGATCACAGTGCCATCCTCTTGGTTTGGGAGGAGGAGCTGTTTAGGGGCCCTTATCCGTTCAAGTATGAAATAATGTGGAATTCTCACCTTGAATGACCTCATTCAAAAGTGGTGGAATATTCCTTGTCAAGGTACTCCGATGTATTACTTTGTTTAGAAACTCAAAAGGATAAGAGAAAAAGTAGAAGATTGGAACAAGTTCTTTGGAAATATCTTTCATCAAAAGAAGAATATCAAATTTGAAGGAGATCCAACAAAGAATGGAAGAAGGTATTAATGATGAGGAGACTACGAATAAAGAAAGGGAGTTACATATGGAATGGATGTAAATCTCAAAATTGGAGGAAGCATTTTGGAAACAAAAATTGAAGATCCAGTGGTTGTAGGAGGGAGACAAAAATACCAATTTTTTCCATCAATCCACCATGAAACTCAAAAAAAGAAACAATATTAGATCTTTGGTTAAAGAAGATGGCTCTATTTTGACTTTGGAGGAGGACATAACAGATGTTGTTTCCTTAATCACAGTTCCCCGGGAAGATCTTCCACAGTAGATTCTAGGGAGGGAGGAACTCTTCCAAGTAATCCCTAATGTAATCTTTGATCAAGATCTCAAAGAGTTGATGAAACCTATAATGTTGCAAGAAGTTAAAGATGCAATGTTCTCTTTCGGAGCATTCAAAGCCCCTAGACCAATGATTTTCCTTTGCTTTCTTCCATGTTTTCAAGGATATCATTTTTGAGAATCTTATCAAGGTTGCAGAGGACTTCTTCAGGTTGGGAAGATTGCTCAATCAAATAAATTCAACCTTTATAGTGCTTATCACCAAGATAGAGGACCTTACTTCTCTATAGGATTATAGACCAATAAGCTTATGCAACACACTATAAAATCTTCTCCAAGCTTATTGTTAATCGGCTGAAAGGGGTTCTCTCTAAAATGATCTCATCAAATCAACAAGGATTTGTAAAAGGTAGACAAATTCTTGATCTAACCATAGTCACCCATGAATATACACACTCAATGGAGTAAAAAATTGGGTATGGCCCTTAAACTGGATATTTCCAAGGCCTATGATAGAATCTCTTGGTCATTTCTTCTTGCTATTCTTGAGAAGTTTGGGTTCAAAGGGAGATTTTTAAAGCTTCTAAAAGTCTGTGTTAGTACCCCAAAGTGTGCAGTTGTGATAAATGGGGTACCAAAAGGGTACTTCTCTTGTGGTAGAGGGTTAAGACAAAGTGATCCTCTATCCCCTTATCTATTCATCATTGAGACAAAAGCCTTTGGGAGAAATATACAAAAGAAGCTTGTTCAAGTATCTCTCAAAGGGATTAAAGATGCTGCTTCTCTACCTCCTACCTCCCATCAACAGTTTGTGGATGATATGATCCTTTTTGGTGAAGCATCAGTGGTGGAAGCTACCCTATGGAAATCTACCCTTCAGGATTATGCTAAGGTGTTCGACCAACACATCAATTATTCCAAAAGCAAGGTTTACTTCTTTAATGTGGATCAACTGCTCAAGGACCGAGTGCTGAAGATCTTAGGTTGTCAAACTATTGTTTTGCCGGCCTTCTATTTTGGGTTACCTTTATGCACGAAAAATCCCTCTAATAATTACCAGAAAGAACAATATTATTGAAAGGATCCAAAAAAAGCTGGCAGGATGGAAAGACAAGCTTCATCGTCAAATTGATAAACTCCAACTTTTAAAAGTCTCTCTTCAAAACATCCTTGTCTACTATCTCTCCTTATTTAAGATTCCTACCTTATAATGAATGAAATATAATAATTCAAAGAAAGTTCCTATGGACAGGATCAAAAGAAAAAGCAAGGATTGCACTATTTAAATGGGATAAAGTTTGTTCACCCAAAAAGCTTGGGGGCCTTGGAATAAGAAGGTTAAAATTGTTCAACAAAGCTCTTCTATCTAAAATTGGATGAAACTTCTTAGAAGAAAACAAAGATTTTGCAGATATCTTTAAAACTAAATATCTAGGGAATTTTGATTTTGGAAGTTTTTTGTACTCTTCTGAGTTACCAAATGGTTGTGCAATATTGAACAACTTAATAAAAATAAGAAACACTTTAAAACAAGGAGTTAAAAGGAGAATAGGGAATGGTAGGAAGACCTTGTTTTGGGATGGACTATGGAACAAAGGACTAGCTTTGTCTTCTATAACTCAATTAAATCAAATCAATGAAAGGTTAATAAGAGTCAATGGGATTTTCTTGCACAATTACGTGGAGTGGGCTAGGGAAACCCCAAGATGGAAGAATTCTGGTCAACAATTGACTTGAGGAAGGAATCTTAGGGGAGGGAGACAACAAGAGTGGGGAGTTATATTCCAAGCTTTAAATCTACAAATAGGTGACTCTTTTTCTCCTTAAATAGGGATGATGAGTGGATTTGGAGCAGCTCTCCTTCAAGGAATTTCTTAGTTAAGTTTGCTTATAATATGATGGACCAACTCTTGCCTTAGCGTACAAGTTTCGACTGGAATCTAATTTGGAATGCTAAACTAATCCCCAAAATCTCAGTCTTTTGGTGGGTTGCAGTCCACGGTAGCATTCTCACAATTGATAATCTTATTAAGAGAGGTTATCAAATAATTAATAGATGCTCTCTATGCTATGAGGAGAATGAGAGTATTGAACACCTACTCTTTCATTGTTCCTTCTCAAGAGAGGTTTGGAACCAAGTCTTAAATATTCTTTTGATAAATTGGGTTTTTCCCTATTCTCTAAGGGATTTTGTGGATAATTGGAATAATTGCCCTTTTGGGTACCCCATCATTGTGGATTTGTGGAAGCAAATCTCTCTTGTTTCGTGGAGATTATGGAAAGAAATAAACAACATAATCTTTAGAGATACGAAGAGGAGCAATATGGAGGATTTCTCAAGCGTAAAACAACAAATCCAAGAAAATATCAACTCTAGTCCTTATGACTTCTCTAAAAAACTACCTATCCTGACCTAAGGGATAAACAAAATTGGGGGATTAAAAAAGATCTAACCAGGGTGAACTGAGCTAATATCTTGAACATAAAGATAACTAAATGGTTACCTCCTAAGGAAGATTGGACTAAACATAATTTTGATAGATGTTCAAAAGGGAACATGGGCATAGCTGCAGTGTTACATCTCATTTTTGCTTGCATAAACTTAATTAATAAATAATTGGAATTGGTTGAGACTATTGGTTGATTATCTTATGATTGTTTGATTTTGGATAAATGTGTTTTTAAATTAGATGTTATTTCTAAATGCATAAAATTGAAATGGAAATGGAGATGAGATGTTATGTGCATGTGCTCCAGCTATAGTTTTATGAACTAACCTATTGACATAAATCTAAGTGCAAATGAAAGTAGGAAAATGTCGAACACAAGAACATGGCTAAGGTAGAAGTATCCTAGCCACTTGGTAATAATTAGCATGATGGAAACCCGACACACACACACACACAAACGTAGTTGCATCCATCTTGCATTGTATGGTTACGATTGCATTGTGTTATCTGAAAATGTCATTTGTGTGTTATGATTTAATTAATGACTATGTTTATGGTTATTATGTTTTAAAAAATAAAACTAATTGGGAAAATAGAAGTATGTCTTATGGTTATTTTATTTCAAAAATGAAATTAATTGGTTGGAAAAATAAAAGATTTTTTACTTTCAAATGTTTGATAATAATAAATTGCATAATTTATATTTATATATATCAATAATATAATAAAGATATTATTATTTATATATATAAATAGCTTATTTGTTATATAAATAGTTTATTATTAAAAAGAAAACAAAAATAAATTGAAATAGGATTTATTAAAAAAATTAAATAAGTTAAAAATGCAAATTAAAATTGCGTGAGAAATCATGCATTTGAAAGTTAAGTTCTAAGATTGGAATATTAGAGTTGAATTTTTATTTGCATGAAAATACTAAAACCATAAATAAGAGAACTCAGTAAGGGAAAAAGAAAGTTTTTTGGAGATCATAGCATTGACAACAATTGGGAAGGAAAATTGTGATTTGTTGCTTCTGTTTTGGTCATTACTTCCAAACCCTCGTTTTGATTTGAAAATTCTCCTAAGTTTAGGCTTCGTCGATATTTTTTTAAGTTTCATGAACTTTAGCGGATGCCGCCAAGATTATTCTAACTCCTTATGCCGACATCCCTTATTAAGTCTTTGGCTTTATCCTTTGTTTCACGCATTGTCGGTCTTTCATGAAGTTATTGTAACTTTCCTAAACGTCGAAGCCTTGTGGGAACGTCTAAGTTTGAATGTTTTTAAAGTTGTCGGCCCGTACCAAAGGTTATATAACCTTTTCAAAAGTTTGCTAGTGAAGGAAAGCTAAAGAATTAAAAGAAAGATTCTATGTCGTCAATAATTTTGATAGGTTTGGAAACCATTGTCAGTCTTCGACAGGGTTTCACAAACCTCTCCTTTGTCTATTACATAAGTATCTTATTAAAAAGGAAAGCGACGATAGTACAGGGTTTTCGTAAGCGCAACAAATTTTAAAGGATTTTCTGAATTTTCCTTAATGAACAATGTCAATGCAAGAAAATGCTTGACTGAGCAAGTGCAACCATTAAAACGTATGTGCAGGAGAGTAACATACACAAATATCATTACCAAACACAGTAACAAATTAAAGAGGGAAAAATACTCAGATGCAAAAAGATAATGCTAAAATACAAAAACTTCATATTATATTCATATATATGTATATGTTTGGTATTACAAAATGGCATTTGTGTTTCAAAGCAAAAAAAATGTTATCAATATATTTTTCCTAAATACAGAAGATAAACATAAAGATGCATATCCCCTCCATCTCTTGCAAGCGTTCAATCTGGGCAGATGAAAATAGGTTCTCTTGTGATTGCACAAAGTGGGCAAATAGCCCCATGTCATTCTGCACTAGCCCCACATGAAGAAGAGTTATTGCCTCCTCTGTAACCTTATGTGGGATTCCAATAGCAACACATATGGCATCACTAATGATGTTGGTTCTTGGGAGTTGGCTTAGTCCTCCAATGGCAGCCCGTACCCTCATCAAATATTCAAGATGAACCAGACGCTTTGCCACCCTTATGCCCCAATCACATTTCCCTAAAGTGCGGACTACAATGTATATGAAACATTCCAGGAGCTCCACATTATGGACATGGACACGATTTAGGAATTTTTCTCTTAGGATCTGTTGACGATCCTTTTGGCACAACAACATGCAAACAAAATATTGCTACTTGTTTCTCCTGAAAGAGAAAGATGATCACATGGATATCTTAGCTCCCAAGGTCTATGTAGTTGGTTCTCAATTGTGCTGATGTTGCTCAATTGGTGAATGTAATAGTAATGTTCAAGGGGCCTGCTGGTGTTGGGCTTCTGGATTGTTCTAAGATCAAGCATGAAATAAAACCTAATTTAACTGGGGTTTTTAAAGAAACAACAAAGGATAGGTCAGAGCTTTGGAACAGAAAAGAACAATAATTCATCCAATTTTAACCAGATTTGTTAGCTTCAAGGAATTTGTTAACTAAAACTGCAGAACAAAGTAAACTTGTGATTGACACACAACCTCTTTCATTCACAGTGCTAATTCAAATAACAGATTTTAAGTTACCATTTAAATAAAATATAAGATAAGTCTTCAATCCTTGAAAGACTCTCAAATCAGATGATCAACTTAAGACAAATATCATTCAGGGACACAATATGAAGTAGATTAAACTCTGATTGCTTCTACTGTTAGTGAAACAGATAAGCAATATTTACAAGGCTGGCACAATCACCAGTGTACAGAGAATCTGCGATTCCAGATTGTTTCCAACTACACTAGGAGGACTTGGAAAATACATTACAACCAATACTAAATCTTACTACTAGACAAGAAGACAAAAGAAGCTCTCACTACTAAGAATCAAGATGCCACTCTATCTCCTTCTGTTAACTGACTAAGAAGCTCTCTATCTACCACTTTTCTAACCTTAGAAGTTCTAACCTTTTACAAAGAGGCCAAAATGCCTTATATACAGAATGTAGCGAAAGAAGGCGCTGTCCCCCTGCATTAGGGTTTACAAAATATCTGCTTCCGGGAGATTCAGCTCTCAGATCTTTCTGAGAAAAGTCAAAGCTGCATTCAATGTGAAGCCCTGCTGTCCATGCTGATGAAGGATTTCTATCCTTAGGAGAAGCCTTTTTAGATCTTTTGGCAGCTGCAGCATTAACTCTCCTGTCTTCGTGTCAACCTTCGAACTCTGTTGGAGTCGCCTTGAATGCTCAGAATATCTCCATCAATACTGATCTACCTCCTTGCCAGTAGTCACTACAACTGTCCCTATGAGTCAGTTTCTTCTTCCCTTCGACTTCCTTTTTGTTCTGGACTTCTCTGTACGTTGACCGTCCTCTAGAAGCACCATCGGGCCTCCTTGCAGATCTGAACATTGTCGCCCGAGCTGATCCATCATCATCTTTTCTCAGAAGGAATCCATCTTGCTTGCATTCTGTTAGTCTTTTCCACAAGGGCGGTTAATCGGTCAATGGCCCACCTTAGCTCCTTCTGATTGGATGATCACATGCCACGCTAGATTCCCGAGTAGTCAAGAGCGGTCTTAAATCGCATGTTGGTGAGACACTTATTGTGTCTCGCCAATGCGATTTTGTCTTCTAACAGTTATCGACATAGCGCAGACCAGTCAATGAGACCCTTCAGCGAGCTACAAAAGTTATATCGATACACACCGAGGTTTCTGAGACAATCGTTATCAGTGTGAGGTCATGGCGATCTTAGTCCTTCGGGGAGCTTCTTCCAAGCTCAAATTTCTTTTGGTGAGACCTTATACTGTCGGCCAGAGTTCCCGGCGAGTTCCTCATCATTTGGCGAGCCCATTCTACATCGGTAAGACCCTTCCGGGTCGGTGAAACCTAATGGCTCTCCTTTCTTTTCTCCCCAAATTCATTCCTATCCCCTTGGGCTCGAGCTCTTTCCACTTCGGTGAGACTTTCTTCGCCAAGATCTTATGGCGAACCCTTGAATCCTTCGCCGAGTTGCATATGTTTCGGTGGGACACCCACCGCTCGGCGAGAACTCTTGGCGAATTCAAAATACTTCACTGAGGGGACAATCCCTTCGGCAAGATTGATGGCCATCGGTGAGACATCTCACCGAATCCCCTTAGCCTCTGGCGAGCTCCTCCTTATAGCATCTCCCATCGCTGAGGCATTATCGGGTCGGCAAGACTCCTTGTGGTTGGGGAGACCTTTACCCAAATTCTCTTTATTCTCGCTGGGCTCATTTTATTTCGGCAAGACATATTTGAGTCACCTAGACACCACGCCGAATGCATCCAGTCTCTCCGAAGGCCTATCTTATTGGGGGGGGGGACCTCCTCCAGTCGACAAGATGTTATGCCGAACTTAGAATCTTTTGGCGAGGGCTCCTTCACGTCGGCGAGACACACTGATTCTCTCCCCGAAGACATACTGATAGAATCCCCTCGTGCTATGTCGGTGTGACCGGAGCTGCTCGATGAGACATCACCCTGATGCACGTGAGCCTTTGATGTTACCTTGTTGGCGGTCGGTAAGACATTGCGGACTCGCTGAGACTTCATACCGACGAGTAGATCTCTCTGCGATGGGCAATTTTCACCGTCAGTCGGTAAGACCAAAAGACTTCGCTAAGACCACATGCCGAATGTTGATTGTTTGGCCGAGGCGTTCATTTATGAACCGATCGATGAGACAAAATACTCGGGGAGACCCTCCACCGAAAAGATAACTCTTGCCGAAGTGTTACCCTGGTCCTTGCTAGTCGGTGAGACTTCGTGAAGTCACCGAGACTTCACCCTGAAGTCAAAATCTCCCGCCGGTATGTACTCTCTCCATTGTTGATCGGTGAAACATTTAGATCTCGCCAAGACCTTTCTCCGAATGAGAATTTCATGCTGAAGGGAAGCTCCTAGTCGCCATGATCTCGATTGATGTCTTGCCAATAGTTGACTGCACATGAATTTCGCTCGCTGTGACATCTCTGGGGTCTTGCCGACTTTTGCCTTAACTAATTTTTAGGAACAATTGGATTGAGGCATGCCTTCCAACCGAGCTCCCCTAGCAAATATTATCATGTGTAGGATTTAATCTTGCAAAAGAAAGGTCTGCATTAGTCCTCAGAAGCAAATAAGACATATTATAATAAATCCACCATTGCTTATAATTTTTTTTACAAATTCCTAGCAAGAAGAAAACCAACTTAGGTTGAGACATAACCAAGATTAAATCAGATAGATCAAAAAGTCAAAATTAGGAGGGAAACAAAAGAATTTCAAAGAGGAAAGCAAGTAACCAAAAGCAAAAAGAAACCAAAAAGAGAAAGGGGGGACCCATTTGTTCCAGCTCAAAATGAGGGTGGTTATGCAAGGCATAATAGGATCTTACACAATACATCTTCCACATCGTCCTGGACCGTGAGTACTTCTCTTAGTTGGTTCGATAGCAGCCTATCAAATGAACTACATTCTATGTCCTCGAGCACAATAAAATCATTCCTTGAAGCAACATCGTTCTCAACACTCGCCATCTCTAAAAATATAATCAAAAGTGTGAAAATGAAGGTCTTGCTCGTTAAATTTTTAGAAAACAGGAAGCAAATCCAAGCTGGAGATTTCCTTGGGACTAGGTGAATGAAGGGGCAATGATGTGGATTGAAAATTAAATGTTGATGTGACAAAAGTTTATTACAAACATTGGGTTTGCTTTGAAAAATTTCAAGTTGCCTTTTCATTTGGATGCTCACATGCATGGGATCATGGAGACATGCATTTTTCATTTAATTCAGGCCCTAAAATTGCACCATTTGCAAGTATGGCTAGCCACGTGGTAGGTGTCTGAATAGGAAACGCTTTAGCTAATTGTCAAATCTAACTGAAGAGATAGTGTAATGATGTTTACTCCTAATCTTTAATTCTTTTTATCAATTTCTTTAAGTGGAATGTTAGTTGGCAAGAAACTGTCGATCAATCCAATGGGCATTATTTTAACCGCCATGATTCGAGATTGGGGTGGGGATATAAAATTCCATCAAAATGACTCTATGAGGGTTCAATTTATAAGAAATACATTGTGATGTAGTGGAGGGAAAAGGAACATATTTTGAGAATTGAATTATGATTTTAGATGGCTCCAACCTTTGAGTTATGAGTTATGGGTATAATGTTTGTCGAATTAGTTTGTTGGCTAAAGGATAATGCAAACTTATTCTTTGTGTACAATAATTGCTTGATGCTATACTCATTTATTTGTGATCATATTAGTTCTTTAATATTATATTCGCTAGTCATTATTGTTTGTCTTTGAGCTTTTGCAGTAATGTTCTCTTTACTTTGCCACACTAGTTTCATATTTATGAATTAGTGTTTGTTTGCCTTTCTCCGCTTTTTAGTAAAAAGCATATTCTTAAAGATAGGAATAGCTATAGAGGGAGCTGTACCTCGGTAATTTTTAGAGGAAAATCACAAATGCAATTGTGATATTTCCAGAGCTGTTAGCAATATTGATCCTTATACCTTGGGCTATAAAGTTATTACTTTAATATTATTATAAGAGCTAGTTCATTTGCTAACATATTTTTGGCAACTCTACTAGGTATACATTGAATAAAATATTTGAAGGTTGTCTTTGGGTCATGCAACAAAATGGTGCTTCTACACGAAAATTTCTTCCTTGTGCTACAACTAGATCTAGATTGGATGTAGGTTGAACAAGAGGATATTATTTCTCAGTTAAATACTCTCACCTGGAGATATATGAGGAGTGTTGCAGACTATATGAGAGCAAACTTGGTGTTGGAAGAGGAAGAAGAACAAGCTCAATGACCACCAAGGAGCGTAGTAGAACGACCTTCAAGACTTGAATTTGTGTATTACGATAATCCACCCCCTTGTCTGAATCAACACCCAAATCAACGTCTGAATCAGTGTCCTCCTACTCAACCTCCACCTAGGAATTGACCTAGGAGTGTGATTTCTCTTTTACTCCTTGAAGGGAGTTGGCGGCTCTAAAATTTTATGACATGTTATTTCAAACCCTTGGGGTAGCTATGTTGGACCATTAGTCCTATCTCAATATAATGATTTACCGCATGGCTCAAGAAAGAATTTTTTGAAATTCTTTGGTAGGAACTTACCAGATCTTGAGGAACACATTTTGGCTATGACTGCTTTGAGTGGAATTTTAGGGATTCAAAAAGATGGTTTTGTGAGGCTATTCGTCGATAGCCTTATTGAAAGTGTAGCAGAATGGTTTAGGGGTCTTGAAAAGGGATGTATAACTGGCTATAATATTTTGGAGAAGAAATTTCTTGGCTGTTTCAAAGATGTGGTTAATATTGCTGCTTTGTTATGACAGTTTTTTTAGATTATGAAGGAAGAGAAAGAGTCTATTCAAGATTTTCTTGATCGTTTCAACCGGGAACTCCAACTGATTCCATCACTTGAACAATCGAGTAAGTTAATTCAATTTCACGTATTTATGTTTGCCTTGCACCCTGAAGTCCATCTTATTTTAAAAAGGGATAAAATTAATGGGATTGAACAAGCACAATTAGAGGCAATAAATATTGAGGATGATTTAATTACTTCTGGGTTTTGGAAACAAAGTTATGTTAAAGAACCTACTTCAATTTGTGAAACACCTAAGTTTAGGTTTTTTGGATTCCCAATATGCATTAAACCAATCTGGCCTTGTCATTGAGAACACAAATCTAATAGTTTTCGGTCTTGAACATTTTCAAAGTCATAAGTGAAGAAAAGGAATGAAGGCCAAACCTGGGAGGCTGAAGTATACAGTCTAACTTCTACTAGAATAGAAGATCTTAGTTCATCAAGCAAAGAAGAAGATTTTCTCCTCAGGTAAGGCATGAATTTGCCATACACTCTGTTTTTCCTAGTACTCCTATGAATACTCATGATCCTCACAGAAAATATCAGCTGTCAGATTCTCTATACAATCTTGAATATGAAATTTTTAGGTTTGAAAGTATTGATATTGAATTTTTAGACAAAATAAATGGAGAAGATGATAACTCACACATAGAGGATAAGATTACCATAAGATCTTAGGTGTTGGGTAATTCAATGGTTTACAAATTGATTCAGAAGAGTGGGATGCTACTTTCACTCGAGAATGGTATTCCAAGGATAACCTATATGATGGAGAGGAAAATGAAATGAAGTGGAGTAAAATTTCAAATCCCATGTTTATTTTTGATGAATCTTTTGAAGAGAAGAGTAATTCTCTATTTGAATGCTCAGAGATTAGCCTCTATGGTGATATGATAAGAGAAATTGCTTGTTAAAACAGTGCCGATAGAGAAGGAGATTATGGGGTAGGGAAGAATGAAAATACAAGTTAAATGATCAGGATGATTGTGGTTTGAAAAGTCACGAACTAGGAAATATGGCTGGACAAAAGGGGACTAACAAAGAATGGCAATCTATTGAACCATCCAAGTCATCAGGGAAGGATTAAAAGCCCACTTATGAAGAAAAGTTTGCTCGTAAGGTTAAAAATTTAGCAAAGCTAACAAGTGACAAGAGAATCACAATATGAAGTTGCATCTCTATGAAGGAAGAAATATATGATGAGAAGTGGTTGTTTGGGAGCATAGTAGTTGGCGAGGTTTCTCTCAATGGACTTAGAGCTTTATGGGAAAACCTATTTTCTACCATCCTCCAAAAGTTGCATGGGAACACTGGCTTTTCTAGGTCTAGTTCATTCTTCTCTCAACCAGTTAATGGGTTTGTATGAGTAACTTGTCTCCCCTTTTGGTAGGATTTATCCTACCATGTACATAGTCTCAATTTTGTGTGTTGGTTTTGGTTTGTGTCTCTTTTGGGTTTCCTTGTTTTGTCTTGGTCATTTCCCTTTCACATGACTTTGTTGCCCAACGGATTAGGTACTGGCCTTTGAAACATGTTACTAGGTTCCTGGGTACATCCTTATAGTCTGTCCCCAGACAAAGCCACTGTTACTTTGATTTTGGTCATTACTTCCAAACCCTCATTTTGATTTGAAAATTTTCCTAAGTTCAGGCTCTGTTGGTATTTTCTTAAGTTTCACAAACTTCGGCGGACGCCGCCAAGGTTATTCTAACTCCTTATGCCGACATCCCTTATTAAGTCTTTGGCTTTATCCTTTGTTTCATGCATTGTCGGTCTTTTGTGAAGTTATCGTAACTTTCCTAAACGTTGAAACATTGTTGGAACATCTAAGTTTGAATGTTTTTAAAGTTGTCGGCCTATACCAAAGGTTATATATCTTTTCAAAAGTCCGCTAGTGAAGGAAAGCTAAAGAATGAAAAGAAAGATTCTATGTGTCGTCAGCAATTTAGATAGGTTTGGAAACCATTATCGGTCTCCGAAAGGGTTTCACAAACCTCTCCTTTTCCGCTTATACAAGTATCTTATTAAAAAGGAAAGTGACGACGGTAAAGTACAAGGTTTTTGTAAGTGCAACAAATTTTAGAGGGTTTTCTGAATTTTCCTTAATGAACAATGTCAATGCAAGAAAACGTTTGATTGAGCAAGTGCAACCTTTAAAATGCAAATGTGCAGGAGAGTAACATACACATACATCATTACTAGACAGTAAGAAATTAAAGAGGGAAAAATTCTCAGATGCAAAAAGACATAATGCTGAAATACAAAAAGTTCATATTATATTCATATATATGTATATGTTCGGTATTACAAAATGGCATTTTTGTTTTGATGCAAAAAACAACTTATTAGTATATTTTTCCTAAATACAGAGGACAAACATAAGGACGCATATCCCCTCCACCACCTCCTGCAAGTGTTCAATCTGGGTAGGTGAAAATAGGTTCTCTTACGACTGCACAAAGTGGGAAAATAGCCCCATGTCATTTTGCGCCAGCCCCACATGAAGAAGAGGTATTGCCTCCTTTGTAACCTCATGCATGATTGCAGTAGCAACACATATGCCATCACCTATGAGGCCGGTTTTGGGGAATTGGCTTAGTCCTCCAATGGCAGCCCGTACCCTCATCATATATTTAGGACGAACTAGACGCTTTGCCACCCTTATGCCCTAATCGCGTTTCCCTGAAGTGCGGATTACAATGTATATGAAATGTTCCAAGAGCTATAGTTTATGGACATGGACATGATTCAAGAATTTTTCTCCAATGATCTTATGCAGTACATCTTAGTTGGTTTGACAATAACTTGTGAAATAGACCACATTCTATGTCCTTGACCACAATGAAATAATTCTTTGAAGCAACATCACTCCCAACACTTGCCATCTCTAAGAATGTAATAAAAAATGTGAAAATGAAGGTCTTGCTCGCTAAATTTTTAGAAAACAAGAAGCAAATCCAAGCTGGAGTTTCCTTGAGACTAGGTGAATGAAGGGGTAGTGATGTGGATTGAAAATTAAATGCTAATGTGACAAAAGTTTATTACAAAAATTGGGTTTGCTATAAAAAAATTTCAAGTTGCCTTTTCATCTGGATGATTGCACGCATGAGATCATGAAGACATACATTTTTCATTTAATTCAAGCCCTAAAATTGTACTATTTGCAAGTATGACTCGCCATGTGGCAGGTTTCTGAATAGGAAACACTTCAGCTAATTGTCAAATCCAACTAAAGAGATAGTGTAATGATGTTTACACCTAATTTTTAATTCTTTTAGTTTATCAATCTCTTTCAGTAGAATGTTAGCTGACAAGAAACCATAGATCAATCCAATGGCTATTATTTTAACCGCCAAGATTCGAGATTGGGGTGGGGATATAAAATTTGATCCAAATGACTCTATGTGGGTCCGATTTCTAAGAAATACACTGTGATGTAATGGAAGGAAAAGGAACATATTTTGAGAATTGAATTATGATTTCAGATGGCTCCAACCTTTGAGTTATGAGTTATGGGTATATTGTTTGTCGAATTAGTCTGTTAGCTAAAGGATAATGCAAATTTATTCTCTATGTAGAATAATTGCTTGATGCTATACTCATTTCTTTGTGATCATATTAGTTCTTTAATATTATATTCACTGGTCGTTATTGTTTGAGTCTTTGAGCTTTTACAGTAATGGTCTCTTTAATCTTCCACACTAGTTTCATATTTATGAATTAGTGTTTGTTTGCCTTTCTCCACTTTTTGTTAAAAATCATATTCTTTAAGATAGGAATAGTTAGAGAGGGAGTTGTACCTCAACAATAATTCAAAGGAAAATCACAAATGTAATTGTGATCTTTCTAGAGCTATTAGCAATATTGGTCCTTATACCTTGGGCTATAGAGTTCACTTTAATATTATTATAAGATCCAGTTCATTCACTAACATGATCGAAGGAAGAGATTATCATGGAAAAGAGGTTGAGACCATTGACTAAGGATAGGGGGAGAGTTTAGTTCAAGCATCATATTTAACTTACTAAGAGGCTAGGTTTTTATCGCATCATCCATCTTCGATGCGTATTAATTTGCATGATAAATTAGTGGAATCTTTGGATGAATCGAATGGTATGAAAGATTAGTGAGTTTGATTTGCAAATTTTTTTCAATAATTTTAACCGTAACTACGGTCTTTTAGATTATGTCTATGCTTTCTACCACTCGTCCAACTAACTTAAGGAAAATAATAAAATTCAAACACACAACTTGAAGAAGTCGATCCCTCCATTGTACACTATAATTGTGTAGAATATGTTTGGTATACAATTTTATAATCGAAACACATTAAATACATTCTCTTGTGTGAAACGATTGTGGGAACCTATTAATGCATATATGTGTTTACAACAGTCACCCATTTTTCCCAAGAAGATTTAAATAAATCAGATCTGGACATTGTGGTTCACCAGATTGCCATTTGCAAAATAGATCTAATTGATACTTATGTGTTTAGTGAGTGTGAAGGTTGCTTAAAGCTGCACCATGGTTCATTGTCTTATTGGAGGTGCAAATTGCTTAATTCAAGGTCATCATAGGGCATGCTATTGCTGATCATAATATTTGGTGTTGCTTACATTTCCCATGACCTACATTTTCTAATAATGTGAGGGAAAGTTTATAATAATAGACTTGATAGTAATGGTAACTTAGATCACTTCCAAGTTTGAGCACCACTTGCAATTGACAAGTTGTAACAACCATAACCTTAAAATAAGGACATTACTAGGAAGTTTAACCATGAAGTAAATTAAATCATTCCATAAAGTTAGGATATAAAATTTCTTCTTTCAATTACCTAGTAATTTCCTTGTTGTAAGGTTGTGGTTGTTACTCAAGTTAACATGCTTCTAATGTGATTAAAGTACTGTAGGCACAATATGGTATGAAAACATTAAACCCAAATAAAGGACATATCATAACAATAATCTTACATAGATTCTTGTTGCTATTGTAAATACCCTGTGTTATTCCTTAATTTTTGAATATTGGAATAGTAGTATACTGGTAAATTTTTTATATATGTAGTGAAGTTTCTATAATGAAAGTGTAAAATTTGTATATATATATGAAAATGTCATTTTATGGGTTTGAATCTTTTATTTCAAAGATGCTTATCAAATAGAATAACTATAGTTATATATATGTATATATACATACCCATATAATATATATGTATATACATCTATATGTATATATAATAGTGCAAATATGCATTGCATGTTACAAATTGATTTCTTATGGATTAAACCTATAAGACATTAAAATTAGTCATTATTGCATGGAAATGAAAATAATACTACACTTATATTAAATATTGCATGAAATTGAGAATTTAATAATGCATGTACTGTAATTATAGCATGGAATTAAGAAATATTAAAGATCAATTTGCATGCTTATAACTAGGTGCATGTCAATAATTAAATTACATGTAAATAATCTAGTTGCATGTCAATAATTTAATTGCATGCCAATAATTTAGTTGCATGTCTAGAATCTAGTTGCATGTCAATGATTAAATTACATGTCAAATATATATTTTACTGTCATTATGTATGAAAGATTGAAATAATGAAATATGTTCATATAATTAATTGCATGAAAGGAAAAATAGTATTTATTTTTATGGTATTTGGATATGCGTGTTATTCCATGTGTGAATTGGGTTTACCTTTTGGGATAAGGTGTTGAACATGGACCAATAGAGAAGGCCGATCCTCTTTTTGGGATCTTCTAGTTTATTCTAGTGCTTTGGCCAAAGCCATGTTTTCATTGAAATATATGAATGTTACCTAGCAAATTTATTGATATGTTTCTTTGTCATATCCTAATAGTAGGACATTGCATGTTCATGTTAGAAATGCATGGATATACCAGGTTGCACTGGAATTCCCTCCTATTTATTGTTTCTAGGTTGCTAGGTATTTCGTGCAAAGTTGGGAATTCTTCGAGGAGGAAGAATTCCAGGTGGAAAAACGCTTGAGCCGTGTTCTCATCTCTTAGACTTGCAGATGATTGTGAGGGTTGGTGGAAGTCAGAGACTATATTGATTATGTTCTCATATCATTCTTATATCATTATTTGTATTTGTACTTCTAGATTGTATAATTAGTTGACTACATGGCATGAAAGTTTGAGTTGTACTTTTGTATATCATATATTATGTTCTTTTACTTGGATTATGCTCTACACCTATATGATCGTTTTAGTCTTTTGGTTTGTAGATAGCCATTGGGTTAGTGGTGGTCCAAGACTCTCTGTGATTATGATACTTTTATATCTTTACTTGTACTGTTATGACCAGATGGGAATGAGGGATTGGGTCATATTCTTGCACACATTATATCTTGTATTCTTTAATACTTGGCTAGATAGTACTTCATGTGATGATGTACCTTATTCTTGTACTTAATATTTTGGATTAGACACTTACATGTGAGATGTAATGTTTTGTTTGTATATATTGAAGATGTCTCATTTCACTTATATATTTATGTGAAAAGGAGTTACTATTTATTGTTCGTGAGATAGTTTAGGGTCTAAAACCTTACATGCAATTGAAGGGGTGATTAGAGATCATAATGGTTTCCTTATTGAAGGTTATCTAAAAAATGTAGGCTCCTGTACTAGCAATGCCATGAAAGCATCTGCTGCATGGTGGGGGATAAAAAGAATGAAATAAATAGGCTTCAATCAAGTCATCATAGAAGGAGATCCAAAACTAATAATTGACATTCTTAAAGGAGATTCTATTGTTTCATGGGCTATAAGAGACATGGTGGAAGATTCAATTTGTTTGATTTGATGGTTTTTTCGTAAGTTCAAGATTTGACATACCTTAAGAGAGGGAAACAAAATTGCAAATGCAACTGTTAATGAAGGTTTAGCTTACCTTCAATGGAAAAAATGGGGATATGACCAGGCTCCTCAAAAAATAAAAGAGTTAATTTCAAATGAAAGAATTGCGACAAACATAAATTTTAGAAATTACAATGATAGGTAACCTAGTGTAGAGAAGGGGGATTCATCACCTCCAAGGTTCCAAGTCACGAGAGAGCCTCAAGGAATGAAATGCCCTAAAATGCTTTAGATTGACTAACAAATTAAAAAGGAAAGGACAAACTGAAAAAGAAGGGAAAATAGAACTTTGTTTCGCTTCTGCTAATGCCATGTGTTTTTGGGAACCGGTTTAGTAGACTGCAAGGGTCTCATATTGAAAATCAAACAACTCTTTGTTTGAGGATGACAACACAAGAATTGGAATTCAACACACCGTGCTGGAGTCTCAAGGAAGCACTAGTGTCCTATGCAGACAAAGGGTCAGATGATAGTTGAAAACACTCAAGGTCTACTTATGATTCAAATAGTGGAGTTTTGCAATTTAACAATTTAATAGGAAAATGAAAAAATAAGTAGTACAACAAGAAGAATACTTATAAAGATACTCTAATGATGAAATGATGAGGAAAGAGAGAGAAATAACCCACACACGATCCAGCTCTAGCTAAAGCTCCAAGCAAATGAACTTGCACCTACACACAAAACATGAAAAGTATTGGGCTATGTTTTGAGGCTAGTCTCAATCAAACCCCTATTTCGATGTTTCCACCTCCATAGGAAACTGGTATGCAATGATATGGAGAAAAATGATAAAGGAGAGAATGGAAATGACACAATAAAGTAGAGAGCAATGACAACTTGGATGCTACTCTACAAGACAATAGATGCAAAAAATGAAAAGACACAATGTTACCTTCCTTGCTATAAGCACTCAAGGCCAATAGAGGAAGGAAGAGAATGACACCACCATGCCAAGGAGGTAGAGATTCTTAAACCTACAGTGACGATGGAATTGAAGCAAAGAGATGCTATAGAGACCAAGTAGAAAACCGGTAACAACAAGATAGAGTGAGAGTGAAGAAAGAAGTGTTTCCAGAATTAGAGAATTAGCTTGAGAGAATGAAGGAATGAGTTAGAGAATGCAAGAGGGTGATAGAATGAATTTTGAATGGATGAAATGGAGGAAAGTAGTTGTTTTTCATTGGTCAAGAGTCGATAGGAGACATTACCTCCACAAGCAATTAGGAAGCATAACATTTCTGCAGATTCCAGAGGTAGGAATCTGTCAAGACGATAGTGTGGCATGTGCGCGTCCCCAACAAAAATTCCTCCACTGACACAAAATGACAAGGACATGTGGGAAGATGAGGATGAAGGCAGTGGGTTTCTTGCATCATTGGACTTGTAAGGCTAAGGTAACGGTAAATTAATGGGAAATTTTCCTAGGTGCAAATTTATGCCATTACATCTAGGTATAGTGTGTAAGGAAACTATTGAACTCATATGGTCTTACCCTTATAGAATGAAGTATTTTCATCGACCTAATAAGTCTAAGTTAAGATTCATGGAGGGTAGTGGTAGTATTGTTCGAAATAGAAAGGATATTACAAGTAAAAAATCCAATTTTTGAAATGCCTTAGTTATGATTTCTATGATAAAGGTGATATCAAAATTATAAATGATTACAAAGATATGGAAATGAGCATGATTAATATCGAACCCAATGATGAGTCAAAAATATTTTCCAATCCTTATACACAAGAGATATTTACTATCACACGATAAATAAGTCCCACATCAATCATGAATATTCAAGAAATAAGGAGATAATATAAGAAATTATTAATAGTAGTCTTAGCAAGTATAGTATAAATGACATGTGGCTTGCTTCTTTGGCGGAGTTAACCTTTTTGAGGTGATCTCACTCATGTGATCTTTACATTTAATGAGCAATATTTCCTTCTACAACAATCTTCTCTTTGCTTTTCTCACTCTGTAAAAGCATTATGTGCTTTTGAAGGTCGGGGAGATAAAATGCGAGGTTTGTGAAAGAGGTCACAGCCTCTCTCCTGCTTACCTCTTCAAAAAAATGTGGAGCTTTGGAAAATGTTCGAAGATGTGAGTTTGACTCCTTTATTTTAGGCCAGGAAAGGGTTAAATGATGTGATAACCTTCAGATTTTGCAATTCTTGGATGAACAACCAAGTTTCAATAGGAAACACCACCTTCAAAGTGACAACTAAGCTCATTGCGGAGGCCACATGACTTAAGAACAAGGGCTTAAAAGTGGTGAAACAAAGCAATGAGAATTACAAGATATTTATAGATAACTTTTTTGAGGAGAATGAAAAACAAGAAAGGTTCCATAATGGACACAATCCACAAAAGCTAACAACACCTTATGGTATGGTAAGTTTACATATAATGCATTACTTTACTTGGGAAGGAAGGTTTAGAATAGTTCACAACTATCACTTCCCCTTAAAAATCACATTAGGCACACTGAATAGATAAATGCCCTTGTCTATCTGCTCTCTTCTTTACAAAATTGTATTGAAAATGGTGCCTCTCCATCCTTACACTAGGGTCTTATACTGACTCTGTATAAGCTTGTTTTGGCCCATACGCCACAAAAGCACTTTTTTTGCTAATAACCCTTAGGAATTAAATCTCATCAACAATTTTCTACATGTATCCCTTAAAAATCACTCTTTTGGAGTTTCTAAAACCAAAATGGAATACCTTATTGGCATATGGCTTCTAGTGTTGTCATTGATGGAAACTAAAGTCATTACTTTGGTCTACAAATCAAAATTTGCTCATACCGACAGGAAAAGTAGTGAACAAAGTATTATCGTCAGAAAGATGAAGAACAAGGTATCCAATTAGTATGTCGATCCGTATGCCTCACCATATTATCTTTTTGAGTTGTGGATCCCTAGGATAGATTGTTGAACATATTTTTTATCCTATTGATAATTTTTGTGATGTTGCATTAATCAGTGTACGAGTTAGGAGATCTGATAGGATGTTTTTCTATTTATTTGTTCTTAGTGGTTGACTTGTGAATGTAGCGTGTCGTGGATGCATAAGGAGTAATTGTTTAATTGTTTTTTGTGTTGGACATTTTGTTTTGGGTCCTTACTATAGTTTGAATGACTTTGATGGGTGCGCATTAAATATGATTTGTGATTTGAGCCAACCATTGGAGAATATTTCATATTTTGCTGAAGCTAACTTATAGCAATTGAATTCTTGCTAGAGGATATATATGCGAGTCCGGGTAATTCATTTTGATATATATATATGTATGTGTATAGAGCAGAGTAGATGTGTGTGTGAATATCAAAAGATCAGTTGAGTGAATTTTGCTTGTGTAGAAGAAGATTTTGTGAAGTGAATTAAGGCAGAGCAGAGCTAAGTGCAGAGTTTGACAGAAGGTCCAAAATTTGATTACTGAGCTTCACTAGAACTGAAACCAGGCATTTGTAGATGCTATCCTCTCATTTCAACTTTTTTTGTAATCCAAACATTTTGTAAGGCAGTGAGCCTTCCCTATTTTGAGCAGTGAGCTCTAGGTAGTGTGCCTGAATGCATATGCATTCCATTTTTCTTCATACTTTTAATAGAGTATAAATTGTGGATTAATCTCCATTGTGGTTTTTCCCGTAACAGGGTTTCCACATAAAAATCTTGGTGTTATGGTGTTCTAATTGTTTATTTCATGTGCTTGCATCTTTAGTTCTGTTTTAATGTTGTAGTTGGTTTATAATCTAAATTGAAGTTTAGGATATTGCTGAACACTGATTTGCCCCTTCCCCCTCTCAGTGTTCCTTGAGTCCAACAATTGGTATCAGAGCAAGGTTCCTCTACAGAAATTTTAACAGCTTGAGGTGGATCTTGGATTACAATGGACTTTGGTGGTCTTCAACAACAACCTATGGTGACACTTGACTATTTTGATTAGTCTAAAGCATAAGTCATGGAATTAAAAGAAAATCTTGTGGATGTTGAAAAATTCATTCAATCATTGAAGGACAAAATCAATGAGTCAAGAGAAAAGAGGAAGGAACTATGTGATCAACTGAAGTAGAAAGAAAATAAAAGCTTGGAAGATGTCCACCTGAATCTGACCCTAAAGGAAATAACTAAAGAATGTGAAAAACTTGCTAGGAATAATGCTACTCTAAAGCTTGAGATGGAATCTATGGCGATGAATTTAACTAAGGAGATTGAAGAAAGGAAGAATAATGAGGAGAATCTAGTCTAGTCCTTAAAATAAAAATATGAGGAATGCAACAAAGTAAATAGTGGATTCATTCAGTTGGAGATTGAACTACAACAATCCAAAAATAATGAACAAGAGCTTGAAAGACAAATAGTTATTCTCAGAGATGAACTCACTACTGCAAATGAATACAAAGAGAAGTTTATGATAAGTTTTGCTAAGCTTGATGAGATGACTAAAGGACAAAAGGATGCAAATGATAAGCGAGGGCTTGGCTATGAGAAAGGAGAAAGCTCTGGATCTGAACACAAGGATTCTAGACAAAAAAATTAGATGAACAAAGGCAGAAGATATCCGGTAAGACAACCCAATCCTTAGAAGTTTAATGGTTACTGCTTTATTTGTAATAAATTCGGTCATATGGCTTCTCAGTGTAGAAGTAAAATAAATTCAAGCAGTCCATCATTTCCTCGTCAGTGTTTTAGTTGCAATAAGTTTGGTCATAAGTCAATTGAATGCAAAAGTATGTATGCTAGTGTAAGGAATGTTAAATGCTATACATGTGGAAGATTTGGGCATGTTGCTAATCAATGCAGATCAAAGGGAAATCAATGGAATGAATTTTCTAGACAAATAAATCCTGTGTGCTACAACTGTAACAAATTTGGTCACATTGCAAGATTCTATAGAAACAAAAACATGGATAGAAGAGGTCTGGTATATGAAGGAATAATTTCACAGAAAGATGATAAAGGAAAAGGGAAAGTGACTTTGGAAGAAATAAGAGATTAGATGAAGAAAACATGGGTGAAGAAGAGTGAATCTGATGAAGGAAATAAGCCCACACCGGAAGCAGGCTCTGATAATTCGTCTAGAAATTGATCTTAGGCCATTGGCCTAGGGGGAGTTTTTCAAGAAAAATCCTTTGTCCCCCTATCAGTAGTTGGCACTGTAATGTAGGTAATTGTCAGTAGTTGTGTTATCAGTCTACAAATGTATCTGTGATCACTTGTGCAGAAATTTGTGATCTAGAAGGTCCGCAAATGGATTCTTCTCTTGCTGTCTGAGAAAACAAAGTAACCAAAACTCCTAGGGAAAAACATTTAATGCAGTAAAAAGGTTAGGTGCATAAGTTATAAAAGGGTATTTGGAACCCTCATTTGTCATCTTGTGTTGAAGAATAGGAGAACCTTTGCAGAATTTTTTTGAAGGAGTCAAGTCAATTTGGTGGAAAATTCATCAGGTATTTTCAATTGCTTGTAGGATTTCTAATTTCGTGCTCAGTAGAAAAACTTGTTCGGTATGGAAAGAAAAATGAAGAAAATCAAAGGAATTGTGAATTTGAATGAATATAGTAGTAGAAAGATCAAGGATGTGAGAAATATGTTGCCGATTGATGAATTGAAGTGGCTTAAAGGTGTTAAACGTAGAAGTTTGGACATTTGGAATGAGTTTCCTTATTTTGTCAATGCAAAAGTTGTTAGGTTTATCTTGAACAGATTGAATGAGGACATTCTAACCTTGGATAAACCCTATCTCATTTCGAAGGAAGTGATTAGAAATTTTACTGGATTATGCAATGTTGGGGATATTCCGTAAAAGAAGTCGATTCAGAACAAAGAAGTCGAAACCCTAACTGGACTAACAGGAGATCAGAGGGCATTGGTAATTTCAACAATCAAAGATCTGATAACAAGATACATTGTGCATGGAATTTCATACAAATTTTTCTTTAGAAACAAGGAAGGCACAACCTCGATAGGTGCAGTTTTCATTTCTCATAAAATGATAATGGAGGACCAAGACTTTGACCTGTGCAGTTTGCTAAAAGATCAATTGATGGAAAATGTGCAATTAACAAAGGATGTAGATTACCCCTTCAGGTTTGGTACTTTGGTCATATGTATCATGATATATTTTCTAAATTGTCTGCCTCAGATCGATAATGTTGTATGCAAGGAAAATGAACCGGTTTGTAAGCAAATGTTTGAACATTCTAATACTTTGGAAAATTGTGAGCAAGAGTATGCAAATTTCTTGAGAGAGTTGCTAGGGAAGTTTGGAGAAACTAGCATTTCCATTTCGGTAAAAACTCTTGAAGTTGGATCATCTTCTGAGGCGATGGGAAAGAAGTAGAGAAGAGCACTAGAGTTTGTTGATGACACTCCTCCGACACAAAAGTCTCCTAAATTTGAAGGAAAAGGTGAAGAACAAGCAATTTTGGATATACTAGATGAAGATTCTGATGAGTACACTCCAAGGGATGAACCAAAATCAATTGAACCGGATGTGATAATAACATAAGGAAGCGAAGAAGGTGCTTTATTCAAAACAAAGATACTGTAGATTGTTCAGGAGAAAGATAGGACGCAGAAGATTGCTAATATTTGGTTAGATAGTCCAGTAGGACCTGATGGAGAGCACTCTAGGCAATTATTTTGAGCACAGTAACATTGAATTGGAAAGTTTGCAAAATGTGCTACCTAAAGAGATGATTGAATGTATCAGGGAAGCTATGGCTTCTGAGTCTTAGAATAAGAAAGAGGAAGAAATAATTCTACATTTGAAGGAGCAATTTAGGTTATCTCTTACCAAGTTGATGTTGAAAAATGAGGTGTTTTCTTAGCTTAATACTCTGTAGAACTTTAATATTGCTGATCTAAGTATTTTCTTTGTTACATATATTCTTTGTGGATGATTATCTTGATTAATCCATTTTACTATTGTAGAATGTAGAGAGAAGTTGATAGAAGAACTAGACAAGATATTAGAAAGATTACACAAGATGTATCATGGAGAAACCCTTTCGGGAAAAAACTCCACCAAGAATTATTCTATTATTCAATCTCTGAATTACAATAGCTCCAATTCTTGCTTGAGAATGCTTCTTCTATCTTTACCAATCTTCTTCACACCTACAATAACAATTATGACAACTCTATTCAACTTGAATGAGATATAGAGACAATATGCAACCTTGTAATCTCCAAATGGTGATAATTACAATGCATAAGCTCAAGCCCTTGAAAAGGTACGCCATATTCCTTCAAGTTGAGTTATTCAGTAAAGACTAAAGCTTACAACATGTGCTTCATGCATTTGAGTGTCCCAAACTAAAGCTACAACTTCTCCTTCACTTCGGTGATAATTCCAAAGCTCTTCCTCAAAGTTGGCACCCTTAAGTAAAGCTACTTAACTGAGCCTTCAAAAATATCTTATCATGCATGAGAGGTAATTCCAATAAATCATCTTGGGTGCCCAAGTTGGCTTCAAGTGCTTTATAGTTAACTGAAACATTTACTCAACACCATTCCCAAAGAATGGTCATCCCTTGTTAACTGAAGGTAGTCCCTATTATTTGTCATACAACTCAATGTTATTAGCCATGCATTACAAGTTAACTGAAGCTAACTACATGCAACTCAAAATAACCAACATGCATGCAACATGCACTTGCATGCAACTGAAGATAACTGAACTGAACTGAACTGAACTGAACTAAACTGATTCTGAACTGAACTAAACTGAACTGAACTGAACTGAACTGAACTGAACTGAACTTAACTGAACTTAACTGATCTGAACTGATCTGAACTGAACTTAATTGAACTTAACTGAACTTCAAGCATGCAAACACCAAATCCTAACTCCTAGGATCTTTACATGCATTCAGAAGTGTTAACTGTTACTCCGTATAGTTAATTGAACACAAGATGAGTTTCACCTTACCATGTGTGCACCCACATGCTCCTATTATTTAGTAATAACTACAAATGTCAATTTCATGATTTATTTCATCCAAATAATTAATCTCATCCTAATCTTAGTGTTGTTGAACACATTCCAAGAATCTAGGAGATACATGAAATAATTAATGTTTAGGATTTTCAATTAAATGGCATCCTATTTCCAATAGTTGAAAATTTAAATGAATGTGTTAAGGCAATGCATTGACTCAGCAAATAAAATCTACAACTATTGTCTTCGTTGGCCTCATGTAGTTGGGAAATACAAAGATAAGTTGGAGCAGATTGAAAGTGAGTTGAACAAATTTGGCTAGGATTACAACATGTTTTAGGATAAGGATGTTGCAGTCAAGAAAAGGATTCATGAGTTACAGTCTGAGCATGCAAAAGTTCACTTTTCCAGAAACAACCTTGTGGACACCTTTTGGAAAGTGAAGGATTTAACTAAATGCAGGATGAAGCAGCTAATTGAAGTGTTGAAGAAAGGAGATAAATTAGAAGAAGCAATCACAATTTCAAAATCTATCATCCAGATCATCAACCGGACATCAAAAAACAACCTGATCTTAATTATTGTGATTGCAATAGAAGCTTGGAAGAAATTTCTTTTGAAAATGAAAGATAAGTATAAAATAATTTTCTGACTGTGCAACCATTGTAATTCTTCAAATTTTGAATTTTTGAGGGGAGTGAGAGCAGTGAAAAATATGTTTGTCATTGATGTCAAAGGGGGAGAGAGTATAGTGAAAAATGCCTTGACATTCAAAGGGGGAGCAGTGTTTTGAAATTTTGAGTTTTGGTAGCGTATCTCTGGTTTCGACACTTAGTCATTTTTTGCTAAGTGTTGCCATCAATGCCAAAGGGGGAGATTGTTGGTATATGGCTTCTAGTGTTGTCATTGATGCAAATTGAAGTCATTACTTTGGTCTATAGATCAAAATTTGCTCATACTAAGAGGCAAAGTAGTGAACAAAGTATTACCGACAGAAAGATGAAGAACAAGGTGTCATGTTAGTATGTCGATCGGTATGCCTCACCGGATCATATTTTTGAGTTGTGGATCCCCGAGATAGATTGTTGAGCATATTTGTTATCCTATTTATAAGTTTTGTGACGTTGGATTAATCAATGTACAAGTTAGGAGATTCAACAAGATGATTTTCTATTTATTTGTTCTTAGTGGCCGACTTGGTGAATGTAGCATGTCGTGGATGTATAAGGAGTAATTGTTTAATTGTTTCTTGTGCTAGAAATTTTGTTTTGGTTCCTTACTATAGTTTGTCCGAATTTTATGGGTGTGCATTAAATATGATTTGTGATTTGAACCGACTGTTGGAGAATATTTCATATTTTGCTGAAGCCGACTTATAGCAACTGAATTCTTGCTAGCAGATATATATGCGAGTTTGGGTAACTGATTTTGATATATATGTATGTGTATAGAGCAGAGTAGATGTGTGTGCCAATATCAGAAAATCAGTTGAGTGAATTTTTCTTTTGTAGAAGAAAATTTTGTGAAGCGAATTAAGGCAGAGCAGAGCTAAGTGCAGAGTTTGAAAAAGGGTCCAAAATTTGATTATTGAGCATCACCGGAACTAAAACCAGGCATTTGTAGATGCTATCCTCTTAGTTCAACTTTTTGTTGTAATCCAAACATTTTGTAAGGCAGTGAGCCTTCTTTATTTTGACCAGTGAGCTTTAGGCAGTGTGCCTGAATGCATGTGCATTCCCTTTTTCTTCATACTTTTAACCGAGTATAAATTGTGGATTAATCTTCACCGTGGTTTTTCCCCTAATAGGGTTTCTACTTAAAAATCTTGGTGTTATGGTGTTTTGATTATTTCTTTCATGTGCTTGCATCTTTACTTCTGTTTAAATGTTGTAGATGGTTTATAATCTAAATAGTTTAGAATATTGTTGAACACTGATTCACCCCCCCTCCTCTCAGTGTTCCTTGAGTCCAACATCCCTAAAGGTTTGGAAATTCCTCCTCTTGGCAAGGAGCTATCAAATGTTACTCTTGCCAAAAGGAAATTCATTCCTGGTAGCCAAGATCATAAAGAGGAAATTGGATACCTCATTGTTGCAGGGATAAAAGATGTCACTATTGATATAATAGATGACTCAAAATAAAATTTCAAGGGGGGTAGTAGCTCCAACCCCTCTCATTCCGGAGATCGAAGGTCAACCAAGTTGTCCTATGTGAGGGTTAAGAAAAAATAGTAAAGATAAAAAAGGAAAAAAACTTTTATTTGAGGAGATGAAAGATCCATCTAAAGAGTTCAATCATAAACTGAAAGTGGGGAGAATAATGATGATGAAAAAGGGGATAGTGATAATGAAGAAGATGAGAAAAATGACAAGGAGTTAAAATATGAGTTTAATATGGATGAAAAAATAGAGGAGATGGGCCATGAGATGGACTATGGGTTATAGGAAGTCAATTTGTTGGGAAAGAAAGATTTGGAAACAAAACATGATAATGTATTTATAAGCAAAGAAGATATCACCTGGTGAAGGAAAATAAGAAGAGCGAGTTTATCTCTAAATCCTTGGAAAGACTTAGTGAGCGGATTATAGACCTTCAGGGCCTTGTTCACGATATGGAAGATAAACTTGCCCCCAACAGTGTTAATGAACAACTTAAAGAGTTGTAGCTGGGTGTTAGCACTATCACTTCTATTATGGATGAAATTATGTAGAAAGCATTATTCGACATCATTTTTGGACACACCAAAATTAGGAAGAAAAAAGAAAAGAAAGGGACAACCAAGGAGGTTTTAGCCTAGGAAGATGATAGTGAAGAGAAGATTACTCTGGACTGGGAGGATTCCCTCGATGCAATAAAGAAAAATTGGGACTTAATAATTTTTCCTAAGGACTAATGGGCACTTTCCCTTGCTGTTTTTGCTTCTGACTATTCTGTTCTTAGGTTGGGTGTTTTTGTTGTGCATACATGCACCCTTTTTATGTTTTTTGTTGCTCATAGTTTTTAGTCTCTTAGTTTAGTTTGTTTCCCTTTGGGCTGTTGTTCTTGGTCATGGCATTGGGCTTGTTTAGTGTTATCCTTTGCTTTTTGTTGTATCTTGGTTTAGGGCCCTTTTCCCTACTATTTAATCAAAACCAAATGAACATTTTTAAAACACTCTTTTTAATTGTGGTTTATTTGATTTTTTAACTATACATTTTGATTTTTATTTCCTCAAAATTTGTTTTTCTCTGTAGTATTTGTAATTTGGAAAAATATTATTTAACGAGAATATGAAAATATGAGATGAAACTCTACATGGGGAGGGAAGCTATACCTTAAAAATGTCTTTTCACTAATCTTTTGTAATTTTTGAAAGTGACGTATAGTGTGTTAGTGGTAGTATAATATATTTCTTTTGAAAGTAGATTGTGGGTTTTTAATTTAAGAAAATTTACCAAATTCCTTGAGGAATGGAATGGCTTCATCTACTTGTTCATGCATTTCATGTAGTAAATAATGTGATGTGATAGCTTATGTATAAAATTGTGAACATCTATTGTATTTTTATTATCATCCTGTCTTGTAAGAGTTTTGTGTTGATGCAACATTAATTGAAAACATACCTTATATTATGTAATTTCTCTCTTTATAAATCTTCTTCCACTTGTAAAGAATTGTATTACATGTAAGACTTGACAAGACCTAAGGGCATTATATTGTATGCAAGATATACAAGCATTATGTAACCAATGAGAAACTTTATAAGACCTCTTTATTAGCATCATTGAAAAAAATGAGATTTAAATTATGACAAGTTTCTTAGGTAGTTCATTACATGATCTTCCTATTGGTAATATTTTATCCTTGTTGTATGTCTATTAAAGAAGTCATATGTTATTGATGAATTTTATTTTTTTCTTTTCAAAATAAGTTAACATTAAGAGTGCGTGTTATAGAATAATGTTTATTAATGATCATATCTTTAAATAAATAGTTAATAAGACTCTAGTATAAGGTATAAACCTTATAATATAAATGTGTTTTAAACATTTTTATAAAAAAGGACTTTAATTAATTAATATTTACTAAAGATTTAATCTAAATAAATATTAAATTTATTAAACAACTCTATAAGTCTTTTATGGAAAGGTGTAACATCCCATATGAAAATTATAGGGGTTCCCATTTATGTGATAGATTATTATTTGAAATTTTTTATTAGAGGAAATGGTTGAGGCTAATTGGAAGAAGGGATGAGAGATTTTATAGCCTCAAGATCTAAGTCTATAATTCTACAATAATTTGTAATTACTCACAATTAATTAGGCTAGGTTATTTGCACTTATATGTATGCATTTAATTATATGTATGCATTTAATCGGCTAGGTTATTTGCAATTATATGTATGCATTTAATTGGATTAGCTTAGACTAAGTTTAGAAAAGATTACTTTTCCTTTACTTTTTTGGTGAACCTGTTTGATCCTACACAACTTATCTTTTCTTTAGGGTTTTTAAATAAACTTTAGGTTTTTGATATGTGCTTTACTAATTTACATATTATTTTTAGATTTGATATTCTTTTTGTATTCTTGTAATTCCTTGATATATTTTTCTTTTAGGTTTTGGTGGCTATTTTATTTTCCAATCTATCACTTGTTCTCACCCTTACATTAATTTATATTTTACATTTTACACATTTTCATATTCGATATGCATCTTATTTTCTTGATTTGAGATTTCCCCTTTGTCATTTACCTTGTTCCATCATAAAAAGTAGCTCCTCTTTCCTAAGAAAAATTTAGTTATGTTTTATGATGATAATAATATATTTATTTCCCTATTATAGTGACTTAGCTACTTCAACCATGTGTGCCCTTGATAGTTTTTATTTTACATCTAGGACCCTCCATGTGCTTCTCTAGATTCATCTAGGACCCTCTTGCACACCTAACAATACATTATTGATTTGAGGTTTCCTATTTATGATGAATATCTGAGTGATGAACTATATATTGATTATGTATCTCCCATCAGTTGTGATATACCTATACATAATACATACAATAGAGAGGATACACATAATGTACTTGAACTTTCTATTACCATGAATGATAAATCCTATAGTGAAGGCACATCTTATGATAGAGTTACAACTTACAAAACTCTTTCCATGTCATATACCTTATTATTTATCACATTTCTCATTTAATACTAGGCTAATCCATTCCTACTTTACATACATTTGTTATACTATTGACTTATTCTACACCTAGGAATGCATATTCAAGGTTGATACTCTTTAGAGTAAAACATGCATGGTAGACAATGTTATGTGGGAATACCTTGGTTATGCCACTTTGCTTATCACTTTAGGGATTGTTAGTTGTGATAATATATTTTATGTGCTTCCTAAGACTAGTGTATAACATTTTTTTTAGGTGTCCATGGATTCATGTAACATGTGCTATCCCATTGATGTTTTATTGCAAAATTAAGTTAATCAAAATAAGCAATGTGTGGTGGTGATGACAATCCATACAGATTTTGTTGAGTAGTTGGAAATGATAAAATATTGATATTTCCAATAAAATTGATCATGCCTATGATATCTCAATGATTATACCTAATCCTTCTGGGTCTCATGTTGATCTTGCAGGTGATTGGCATTCATTAGGTTTTTAAAACATGATGTCTTTGAGAGAAAGTAAATAATGCAAAAAAGGCCAAGCTTCTTCCTTGCCCATTGCTTCTATTTTACATGATGCATCACTTTCAAATTCTCATAAGAATACTCATTCTAGTGATAAGATACTTTTCATGGATCTAAAACAAGCCAATATTATGATTTTTTTTAATCTCCTTCGAAGTTGTCTTGTCATTATGGAAAATGATACAATACCTTATAAATTTTTTGTTATAGTGAAAAAGAGTTATGTTTGAATCAACAAGGCATTACCAAACCTATTAAAATCCTTAAAAAGAATGCTACTAGGGGAATTGGATATTCATGTACTATTATTAGTGACATTGAATTAACCTTAGTTTATTCTTATTTGTTCCTTGATGGTTTTATGGATTTATACTCTTCCTTTGATACTTTTACAAATGATGAAGCTTTAGCTAAAATCTTGGAGATATATGATGACTTACCAAGATATTATCATGATAGAGGTTTTCCCCATATTTTGAGTTTTTTAAGACTTTGTGGAAGACACCTCTATGTAATGATCCTCTTGATATCTTGCCTGTTATAACACACAAATATATTAAGAGGGGGGGTGAATCAATATACCCCTCAAATCAATTCAATTTAAACTTATCAATCAAAACCTAAAACTGCCTTAATCAACTAACACATTCAAAACAAGAGCTCAAAACCATAACACCGGATTTATGTGGAAAACACAAAGGAAAAACCACAGTGAGAAAAGTTGCTTGGAGCTATTGTCCAAAGATAGCCTCACAAATGAATCAACAGTTATAACAAGGTTTAAGGTCTTTAACCTAAGGAAGTTTACAAATCCCTGCTCAACACTTAAAGAATAAGGCTAAAACCTTTGAATACAACTTTTTGAAGAATCAGATCACAGTCACAACACTTTTTCTACCTCTGGCTCACTACCTTCAACACTTTACACCTCTACTTTTGGCCCATTGCCTTGAACATTCACACTTGAACTTTCTTCCTTTGGCTCACTACCTTCAACACTTACATACTTTTTCTCGGCTCATTTCCTTCCACACACCACTTAAAATCTTATGCTTTCAGCTCATTGCCTCTAGCATGCATCAAACACTTCACTGAAAAATTCACATGCATTACTTTTCCTTCAACGCAATGCTATCAAAAAATTACAGTGATCACACATTGAACACTTGTCTACTTCGATCACACACTTGATCTTACATTTATATCTTCTACAAGCATTAAAAAATTTCTCCTTGTCAACCATCCTGAAACGTACGGACATGAAACGTGCAATGACCATATTGAGTTAGTTCAAAAACATCTATGAGAAAGGGAAATTCAATGTAGTCCAAGCTAGGAGATAAGAAAGACCTATTTTAAATCAATACACATTCCCATGTTGGTGCACACCACAAAAACTTGGTGCAAACAACTTAAATACTAAGTCAGCCCAAGAAACACTCAACCCTTGAAATATTAACTCTAGACCACAAGCGATATTGGAGAGACAAGATAGAAACATGTGGATTACATCACAAGCATCAGATGATATTCAGGAATATTTCCATGCCCTTCTTTTACAACTTTATGCATAATTATGTTGGCACAAGCAAATTGACACAAAACTAATATCTATTGTAAACCCAGGCAACACAATCTTGAGATATAACTTTGACAACTCAACTTGTGACACACTTCAACAACTAAAACTCGAGGAGAGACAATAGATAGACATGATAAACACTTCCTCCAAAATACAAGAACACAAAAACAACTACAAAGACATGTGAAGTATTTCTTAGAACCTTCCATGACTGCAACAGTACAATGTTCACTCTGCTTACTCAGGAAACTTCTGTGGTAACATATATGAACTGAGAACTAGAACACACATGCTTCACACTTAATTTTTTCTAACCTTCAAATCTCATGAATAAATCATAAAATGTAGAGGAATGCAAAGCATTAACCAGATCCTTTTTAAAGCATTTTCCTAAGCCATTGATTGTAAGAGATTCTTGTATACAAATTATATCAACAGACAGTGAATGCAAAATTCATAGAATAATATACACATTCATGAGTAATAGGAAATAAATGCTATAACAAATCATGGCATCCTTCTTTATACATTATGCTTAACATCCTAATTGCAACATACGCAACCAACCACACACTGGCACATTTTTGACAATAGAGACGTCATCAACAAAACACCATACTATTGACATCAATGACAACACCTTTAACATACTTGCAATAATCTCCCTTTTTGGCATTGATGACAATACCAACAAGAGCAACATCAACGGGATATGTAATATCTCCCCCTTTCTCTATCTCTTCCCCTTTGACATCAAGGACAAAGGGCTAATTGAGCTTTCCTTGGCATACAAGCTCCCCCTATTTGTATAAGATTCAAAATTCTTCTACTGACACCCCCTTGAGAGGTATCCTTCATCAATCCAAGGATAAAAATGTGTCTTGAATTTCTCCCCTTGGACAGATGCACCAACTATGCATCTAGTTAGAAGAAGAGGCAACAAACCCTAGATTTTGTCTGAGATACTCAAAAGTATCCTTTGAAAGTTCCTTTGTGAAGATGTTTGTAATTTGTTCCTTTGTAGGAACATACTCCGATCAATAACTTTCTCTCTTAAGAAGTGATATCTGATAGAGATGTTCTTGGTTCTAGCATGCATCATTGAATTCTTTGAAATATTGATGGAGATTGTATTATCACACAAAATTTGAATGGTATCATCATACATCACCTTGATATCCTTCAAGGTTCACTTCATCCACAAAACTTGAGTACATCAAGATGCTGCAACAATATATTAGGCTTCTACTATTGATAAGGACACTTAGTCCTGCTTCTTTCTAAACCAAGAGACCAATCTGTCTCCCAAAAAGAAAGCTCCAACACTAGCACTTATTTCATTAATGCTACCAACCCAATCAACATCAGTATATGCACTCAAAGAAAATTCATTACCATTTTGATACCACAATCCATAGTCTAGAGTGCTCTTCAAATATTTGAAAACTCTCTTGACAACCTTTACATGAGTTTCTTTTGCATCAACTTGAAATATTGCAACCAAACAAACAACTTGCATTATATTAGGCCTTGAAGTACTTAAGCACAATAGGCCTCCAATAATGGACCTATAAAACATCTAATAAGGCTTAGGTGACACATCATCCTTACTCAAATGGTAGCTAGTTGCCATTGGAGTACTCATTGGTTTACAATCTTCCATGCCATACTTCTTTAGCATTTCCTTGACATATTTTTCTTGAGAGATAAAATTTGAAGCCCAAGAAAGAATGACAACTCACCTAACATAGACATTTCAAATTCCTTCTACATTTCTTCAAAAAACCTCTTACACATTTCATCATTGCCTCCAAATATTATATCATCAATATTTACTAAAACAATTAGAATTTTTTCATCCTCTACTTTGATGTACAAATTATTGTTTGTGGTACCTTTCTTGAAGCCTTACTGAATAAAGTACTTATCCAACCTTGCATGCTAAGCCATTGGGGATTGCTTGCGACCATACAAAACCTTCTTAAGTCTACAAACCATTTCTAGATTTGCTGATAGCTAAAATACATCAGGATATTCTATGTACACTTCTTCTAACTCACCATTCAGGAAGGAAAATTTCACATCCGTTTGATAAAATTTAAAGTTCTTGTGAACAACAAATGCAAGAAACATTCTGATATCCTCATTCTTAATATTTCTTCAAATTCAATTCCTTCCACTTGTAAATATACTTTGCATACGAGTCTTGCTTTATTTCTTACAACCTCTCCATCTTCATTCATTTTGTTTCTAAATACCCATTTTGTTCCTATTACATTTTTTCTACATGCCTTGGAACCAATTTCCAAGTCTGATTCTTCTCAATCTGATTTAGCTATTCTTCCATACCTTGTATCCATCCTTCATATTTTCTAGCATCAACAAAGGTTTTTGGTTTTATTCTTGATAGCAGAGAAAAGTTCACATGTTCACTTTCTTTTGCAAACCTTCTTTTTTGCACTACTTCATTCTTATCTCCATTAATCTAATCTTCTGAATGATTCCTTTGAACATACTTGGTAGGAGTCTTGGGGACTTTTTCATGTGTTTTTTCCTTTTTAGCAACTTATTCTTCTTCCTTTGTGTAGGTAGATCCATCAGTCCAATGGTCTTCTTCCACTTGTGTGCTTTGATGTGATTCTTCATCCACTTTGATATTTACTTTCAACAACCTTCCTCAATATTTTTTTTATAGCACTTGTAAGCCTTGCTCCTAGCTGAATATCCAAGAAATGTTCCTTCATTTGATCTTAAATCAAACTTTCCCAATCCTTCTTCATCTCTTTTGATAAAGCATCCATTTCCAAAAATTCTAAAATAATTGATAGTTGTTGGTCTCCCAAACCAAATCTCATGGGGAGTTTTGGTGCTATCCACCCTTAGCTGACCTTTGTTAAGGATATAGATAGCAATATGAACTGCTTTCTTCTAATACACATCAAGAAATTTGGCTTCATTCAGCATTGTTCTGGCCATCTCTTGAACAGTTCTATTTATTCTTTCCATTACTCCATTTTTCTTAGGAGTTCTAGCAGTAGAATAATGTCTCTTTATCCCATTCTCTTCAAAATCACTTGATGTGAATTCACCACCTCTATCTGACTGACACTTGATTCTAGCATTCATTTCATTCTCAACCATTAAATTAAAGATCTTAAATCTATTAAAAGCTTTTGATTTTTCTTTTAAGAATGTAACCCATGTCATTCTAAAGAAATCATAAATAAGTAACATAAAATACCTTTCAACTTGAATACTCTTTGTTCTGGTAGGTCCATATATATAAGTATGAAGTAATTCCAAATGTCTAGTAGAAGAATACTCTTTGATCTTGAACTTTATCCTTGTTTGCTTCCCAATTTGATGTTCTCTACATATAGTGCTTGTAGGCTTGGCAATCCTTGACATGTCTCTCATTGCATGCATGAAATTGATCTTCACAAGGTTATCAAATTTGATGTATCTCATCCTCTTATGCCATAACCAACTTTCAATTTTCTATCCTAGAAGACAACTTATTCCATTCACACCCTTAAGGTTGTATAAGTTTCCTTCAATACTTGAACTTTCTGCCACTAATCTTCTAGACTTTGCTTTTTTGATTTCACATCCTTGCTCATTAAATAAGATACTGTATCCTTTGTTGCACATCTAACTTACACTGAGAAGATTATGCTTGAGACCTTCAACATAGAAAACATCTCTAGTCTTAGATTTTCCATCAATACTTACAATTACTTTACCATAGATCTTTGTTGATGAATTATCTCCAAACTTACTGAATTGCCATTCCACTTAACCAAATTTATGGACTTTCTTTTATCACTAGTCATATGACTTGAACATCCACTTCCAATTATCTAGATATTTGATTGTCCCTAAGCATGAAATGTTGTTTGCACAACCATTCAATTTTCTTTGCTTGTTTCCTTGACTTGCTCAACATCATTTGCCTTTTGAATTTTTTATTTTACAAAATCATTTTTGCAATTTTTTTCTATATGCCCAATATTGTTGTAGATCTGACATGTCACATTGACATCCACTAGAGAAGTAAGATAATTTCTACTCACAAAATTTCTTCTATCCATTTCATATTTGCACTCTAGATTTTTATGTCCATACTTATTGCAAATGAAACAATAACCAAAAAATGCATGATTAAACACATTTGCGAAGGATCTACTTGCATGATGAGATATTTCTCTAGGCTTGATATCAACTTCTTGACTTTTGGACATAGCTTTCTCCAACTCCTTTTTGAGTAACAGGACCTCCTTCTCAAGCTTTTACATTCTCTTATTTTGGATTCAATCAGGACCTTTTGCCTTTTGTTCTCTTTCCTTGCACAATCAAGATCTTCAAGAGTAGAGACAAGTTCACCTTAAAAATCAACTTCACCTTATTCTTCATTCATAGATCTGCTTGCCCTTCTAGGGATCATAAAGGCCATTAATAGGGATTCATCTACATCATCTTCTAATGTACAATGGTCTCCTTCATTTGAGGAGTATTCTTCTCTGGAGACAAGATTCTTCTTGAAGTTGTTTCTCTTGAAATCCTTGTTGCTACTTTCAATTTATTTAAAAGGACATTTAGAAGCATAGTGACCAATTCTACCACAATTAAAGCATTCAAATGGTAATTTACCTTTGTACTTTCCTAATCCTTTCTTCAAATTTCTCACAAAGTTTGCTTCTTCTTCCTTAGAATCACTAGGTGATTCAAAAGCATCTTCTTTCTTCAAAAATTTGAATGCAACTTCTCTTTTGTGTGTACTTTGAACTTCATTCCTCATTTCATAGGCTGTGAGGGATCCATACAACTCTTCCATGGTAAGCTTCATCATATCCTTTCCTTCTTCAATTGTAGAAACTTTTGAATTAAACCTTTGAGGGAGAGTTCTCCAAACTTTATTTACCTCTACAAAGTCAGTTATGTATTCTCCAAGACCTTTGATTCCATTCACAACTTCATCTACCTAGAGAAGATATCTGGCTATGTTTTCCTCTTCTTTCACCTTCAGATTCTCAAACAATGTTTGGTAATATTGCAACTTTACTTGCTTCACATTGTCATTTCCTTCATAGACATTCTTGAGCTTATCCCATATCTCCTTTGCAATATTGCATCACACTACCTTGACAAATAGAATTTTCTAACTCACTTAGGATAGCATTCTCTACTTTGGCATTGTTCTCATGAGCCTTTTTTACATTTGGATTAGTGATAGGATGAGTAGGTTCAACATAATCATCTTTGGCAACTCTCCAAACATCATAACCAAGTGATGTGAGATAGGAATCCATTCTCACACTCTAGAAGGCATAATTATTTCCATCAAACTGCGGTGCCTTAGAAGAGGACTCCTTCTAAGCCATTTGTTCTAAACCAAGATCTACCTTCAACTGTTAAGCTGCACCAAGAAACTCAACTCTGATACCAATTGTTACATAGATATACTAAGAGTGGGGTGAATTAATATATCCCTCAAATCAATTCAATTTTAATTTATCAATTAAAACCTAAAACTGCCTTAATTAGATAACACATTCAAAACAAGAGCACATAACCATAACACCATATTTATGCGGAAAACCCAATAAGGAAAAAACCATGGTGAGAAAAGTTTCTTGGAGCTGCTATCCAAATCTATTCTCACAAATGAATCAACAATTACAACAAGGTTTAAAGTCCTTAACCTAAGGAAGTTTACAACTCCCTTCTCAACACTTACAAAATGAGGCTAAAACCTCTAAATATGAATTTTTGAAGAATCAGATCACAACCACAACACTTTTGCTGCCTCCGACTCATTTCCTTCAACACTTTTACACCTCTAATTTTAGCCCATTACCTCCAACATTCACACCTTAACTTTCTACCTTTGGCTCATTGTCTCCAACACTTACATACTTTTGGTCAGCTCACTACCTTCTGCACACCACTTAAACTGTTCTTCTTTTGGCTCACTGCCTCTGGCATCAAACACTTCACGTAAAATTAAAACACATTACTCTGCCTCTAGTGCATTGATGTCAGAAAATTACATTGATCAAACATTGAACACTTGTCTACTTTGATCACACACTTGATCTTACATTTATATCTTTCGCAAGCATCAAAAATTTTCTCCTTGTTGGCCATCTTGAAACATATGAACATGAAACATGCAATGACCATATTGAGTCGACTCAAAAACATACGCAGGAAATTCAACGCAGTCTAAGATAGGAGATAAGTAGGACCTATTTCAAATTAGCACACATTCCCATGCTAATGCATGCCACAAAAACTTGGCCCAAACAAATTAAATACTAAGTCGGCCCAACAAACACTCAACCCTTGAAATATTAACTCTAGACCACAAGCAGTATCAAAGAGACAAGATATCAACATGTGGATTATATCACAAGCATTAGATGATATTCAAGAATATTTCCATGCCCTTCTTTTATAAATTTATGCATCATTATGTTGATGCAAGCAAACAAACACATAACCAATATCTATTGCAAACCCAAACAACACAGTCTTGAGATATAACTTTGACAGCTCAACTTGCAGTACACTTCAACAACCAAAAATTGAGGACAAACAACATATAAACATGATAAACACTTCCTCCAAACCAAAAAACCACAACAATAACTATGGAGAAATATGGAGCATTTCTTAGAACCTTCCATGATTGCAACAATACAGTCTTCACTCTGTTTACTCAGGAAACTTCTATGGTAACATATATGAACTAAGAACTGGAACACACATGCTTCACACTTGATTCTGTCTAACCTTCAAACCTTAGGAAAAAATCATAAAATGTGGAGGAATGAAGAGCATTATCTAGAGCCTTTTTAGAGTATATTCATGAGCCGCTGACTGTAAGAGATTCTTCTAATAAAATTACAACAATAGATAGTGAATGCAACATTCACAAAATCATATACACATTCATGAGTAATAAGAAACAACTATTACAGAAAGTGATAACATACTTCCTTATACATTATACTTAACATCCTGATTGCAACATATGCAACTGACCACACACTACCACTTTGTTGACAATAGAGACAACACAATAAAAAAAACACCATACTATAGACATCAATGACAACACCTGCAACATACTTGCAACATTGCCCACTCAAACATTTATTGAAGATCATATAAAAACTTATAGTTGGTGGTATATATATGACATATAAACACAATTGATAAGAAAATGATCCTCAAGCTAGGTGATTTTTTAGGCCAATATGAAAATGTATGATGACTATATGATTAAATTATTCGAAGATATCTTTGTGTAGACACTTAAAGATGTCCTGAATGATATCACAAACTTGAATTTGATATACTAACACCGTTTCATCCTAAAACCCATCCTCTTTCCTCTTTTTGATTATTTGATTAAATTAGCCTAGCTATTTAATTAGATGCATTATTTTCATCTTTTTTTTTTTTTAGGCTGCAGGAATCGGGTAGCACGACCCCCTATAAACTGCAGTGCGCCTGGTAAACTTTTTAACGTGACTGGCGGCGCTGGCGTGACACGCCCTCCGGTACCATGGGATGGGGGAGACTAGAACTCGTGACCAGCAGAGCCGCAACAGAATTACTTAGCCAACCGAGCTAGGGCCCCCGCCCGCATTATTTTCATCTATTAATCTAATTAATCTAATTGGGTTAATTCATCCCCTTTCATGCTAACCTGTCATCCTGTTAAATTGAATAAATCAAAATATTTAAATTTAACACCCTACGTCCTCCCATTTAAATTAAGTAATCTTAATTATTTAATTAAATATCATTTTGACCCCTTTTCATTAAATAAGTTAATTATTTAATGGATATCCTAAAATCCCCTAATTTTCATAATTGAAACTTTGTTTTAATTATCAAATTACTAATTAATTCTAATTCTCCCACTTGCAAGGGAACATTCCTTGAGAATATTCCTACTTTGCACATTCCTCCAAAAGGGAATATTCTCATAGAATATTCCTTCCCCTTTGCACATTAAAATTTGGTTTTATTTAATTAAATGCTAATTTTCCTCATCCATGAGAATATTCTCCCTATTCACTCATTTGAAAAAAGGAATATTCTTCCTTGTAACAAAATTTCAACAAAATTCTTGAGCAAGTTTTGAAAGTTTGCTACTTTGCATGATAGTGAGCCCTTGATTAAATATCATCTTGCATTCTCAACCCTTGATGGGAATCCATGATCCATGCCTCCATCTTCTTTTCATCTTGACCATTAATTGATTCTTTCAATCTTGACCATTCGTTTCTTTTTGCCTATTCTACAAATAGACATTGCATTTATTGAATAGGGATCCACCTTTTCAGAGCAAACTTATGTTGTTGAAAATCACTCTCATTTGCATCCATGTTTTATGTTTAAAATCATTTTAGGTTAATATTTATACATTGTTAGCTTAGCATCCATTAATGGCTTCCATGATAACTTAGGTTGCATTCATTTAGTATATTTTGAATCTAGGGTTTGCATATTTGAATCTTGTGCACATTTAGAATAGCTTTTCTTACACTCACATCAAAGATCTTAGCTTTCCTCATGTTAAGTTAGCTTTTATCATGCTTTCATTCATCTTTTTCATCAACTTCCATTGATTTTAATCAATAAAATCGATTGGAAAGGATCATATTATCCAAGGGATTGGGAAAGGGTCGCCATTCCACATCAATGCGACACCACTCCCCCAATAGGATAAGATTCAATGGCTTAGAATAGATATTTGTCAAGATTTCATGTTTTAGAATATTAGATTTAATGCCTTCTTCATTTTTATTTACATTGAATAGCTTATTGGGATTGATTCTTAGTGGATTATATATGCTTCAAATACATATGGATCAAGTGTAGTTAACCTATACTATGTCATTGGTCATATTTTGGTGCTAGAAGGAGGGCCCTACTAATTGAATCTGATGAATTTATCATTGGATTTTTGTTTTCTTGTGTTTGCAGGTTTAATGATGCACTTTGAGCAAATCCAACAACACATCTGGGACGTGTCCCCATACATTGATGCACTTGGGTTTGAAAATAGTGACGTACAATTAATTTAGCGATGCCCTATTAAATTTCATCACTGCTTAATTAAAATAGCGATATTGAACTTATTTTCATCACATCATGAATTTTATTATGGCAACACAATTGATTTGGCGACACTATTGATGTCACTGTTTACTGCAAAGTGACACATTTTCTATTTCAATATAGCAACACACTCTCGATATGGCGATGTGTCTGATGGAAATTTAATGACACAATTGATTTCAGCGACAATTGATTTCAACATCACTATTTACTAGTAAGCAAAACAAAACTTGAATTTTGACATGTGTTTTAATTTTTTGATTTCATATGATTGATAATGTCACTGACTTCTCATTTTTGTTTTTGAGGCTAATTGGTTTTGCAGGGTTGGGCAATAAAATTTGAAGTGAAGGAGCATATTGTTATTTGATTATATATTGTAACAAGTGTTTTTACACTTATCCAGGGCAATTATGACCCATATATGATGCTTTATTTCATGTTTTAGGACCAACCAAATTTTCTTTTAGGTTTAAAATTAACGTTCAAACTTGGTTAAAACTGAACCCACATATCCTCATTTTGCAATATCAAGTTTAAAATTGAACAAAAAAATATAAACACTTCATTTGGTGCTTAAAACAAACTCATTATGCTTGTCAAAGTTAAAATGAACGTGTGTATGCTTTGCTTGTGTATGCTTGTTGTGCGTATCCTCTCCCCTTGTGTTTCGTGTGATCTTGGGTGAAGAGAAACACACAAGTATACTTATCTTCTTGGAAGCGCCTATACTCTCCCTTTGCACCTTTTGGAAATCTTGGGCGACGAAAAGCATTTTAAGCTTCACAATATGTGTCACCTTTAGAGGGCCTGCCTCCCAACTGTGAGAGGGAATGACCCAAGTGACGCTTTCATTTCGGTCCACTATATAAATAATTGGTGGTGACTAAAGTCATTAACCAACTGGTGTTGTTGTCCTATACTGACAAATGTCTCCCTTAGTATCCATGTGATACATTAAAACCCTTAGATGTTTCTAAGGGCTAGGATGCCTCTTAATTGAGTGAATCATTGCATGTATAGCATCAGTTTATCCCAAATATGGTCATTAAATACCTTGTTTGTAGTGGTTAACCAATTCCAATTTTGAAATGTATTTTAAGGTAGTGCATTGGAATAACATTGTTCCAAGAATTTACTTACCATGTTTGGTTTTTGGTTTAGGCAATGAAGCAAATAGGGAAAGGACTATTTTTCTTGGCATGTCAAGAGATTGCATTTCCTTGACATAGCCTCTTTTTCCATTCCATCTTCATAGATTAATCATCTCTTAGGGGATGATGGTAAGCCTACTAAGAAATACGTACCCGCTTGAACTAGGATTGTAAATGCTTGTGAGTCAGTTAAACACTTGCTTGGTTCCAAAACAATTGTAAACAAACATCAATGATCTTTCTCTAAATTTAAAACCCTTTGGTATAAGCATGGATACCCTTTGAGAATCCCTGATATTAATGCTTGTCCTAAGGATTTTTATCCTTAGAGACTTCTAAATATCTTGACTTATATCTCAATCCATACTTCCCAAAGTTAACATAGGTAACTATGCCCCTAACTTTATGATTTTCACATAATGGAATTTGTGAAATGAATGATGTTTTTGACATAGAAATTTAGTTTGAAACTTAAGAAAGACAAGTGTTTGTGATAAAAGGAAACTCATTTAAGCAAGATAAATTGACAAATTGAACCCCACACATAACCATTTGGCGTCCGATCGCTCCGGTTCAAAAACCAAACTTTGAATTGATTGAAGGAGAGCAAACAAATATAATTAGTAGTTTGAGGAGATTCACTTTTGAAACAAAGGAAACACCAAGCCATTTGAGAAACACAACAAACATCTTAGACAAACAAGAGGAAAAAGTTGATATTATGACTGGAAGGCCTGTATTACCTCCTTTTGTGTGGCAATAAATATCCATTTTTTCATGATATTGTGCTTGTCCTAAATGATATCCCACAAAAACAAAATCCCCAAGAGAAGGTCCACATTCCACCATTTCAAACTTAGAAATCATAGTTCAAAGTATATTAGGAGACATATCTTAAGGAATCATTACAACTGGGATAGATCAATAAGGAGATTTTTTCTATGCTCTTTCATAAACGAACCAAATCTACACATTTCACAAACACTTCTCATTTAAATCATTGAGTTATTAGGGTTTGATCACTTTAGAGGTATAACATGTTTCTCACTACCTTGGTCTTGCAAAACAAAGGTTCACTCTAGGTTAACATTTTGGGTCAAACATTTCATCCACCCTCCATCACATTTCACACTTCATTTCACCAAGCTTTGAAAACTTTGAACACACCAACACTTTAATCTTAGACATCTATCAACCCAAACCCTAACTTAGCTACTTTGTATGTGAAATGAATCCGTTTTCATGCATTTAGTTAAAGTTAGTTATCATTTTTGGACTAGTTTATCTTGAAGGTCACAAGTCTACCTTAAAGATTTGTAAGTTCATTAACATATTTTATCCAAACATCAAACATCAAACTTATAGTCAAAAGTGTTGTCCCAAAACGTTTGCAAAATTCACTCCCCATATCATTCATCTTTTCATCTCTCACTCACATCATTGCTCCAAAATGTCTTAGAGGGGCCCTCTTACCTAAATTTGATTCAACTAGAGAGTTTAAAAATTAAAAATCCCAACACAAATATCCCATAGGTGACCCACAATTTATGGTAACAAGATCACAACATAAGAGAATAATGGAGGAAACCAAAATCCCATCTACCACAAGTGATATCAACCCTCAAGAATTTGATCCAAGAGGTCATTCTACCCCCTCACAACAACCCCAAGATCCAAAGGGACCATATGAGGTAGAAGACATTACCAATAATCCATTTGAACTTACTAAAGAAGAAATCCTTGAGTACAAGCAAGAATTTCAAGCCTCAAAGAAAATAACTTCAATTCCCCCATCTTTTTCTATCCAAAACTTGACACAAGGTTTGACTTCATCGACGCTTCTGCTAACTTCATCACTAGGGCCAAATAAAACACCAACTCCTAGTATTTTTAACTTTTTCCACACTCTTCCTTTGGAAAGCAACACACTTGTGGGTACTCTAAACACCAATCCTTCCCAAAACACCACTTGGACACCTACCTTTAGTGCTCTTACCATTCCCGAACACCCCCTACATCCATATAAACCACTTACACTTCATGAATCCATGACAACCTCTACATATCAAGGGAAACCATCATCATCCATCCCTACAAGTACCACAAGTGTACCCAACGTCACACAAGGTAATATAGGCCAAGTATCTCAACTCGACCAACTAGGGTATGTCAACACCCTCATGCAAAATCAACCCTTAATACAAATAGGGACATCTTTATCCAACCACTCCATTGGTTCATCCATTCTGTTGGCTTCACAAAACACATCCATCCCATGCATCACCAACCCAAATAAAAATAATACCTTAGTCACACCTCAAATACAACAAGGGAACTCCCTACCCATTGGTCAAGGGAACCCTTTCGATCAATTGCAAGGTCTAAATGTACCATTTCCAGTGCAATACCAAATGGCACCATCATTAGCTTTCCCCTTGAAGAGTTACTGAAGACATTTTGCCGGGTTTTCAGTGCGTTCTCATCTCCATCCTCAGGAACCGACCCATCAGGACAACCGCTCGATCGCTTCAAACCATCACCAGGCTCGCCGATAACGGGAACCAACTATCGGCTCTTCGCTGGCAAAAACCCTTTTCTTCTTCATAAACAGAACCTTACCCGGTGCATCTGCGAACCCCAAAAAAGCAATTTCAACCTGGCGACATATACATCGCTGAACCATTCTTCAACACTATCGGGACGACAGAACCGGAGCAATTATAAATTCCTGCTTCAATAACGCACTTTTCCATAGGGCCCAACAACAAGCCCTAGTGGCCCAACAACAAAACCAAGTATTCTTAGCAGCACAACAAGAATCCCTAGTGACCCAACAACAAAAAGACCAACAACAAGCCCAACAGTATGCCCAACAACAAGTTCTCTCACAACAATAACAACAGGGTTTATACTATAACCCTCAATAGAACATTGTTAATACAAACACGTTGGGAACATATATGCCTCCACCATGATCACCTTCACAATATCTTACACCACCATACACACCATACAACACCCCATCATATCAAAATCCCATGTACAATCCATCCACCATCCCATAATACACAACAAATGTTCCTCCACCAAATCCACAAGATGATGTAGCATCACAGCTTAAGGCGTTAACATAAGAAATGTAGGATATGCAGATGGGGAAAATGAAGAAGCCCCATACACAACAAAACCTATTTTCATATCGATTTGATCAAACATCACAATGGTACCTTTCCCTCCCGGTTTTGAGGACCCCAAATTTGATAAATAAAAGGGGAGAGGAAATCCTATGGACCATGTCAAAGAGTTTAATGTCATGTGTATGGAGGTCACCTACAATGAATCCTATTTGATGTGCCTCTTTCCATGAAGCATGACAGGCCCAACCATCGACTAGTTTTCTCAGTTGCCTCTATGTATCAAAACTTTTCAAGAAATCATCGATAAAGTCATAGATAGCTTCTCCTTTAATCTTGACATAGACATGGATTATAAGAGTTGTACACTCTCAAATAAAACAAAGGAGAATCTTTCACCAATTTCTTATAACGATGGAGGAAAAGGGATAGTAAGAGCAAGTGACCAATTCCTAAAGAACAACAAGTGGGGATTATCATAGTGAATGTCGATCCAAATCTATTCTTGCACTTAAATATGCAGTGCATTACCACTGATGATGAGATTTTCCATAGAGCCCTCAACATAGAGCATGCTCTAATCTCATAGGGAAACACCCAAACATACAAAGATAACCGCCCATCAACTAGTTCAACCGACAAGCCTTGTGTTTGTTCTAGGAATAAGAATGTGACAAATGATGGCATGGTAGATGATAAGGTGGTCCTAAGTGCCCCTAGGAAAAACACCAATCAAATGACTAACGCTCAATCAACTGTACAACAAGCCACATCACCACAAAACAATCAAATCAACAACATCGAAGCACAACAAAGACACACTCCCAACAAGAATAGCTATCCAAAACACAAATACACACAGTTGTTGGAACCTATTGAAACTATCATGAAGAAATTGGTAGATTCAAACTTGATAACACTTCCCAATTTCCAAAACTACCAAGAACTATAGGATAAACCACCCTGGTACAACAAAAAGATCTTTGTGACTTTCAAAAAATCAAAGGACACAAAACTTAAAAATGCATGAAACTAAAGAATGTCATCCAAGATCTTATCGAGAATGGAGACATATCTGTTGAAGTACCTGTCGGTAACCAAGATCTCAAGATATACAAGAACCCTATGCCAGATCATAACAAAGGGAATGATAGTGGAAAAGGGAAAATCTACAATAACATACAACATATCTATTCCAATGTCATCGCTTCTTGTGACAATGTCACCATTGTCGTCACCATCAAAGGACCTAGTACGGAGTGTGGAGTCACCACGTGACATGGAAAAGTCACCATCCAAGGAGCACCATATCAACCTAGAGAACAACCGACTTTGCCAATATAAAACCCTAGGAAATATAGTCTCCTAGATTAGTTTAAGAAGAGCCTCACACAGATCTCAATCTTGGAACTATTGAGGCTATCCCCTATACATAGGGAAATCTTAGAGAAAGATTTATCCTCATCATCTTTCCTTGAGGATATGGATACAAAATAGTTTCAATCTATGGTAGGGCATATCACTATCCCTCATCTTCTCACCTTCTCGGAACAAGACCTACCATCGCAACCATCTCATAAATGTGCTTTACACCTTGAGGTCATTGTTCATAAGAAAAAGGTTAAAAGAGTCTTAATAGATGGAGGTGTTGGTCTGAAAATTTGCACCTTTAGTTGGTCAAGAACCCGGGTTATTCAGAAGATGCTATTGAGAAAGAAAAGAGTACAACCATCAAAGCATATGATGATCAAGAGTGGGTATCACAAGGCATCATCACCCTACCCATCCAACGACGACCTATCATTGCGGAGACTGCATACCAAGTGTTGGAACTTGATCTCCCCTACAACATCTTGCTTGTTCGACCATGGATTCATGCCCTAAAATTTGTAGCTTCAACCTATCACCAATGTGTAAAGTTTCCTTTTGAGGATAGAGAAGTTACCATCCATGGAGATCTTGAGCCTTTTTATTATACTGCAAGAACCTTGAGGCCAAGTTTTAAAAAATACCCCAAATCCCTAAAAATGATGAAGGGCCTAAACCTTTCTCCTCATTTGTTGACCCATCATCCCTTGCATCTACCTCATAAACAAAAACACACATTGTGCATAACATTTTCGACATCAAAGCAGTAATCTAGGCTGATGGTTGTGGAGATTATAAACTAACAAAGGACAATTTTGTGTTGGGAGAGCTACCTCTTTCTCCCAACCTATAAAAAAATTGGCTGAAACATTAAAGATGGCATCTACCACCTTCACCAAGTGGGGGGATTTGGACAAAGAAGATGTCAATGAGGAGGATTTCTCTAAACTACTCTATCAAGATGATATACCTGTGCCCGTTCTTCCCCAACGAAGGTTTGCAACTAATGAAGGGATGGGGATACAACAAGAACGAGAAACTGGGTCAAAATGACAACGGTTTGCTAGAACCCATCATTCCTAAGAGATGTCCAAAGAATCTTGGCCTGGGATGTATTACTACTAAGGTTACCCTTATTGGAAAACATATTGCTAAACAGGTCGAGGCTTCCTCTTGGTTACCAACATCGCGTGATACGACCCTAGAATAATTCTCCCTTGATGTTATTAACCTATTTGAGAATAACTCTCTTCATGATATCCACAACATTTTTCACCCCAAACGACCAAACCACTGAAATAAGCCTATTATACCCAAAACTCATTGACTGGGACCAACGAGGACCACCGATTCTAGATTTATTTGAAAATGACGAAGTGATCTCAAAATTCATGGGACTCCATGACAACTTACCATGGGTAGATCACGAAGATGGTTTTGACATAGAGCTCGACACACGTGTACTACGGGGAGACGATTGAATTCTTTAGTCACAAAATTGATGACATGCAAATAACTTGCAGATCTTTGAGTGAAAACCACACTATGGCACTTTTTGATCCTAAAATATTAAAAAGAAAGGACACATATGAGGGTGAAAACCTCTAAGGTTCCCAAGGATGAGGGATTCAATCTCCCCCTTAGTGTAATGCATATTCTAGAAAATTTAGTAGTGCTAATAGAGAAGGATACTCCAGTTAATGTGGGAACAAAAGATGCACCCAAGATAACTTTCTATGCCAAATCCTTGTTAGATGAAGAACAAAGAAACCTAGCAGCATGAAAGTGAAAAAAGCCAACTTTATATGGTCATACACAGATATGCCAGGGCTTGATCCAGAAGTGGATGTGCATCATTTAGCAGTCTATCCTGAAGCCAAACCAGTGAAGCAAAAATTGAGAAAGATGCACCCTCAAATAACACTCTTGGTAAAAATGGAATTACAAAAGCTTCTTAGCGTTGGATTTATCTGATCGATTGACTATCCTAAGGGGTTTCCAACCTGGTACCAGTCTCCAAACCCATTGGGGGCATCAAAATATGCATGGATTTTAGAGACTTAAACAAAGCATGCCCGAAGGATGATTTCCCTTTTCCTAACATCAAAATCATCATGGATATAATAGTGGGACATGAAATGATATCACTCATGGATAGTTTTTTGGGCTATAATCAAATCATGATCGCTAAGGATGATCAACACAAAAATTGCATTCACTTGTCCATGGGGAACATGATGCCATTTGGGCTAAAGAACACAAGAGTGACTTATCAAAGAGCAATGACCCGCATCTTTCATGAAATGATCCACAAAACAGTCGAAGACTATGTGGATGATATTTTGTCTAAATCAAAGAAAAGGAGTGAGCACATAGAGGTATTAGGACCCATCTTCGACAGGATCGAAGAGTATAAGGTACAGATGAAGCCAAAAAAGTGTCTTTGGGGTTACATCAGGAGAGATTCTTGGCTACATTGTGTCACAAAGAGGGATAGAGATAGATCCAACAAAAGTGAAAGCCATCCTAGACATGGAACCACCACAAACATTAGAGCAGATGAGAGGGCTACAAGGAAGATTGCAATCCATTAGAAGGTTCACAACACAATTATCAGAAAAAATCCACCCCTTCTTGCACCTTCTCCATAAAGGAATAACTTATAAGTGGGATGAGAAGTGTGATAAACCTTTCCAATAGATCAAGGAGTACCTATTGAAACCTCCAATACTCATTCCATCGATACCAAACAAACCATTAATCCTATATATCTCAGCACCATCAACAACACTAGGTGCTCTTCTAGCACAACATGATGAAAACAGAAAATAAAGATCCATCTATTACATCAACATGACCTTGGTAGGCTATGGAATGAATTACTCATCCATTGAGAAATCATGCTTAGCGATGGTTTTCAAAATTTCAGACATTACATGTCACATCAAATCAAGCTTATTGCAAAGATCGACCCATTGAAATACTTGTTATCCAAAGCAACTCTCACTAGGTGAATGGCCAAATGGGTAATGATCTTGACTGAATTTGACATAGAGTACATGGAACACAATGAAATCAAAGGACAAGTGAATAGGTCTAAGGATAGCAGTTCAATGGCAGATACAAGAGTTGAAAGTATATGGGGACTCACAACTAGTTGTCAACCAAGTCAACGATGACTACCAAACCAAGGATGATAAGCTTACTCCTTAGAAGAAGATGGTAGAAAGTATTAAGAAATTTTCCATTGACATAACCTTTGAGCTGATTCATAGTATGAACAACCGGGCAGCAATGTTATGGCAATAATTGGATCATTGTTGGATATGTCACATAATGTCCTTCAATGCAAATTCTTGGTAGAACAACTTCTTGTGCCAACTTTCAAAATCCTAGAATCTAAATTTGTGTGTGTAATCATTGGTCCTAGTTCCCCGTGGTATCATGATATATTCAACTACCTTAGCAAAGGAACCCTCCCAACTAATATCGCCTCCAACCTTAAAAAGACCTTTGTTAGAAAGGCATCTTGATTTTTGATCCTAAGTGATACCCTTTACTATAGAAGCATCAAAGGAAAATTACTACAATGTCTCAATCAAGAGGAAGCCTTGATCACATTAACAGAAGTACATGATGGCATATGTGGTTCCCATTCTAGTGGTATGACTTTAGCTAAGAAATTGTTGAGGATGGGGTATTACTAGCCAACCATGGAAAGAGAAGCCCATCAGTACGTGCAAAAGTGTGTCTAGAGTCAATAGAATGGAGATCTTATTCATGCTCCAGCTCAGGAGTTACAACCCATGATCACACCTTGGCCTTTCTCGCAATGGGGGCTTGACCTCCTAGGAAAGATTACTCCCACCTCATCTAATGACCACAAGTTCATCATACCAACCACGAAGTACTTTAACAAGTGGGTGGAAGCCATTCCTATGACCTACATAATAGGAAAGAAAATTTCCTAATTTATCCTAAATTATCTTATCTATCATTACAGTGTATTGCAATCCCTTTTTTCTGATAATGGAACACCCTTCAAGAATCGGGATGTAAAAGAGCTATGCCAACAATTTAACATACAACATCGGTTCTCTACCACGTATTAACCCTAGGGAAACGATTAAGTTGAGGCTACAAACAAGACCATTCTAAAAATCTTAAAGAAAATGATCAATGAAGTTGGCCATGACTAGCATCTGTAGTTAAATCCCACCCTATGGGCCTATCGAACCAGTATCCGCATGCCTATAGGTGCAATCCCATTCTCCTTGGTCTATGGATCAAAATACATCCTGCTTATTGAGGTTTAGCTTCCCTCACTACGAGTGTCACTGCAGAATTTAATCACTGATGAAGAGTATAGAGTATCTTGACTAAATGAGCTAGAATTCCTGGATGAGTGTCATCTTGATGCCCTTAATCATTTGTAAGTATACCAAAACCGACTAAAAAGGAGCTATAACAAGAAGATCAAGATTCGGTCTTTCTAGGTAGGGGATTGATGCAAGAGCATCTACCAAAAACCACAACTCATCAGGGTTCTTTTGACCCAAACTCAATTGAGAAGATCAAATTACCAAACACCATAGTTTCTCTTAACTTTTCATCAAAATTCCTCACAATTTCAATTTAAACTTCAAGGCTATCAAAAAGACAACTCACCCCATCAATATTCCATATCATTATTAGGCTCAAGAACATATTTTCCATCATAAAAATGACTATACCAATACAAAAACTGATTAGAATCTCTAAAAACAATCCATACTTTCATCATGCATCAATTTACTCATCTTTGCAACTTATTCCCCAAGGAAAAATTTCAACAACCCAAGTATTCTTGCTTCAAACCTTTACCAGTCTTTCAAGTCATAGTAAACATCATCATTTTAACTGAAAGAATCTAAGAACTTACTCATATAACACTATTCTAGCAGATTTTTTGATTTTAGGAGTCAAAACATTATCTAGCACATAGGGACCACCTTGCTCAATCACCCAAAAACAACATATTTTCCTTGAAAACCCTTCTCAAACATTTAGACACCTTTTACATCTTTGTTTAAGCACTTTCTACATAAAATATAACACTTAAGTCTCTATTTTCATAGACTTCCACTTGCTATGCAATCAAAGCAATAAATGTCAATTAGGTCTCCATACTCTAATAGGGTGAAAATTCACAAACCCAATTTGTTTTCCCAAATTCAAATACACCTTCAGAGGCCCATTATTGTCAACATTAACATATCAAAAGTTTTCAGTAGCTTGTTTTAAAGAAATTACCAGTTTCTTAGATTGTACACTGGAAAAACCCAATAATTAGGCCTAATTTGCAAATGAAGTAGTCTTAATTCACTTCCTAAACACCAAAAAAAATTAGAAATTCCTTTAATAGGTCAAAAAACTTAATATTCAACCAATTTTAGGGACTAAAAAGCCCGATTTAATGCTAATTCACAAAACCCTTATTTCAAGCACAAAACTGTTGGGATAAGGTGCCATTAACCTTGTAAATCCCAATATTGTATTTATTCCATTTATTATTCTTAATTTGTAATTACCCATAAGGGATGAATAAGTTTCACTGACAGTTTATTACAGAGTTACTTTTACTGCTCAAGGAATCTTGGTAAATAGTAAATGAGGTGAGGTGGAGAATCTTGGTGCCTATCTTTGGGAAATGTATTTTTGGGCTATTATGATGCATGTCATAAGTTTGTAAGAGCATCTATGACAACTTACAACTGTCATAAGGTGTAAGAGATTCTATGACAACATATGATAGCTATTATTATCTTGTAAGTTCCTATTCTTGGTTCTAGGCACCTATATTGGGAAGATGCCTATGACAAGTGTAAGGGAATATGTAAGAAGATAATTTTGGTGTATCCCAAGATAGAAATATTGGATTTTATCCATCTCCCACGAATTCCTTTGGTGGGTACTCATTTTGTATAAATATGAGACTTGAGAGTGAAGTTTGAGAGAGAGAGTAACAAGAGTAACAGGGTGCTGCAGGATTGAAGACTCAAGAGGAGATTGGAAGTGGATGTATTGTAATCTTGTTTTGAAGATAATACAACTTGGGCCTCTCTTCTTGGTGGAGTTTTTTCCCGCAAGGGTTTCTCCACGTAAACACTGTGTTATGAGTTTATTCTTCTGTTCCATTGCTACCTTGTGTTGTGAAATCTTGCATTCTTATGTTGCTGATTTGTGCCTCTTTGTTGCTGCTATCTTATGGTGATGTTATTGCTGTTATAAGTTCATCTAAGGTGGTTTTATCAAGCATGTTAGAGTGGATGATTTTAGCATCATAAAGAAGTTGAATCTCTTCATGGTATTTCAAGGATTAAGAAAGTTATTTACAGATTTGCATACAATTTTCAGATTTCTATATTGTAGTAGTCAAAGCCTTGTATCTCACCAATTGGTATCATATCTTAGTGATTTGGTGATTAAAAATTGGATTAGAGATTGTTCATTTATTCCAACAATTGGTATCAGAGCTTAAGGTTGTTTCTTGGCTTGCATGTGCTCGTATGTGCTTGCATGTATTTGCATGTGAGTTGCATGTACTTGCATGTTGCTTCCATGAGCTTGCATGTGTTTGCATGTGAGTTGCATGTACTTGCATGGACTTGCATGTTGCTTGCATGTGCTTGCATGTGATGGATTCATGGTAATTTGGTTCTGGGTATTCCTTCTTTTTTGAATTTAGCTTGTAAAGCTTGTGAATCTGTTGGAAGGAATTGTAGAATGTTGGAGGCTTTTGGGCTGTAGTGGATGTTCTGTATGTTGACATTGCTTTACAGATTTGTGAGATTGGAAGCCATGGTATCTATCTCTCTGATGGATATTGTCAATGAGATATACAGTGGGCTTTTGAGGCTCAGGGTTATGTATCTTCATGGAGTTGATCTTGTGGTAGTGATCTGGAGCTCCGGTTTGGGAATGTGTGAGTATCCTTTTACATGGTGGTTATGTTCCTTTACCTTGTGGTCATGTGAAGTGAATGGGTTTTCATGTTGGGTGGTTGATTATGGTGCCCTAGTTACATGGAAGAACATTTATTTTTTGGACTATAATATGGAGTGCCTATGTTGGATTCATGGGTTTAGCCCTTGGTTACATGAAAGAATTGGATGATTTTCCACTGGTTGCATGTGGGTTGTGGAGTTGGTATTTTAGTGATATGGAAACTCCTGGACAACCTGGTTCCTCCTTTTTCATATTCATGATATTTGGGATATGTAGGTTTTACAGTTTTCCTGTTATAAAAAGCTATGGATTTGTAGATTTGTGAGATTTCATTCTTTCAGATGACATGTATGGTGTGAATATCTGGATATTTAAGTGATTGTAGATTTACAGAGAGATGGTTTTGCAGGTTTTACATGTTAACAAAAATCTGTGGTTTGTAGATCTGTGGAAAGATTGTATTCATAATCTTAGAGTATTCTGGATGGAAACAATTTCAGATTTGCAGGGCTTCTTGATGGGTTCTTATCATCTATGGATACTCTTATGTGGATTTTTTTTGGCAAATCAGGTCTACCGTTGATCCTGGTGTTTGAGTCTTGGAAATCTACATGTTATTCCTTGGCTACTTCTATTTTGCATGTTACTGATGTGGGGTTGAATCTATTTTTTAGTTATTTGAGATTGGAGCACTGACCATGTTTTTCTCCTTTGAGATGTTGCATGAGTGCAGATCTTGTAAATTGTATGATGAGGATTGTATTTGGTTGGTCACCTTGATTACATTGGTATGTTTATTGCAGTGAGACAGAAGGATGGTTTAGAGTACCTGATATAGTTATTCATTAGAATCTATAACAATAAGTTATGGTGCATGAAAAGCTCTATTCACTTTTAGTGGAGTTTTGGTAATGATGTCTATCATGATACCATGTCTACAACTCTGTATCACTTTCAGTGGGAGTTTTGTGCTGTTACAGTGTGTTCTATCTTCTTGGTTTGGAGATTATGGTTCTCTTGACCTTTTGGGAGTTGTGTTGTATACAGTAGATTCTTTGATTGTGTTGAGGCCATGGATGATCTTCATTTAGAAGATGGTTATCACGATGTCATGGATAGCTTGGTTACATTTTTTAGTGGGAGCTTTGGTAGGATATGGTTATCTTCATGTGATTTGAAGAGGTTTTAACATCTTGTTTCATGGAGGACCTTTAGAGTCTTTGGTAAAGGTGTTATTGTTCTTCCTTTGGAGAGGATGTAGTTCTCTTTGGTTTTGAGTATTAATCATTTTCTTGGAGCTTCATGATTTTGCAGGTTGCATTTGAAGTTGGTATGATTGATTTGTGAGTGCTCATGGATACTAGAGAGACTTGGGTTAGGTTGGATATTTCTTATGTTAAGAGATATGTGTTGGAATGGTTACTTGTTATAAAAGTTTCTCAATAGTAAAGACCGAGGAGCCTACACCTAGAAATGGATGTGAGTCCATCATAGACCTGATGAGAAGGTTGTCTTTATTGAAAGCCTATATTGCTTGCTGTTGTATGCACAAGACAATCTTGTATCCCACTCTTGGTCTACTCGGTAGGTAAATGATCTAAGAGGTGTTGCCCACCTAATTATTAGATGCATTATTTATATGTATCTTTTCTTCTCTTATGCATTAATCTTGAAAGTTGAGTTATGAGGGATTGTTGAGAAGTAGATGCATGATTTTATGTATTTCCATTGTTCTCCTTGCAATCTTGAACTTTGGATTTGGTAGGAGAGGTATAGGAGATGGTTAGTGGCTTTGGGCATATTCCCTTATGTTGTGGGAATGTTTGGCTAAGTTTGATCTACTTTCTGTGAGAGGTTTACATCTAAGTTCTGCCATGTTTCATTATAAGTTGAATGGTTAGATGTTGATATCCTTTCAGTTTGGAAGTGTTGAAGGAGATCTTACTTTACACAATTTGGCACATGTTAGTGTGGTATAAGGAGATGGTTTGATTTGCAAGTTCTCTCTTTATGGGAATATTGTATTCTTCTTGAAGGTTCTTATGTTTATGGAGTTGAGGTTCATGAATGGAGTTATGAGTTGTTGTTTGTACTTCATTGTTTTTTGGCAACAATTTGGTAGCTCCTTGATCTCTTTCTTCATTGGTTGGAGGACTTGGGAGAGTTATTTGGATTAGTAATGAGAGATGTATTTTGGATATCATTGTATGCTTCTTTGACACTATGATAGAGGAGTTAGCCACATCCTCTATGTGAAGTGCTATAGGAGGACTTGTTAAAGCTGTGATCTTGTTTTCAGATTTGACATTACCTGTGCAGTGGGAGTTCCAGAAGGTATATGTGTTCTATATGAGAGGGGCACCTCTCTTGGACTGGTTACACTTTACTGCAGTGAGTTACTTCAGAGGTTTTTTTATTGCATGTCTATGTGTGTTATTACCTTGGAGTCTTCTTTTGCAGGATGGTGGATATACAGGGACTTGTTTGCAGATTTGGGTTGCTATGTTGATAGCATGAAGTTCTACCTATGATAGTTTGTTTACCCCAGTTTGTGGTATGGATAGTTTTGGATGAGCTAGCAACTTGTTGTGGTTGCTATTCCAATTTTGGTATGAGTGTGGCAGTCACTCAGAGTCTTTTGTTATCATTTGAATTTGATGCTTGTGTTCATGTATAGATTGGTGCAGGTTTCAGTGACAGTTGATATGTTTCACCATGGCATATTCCTTGTCCTATCATGGGTAATATGATGTGAGGATTTCTTGCTTGAGATGGTGGTTATCATGGTTACTTTTGTAGGTATCTTGTTGGAATAGAAAAGCATGTTGAAGAATCAATGGTACATGGTTGGCTAAGGGATGTTTATTCCTTGTTGAGATTTCCTATGGGTTGATTTACAATGTATAATGTCAAGTGGGAGAATGTTGGGATAAGGTGCCATTAACCTTGTAAATCCCAATATTGTATTTATTCCATTTATTATTCTTAATTTGTAATTACCCATAAGGGATGAATAAGTTTCACCTACAGTTTATTACAGAGTTACTTTTACTGCTCAAGGAATCTTGGTAAATAGTAAATGAGGTGAGGTGGAGAATCTTGGTGCCTATCTTAGGGAAATGTATTTTTGGGCTATTATGATGCATGTCATAAGTTTGTAAGAGTATCTATGACAACTTACAACTGTCATAAGGTGTAAGAGATTCTATGACAACATATGACAACTATTATTATCTTGTAAGTTCCTATTCTTGGTTCTAGGCGCCTATATTGGGAAGATGCCTATGACAAGTGTAAGGGAATATGTAAGAAGATAATTTTGGTGTATCCCAAGATAGAAATATTGGATTTTATCCATCTCCCACGAATTCCTTTGGTGGGTACTCATTTTGTATAAATATGAGACTTGAGAGTGAAGTTTGAGAGAGAGTGTAACAAGAGTAACAGGGTGCTGCAGGATTGAAGACTCAAGAGGAGATTGGAAGTGGATGTATTGTAATCTTGTTTTGAAGATAATACAACTTGGGCCTCTCTTCTTGGTGGAGTTTTTTCCCGCAAGGGTTTCTCCACGTAAACACTATGTTATGAGTTTATTCTTCTATTCCATTGCTACCTTGTGTTGTGAGATCTTGCATTCTTATGTTGCTGATTTGTGCCTCTTTGTTGCTGCTATCTTATGGTGATGTTATTGCTGTTATAAGTTCATCTAAGGTGGTTTTATCAAGCATGTTAGAGTGGCTGATTTTAGCATCATAAAGAAGTTGAATCTCTTCATGGTATTTCAAGGATTAAGAAAAGTTATTTACAGATTTGCATACAATTTTTAGATTTCTATATTGTAGTAGTCAAAGCCTTGTATCTCACCAATTGGTATCATATCTTTTAGTGATTTGGTGATTAACAATTGGATTAGAGATTGTTCGTTTATTCCAACAAAAACAAGCCCTACAAATGAGGGTTTATTTAAATTAAATGTTACAAACCTCCTTATGCCTTGAAACCTCTTCAAAAATGTTCAATTATGCCTGCTTATGCTCTGAAAATCAACTATCATCATCATCATCAAGTGATATTTCCACAAATACCATCTTGTAACCATTCACTTTCATGAGGAAAACTTTGTTTTCTGTGAGGACAACAACCTTCAACTTGCATTCTCTTCTTCCCCTACAAGAATCAACACAAAAACAACCTAAATCACCCCATACTAACCTACTCCACTGAACTAAAAATCCCTTATCGGTGGATTAGTCATTAAAGGCCTAATTAGACTCTCAAACCCTCTTATTGGGTTGCAGACCGAACTACAAAAAATAGGCTTCAACAAGTGTTGTGTTCAATTTATCTCCTTCAAAATAGATTTAAATGAAAGCTACTACTTTGCACTACTTGAACCAATGAGAATTAAAACATTAAACCTCTGTGAAAATTGTACAAACTAATGGAAAATGGAAAGAAACACAAAAATTCAAATAACAGGGTACTCTTTATTGCTATAAATTCTTCAAGACTACAAGAATGATATTTGCTCGCCCTCAACAAGATTTATAAAGATGTTTCCAACTAATAACTACCTTTACAACTTCCTTCATTGGACTATCCCTTCAATTTCTCCACAAAGACCCTTCATCTTATGATTTTTGCTTTCTTTCCATTTTACATAATTATCAACTTTTAGCATTTTTGCAATTTTTGCTTTTTCTATCTTTTTTCCACCTAGTGACCTATTTGTGACCACAAATACATTATGTATGACCATTCATGACCTTATGACATAGATTTACATGATTTTACATTTGAAAGTTCAATTTTTTTACAAATTTTCCAATTAGAGGCATCTTGTGAGCAAGGTGCTCCTACACCATACAACAAACCAACAAAAAATTTCCATGTCGCTTGGAAACATATTGTATCAACTTTGTTTGTACCTATAAAACAACTTCAAATCTACCTTGGACTACTTCCTCTCTCTTTCCTCTTCAATCTTTCTTTGTCTTCATCTTTGACTCTTCTTGTCTTCACTTGTATTTTTCCTTCTCTCTTTTCTATCATTAGGTTCTCAATCATTATTCTCATTCAAAAGGACATAGGAATTCCCTTTCATCGCTCAAAACTTTCCACTAACTCTTTCTCAACCAAGTACATAGGACTGCCCTTGCAAACTTTCCTCTTTGTCACAATTCATCCTTGACCTTCTCTGACCAATCATTTTTTCATCTACTCATCCACTCCCATCAGTGGAGTACTCTCCAATGGATGAAAACTCAAGTGCTTCTTTAGACAAGTATCCATCTTCCCTATTGCTCCACCACACAACTCACCAACTCATGAAACCATCCATCTTACCCAACAACAGATCTTGGAAGATGCCTCACTCTCTTTACCTTGTGCCTTCTACCCAGCTTAATCTCCATTGGAGGATGGTGACCACAGACCTTAGCTAGTCTTCCAACACATAACTCAGAACTCTTCCTCTTTGCAGCTTAGATGGATCAAGCACTTGGAACCAACTCAACAACAACTTCAACAAACCAAACCATCAGAATCAGCTAGCTCTGATACCAATTGATGCAAGAGAATCTACCAAAAACTGCAACTCATCAGGGTTCTTCTGACCCAAACTCCACTGAGAAGATCAAATTACAAAACACCATAGTTTCTCTTAACTTTTCATCAAAATTCCTCACAATTTCATTTGAAACTTCAAGGCTATCAACAGGCCAACTCACCCCATCAATATTCCATATCATTGTCAGATTCAAGAACATATTTTCCTACATAAAAATGATTGTACCAATACAAAACTTCATTAGAATCTCTAAAAAAAATCCATACTTTCACCGTGCATCAATTTACTCATCTTTGCAACTTATTCCCCAAGAAAAAATATCAACAACCCAAGTATTCTTGCTTCAAACCTTTACTAGTCTTTCAAGTCATAGTAAACATCATCATTTTAACTGAAACAATCTAAGAACTTACTCACATAACACTATTCTAGCATATTCTTTGATTTTAGGAGTCAAAACATCATCTAGCACATAGGGACCACCTTGCTCAATCACCCAAAAACAACATATTTGCCTTCAAAACCCTTCCCAAATATTTAGACACCTTTTACATCTTTGTTTAAGCACTTTCTACACAAAATATAACACTTAAGTCTTTGTTTTCATAGACTCCCACTTGCTATACAATCAAAGCACTAAATGTCAATTAGGTCTCCATCCTCTAATTGGGTGAAAATTCACAAACCCAATTTATTTTCCCAGATTCAAATACACCTTCAAAGGCCCATTATTGTCAACATTAGCATATCAAAAGCTTTTAGTAGCTTGTTTTAAAGAAATTACTAGTTTTTTAGACTGTCTGCTAGAAAAACCCACTAATTAGGCCTAATTTGCAAATGAAGTAGTCTTAATTCACTTCCTAAACACCAAAAAAAATTATATAGTCCTTTAATAGGTCAGAAAATTCTTCTAGATCAAGATATTAAAAGAAAGTTTGAGCCTAACTGGTTAGGTCCACTTTTCGTTACAACAAGCTATGGATTAGGAGCATACCAACTATCAACGCCTAAAGGTGAACCCTTGCAGGAACCAACCAATAGTCTACATCTTAAAAAAATTTATGCCTAGGCTTGAAGGGTGTAAATCTAAAAAAAAAATGATAAAAAATCCAAAAAAATTAGAAAAAGGATCGAAAACAATAAAGAAAAACAATCGTCCTCTAGTGAAAACCACTTCGGCGGTGCTTTGGACAAGTACCTTGGTGAAAACTTGGAAAACACGTGCCTTGCATAAATAAATCACCTCCATCTATTCTTTGACTCTCTATCCTATCATTCTTTGCATTGCATCCATCCATCACATTATTCATCCTATTTATTCCATCACCCATCCTTGTCTATATCATAGCTTAATATTGTGAAGTATCGTATCCCCTTTAGTACTAGATGGAATATTCTTAAAGTTAGCTTATCTTGCCTATATCGAGGTAGTCTATTGCATAACATTGGGGGAAATTAATTATGGATCAGAGTGGGTTCTTGAATATCTTAAGGTTATTTGGAAATCCCAAAAAACTTTATATAACATTCATCAAAATCCATCATTGATCTACCCCTGAGACACTCTAGGTTAGTCCTTTAGAAGCCCATCATAAAATTGGCAATCCATCAAGTGCTCATATCTCATCAACAATAAATCAATTCAATCAAATTACATGGTCTTTGCGTGTATAACATAGGAAAGGTTTATCTTTGATCAGCCCTCGAGGCCCCTAAGATAGTCTTTTAGGTTAGGTTCTTGGTCGAATCTTGGAAACCCCAAAACATTTGAAAAACTTGGAAAACCCCAAAACATTTGAAAACTTAGAAAACCCAAAACATTAGAAAACATTCAAAAAGACCTAAACAACATTAAATATCTTAGAGACAAACCCTAAAAAGCCTCAAAACATTTTTTAAAACACCAAAAACATTGAAATATTTTGAAAAGAACCCAAAACTATCCATCCCATTTCGCTTTCACCCATAATAAATCAATCATCACCTTCAACCTTTGGTGAAACAAGTAGAAAGAAAGTATCACAAGTCGAAAAGTGAGAACCTAAGTGTCAAAATCTAGTCTGGATCATAGGTAAATGAGTCAGTGAAGTTTGTATCAACAACTTATCACACACCTAGTCTTAGTCAAAAACACCTGATAAACACACTCTAGGATGCATTCTTCCAACAATGGACATAAACATTAGAAATCACCTTAGCTATGTTAAATTTGCAAGAGATATAGATAACATTGACTGTTTGTCTTTGATATTTTCTTTTGATTTATCTCAATGACCCATTCTGAGGACCTCTCGATGACGTCTATAAAAATGATTTAGAGATAAAGGAATGGGGGCATCGATCATTATCTTTCATTTGCTATGCTTGTGGGTATTCTTGCAAAATAATCTTGGCACATACTTGCTTAGTTGTGTGTAGGGAGTTGTTTGGAGTGGATTGTTGACTATTGCGTATGCTTTGGTCTGATATATTCTAAACTTCTAAACTACATTCCAATGAGGTTTCCATATGTCAAGGTGTGAACAAGAACTATCCTATCTGTTTGTAGAGTCAAAGTCCATATCACTAGATACAATGCCATCCTGGTTATCAATGACATGATGCATCATGTCGATGTGTTATATCAAACATAAGGAATGAGGGAAAGTTCCAATCCCAAGATATGAGAAAAATCATCCATCTCATCACTGTATCTAATAAAGTCTTGGTGGATCATGGATTTGTTGGACTTTTAAATTAATCTCAAAATCAATGGTCATCTTATTTCTTCTATCTTCTTTCTACACTAACCTGGTATCATGATAGTCAACAAAAACATCATCATGCATCCATCCTGCATCCACAAAATCGTCAGCATGCATACATATCACATCATCATAGCATATCATAATAATGGAAAACATAATCCACTACATCATCATTATCATTTAAGTTGTTTCAGATAATACATATTTGTTATTCTAAGCATCTTAAATACATTGCATTATCATTCATAACATCCATATCATAACATAACCATATGCATCATCCATATACATACATATGGCATCATAAATTGCATGAGAAAAGTACAGAAAAAAATGCATCCATCCATACATCCTACATAAACATCTCATATCATCCACATATCATAAACATTACATCATAGATCATCATCACATATCACATAAACATAAATAAATACATGCATTCATAACATAATCATAACACATATAATAAACATCACATCATATCATATGCACCCATGCACCCATACATCCATAGAGCACAAAACAAAAGCACATCACATCATAGATCTGAATCATCTCATATATATATATCAAAAAATGACTTTCAAGGTACAATATCTAAATCAATGTGTATCAATATCAATCAAAAGTACAATATACATGAGGCTATAAAAAATGAGCCTATGAATGTGTATCTTATAAATAATTGGGCAGGTAATCAAAAAAGTGTCTATGAGATGGCTAGCCTTGGTGGCTACTCAACTCCCCAGGCTGTCTAACTGAAGGCTGATCCTCAGCCCTAGGAGGTTCCTCTCTCCTCTGAGAATAATCAAGTTGCCTCATCTCTTTGGGAACGTCTCTATGATAGTGCATCTGATAATATGCAGCCTCTATGACTACCTCTTTGTACATGTGTGCTAAGACCGTCTGTCCTTGAGATACCACTATGACAGCCTCGAGCTGCTACCTGTGCCTAATCTCTTGGGATAGCTATAGATCCAGTTGCTTCCACAATTGGACCTCTTTTTCCCTCTCTGCAGTCATCACCTATAGCTACTGACACAACTAATCTCTCTTGGCTGTGAGAGCCTATACCCAAGCTTGTAACTATTGATCTAGTTTTTGAGGTGGTGGAGGAGGTAGTGGTGCCCTCGGAACTTGTCCATCCTGATGACCTAGGTCTTGGTGACCCTAATCCTTCCTAGGCTGCTCTCCATCCCCCAAAACCTATGCCCTATCCTGCTCTGGCTGCTATTGCTCTCTACCCCCATCCCTGCCTCCATCTTTGCCACCATATTTTCCTCTACCTCTAGGGTATCCCCCCATTGGGTCTATCAACCGCACAAGTGGTCTAAACCATGCATCATATCTTGGAGTAGTTCCTGCATCTGGTAAGCCCAAATTATAGGCCTAAGGCTGTGGAACTAGTTGTCAAAAGTCATTGACAACCACTAGGGGGTCAATCTGCTCTTCCCACTGGACCTCTCTCTGAGATCTCGTGAAAAAAACCATGTAATCATTGGAAGGCACGTCATGTACCTCCTCGAACTACCTCGCAATGCGGTCTTGAAGGTATCGCTCTATCATAGTGTGCTCTTACCCCTAGATGTAGTGGGTCTGGTGAGCAAAGTACAACTGTTGCTAATCATCGTACCAAGCTGGAACTTGTAACCATGACCTCCATCTAAATATGGTCATGTCATCTTGTTGTGCCCTCAACATACATGCCCCATTTGGAATGGGGACCCTCTCTTTTCTTCACCTTGTTGGGTTGTTTTGTCACTACCTCATTTTGTGTGCCCCCATTTTGGTGTCTTAAATGGTCAACATGCCTCTAGAGTATCATCTTAAGTTGACCATGTTTTATACCCTCAATTTTTTTTGAGTCTTAGGTCCTCACGGAGTTCTTTTGGCAGTTTTCCTCTGCCAGCGGCTTTGGGGTCCTCCGGGTCCGTCCCATCGGGTTTCCCTTACTAGATTTTCGTCATGCCTTCACTGTTTTAAAACGGTTGAAGGCCTTCGCCTTCTCGTGCCTCAGGACCTGAATCCTCGACTGTCGCCCTCAAGACTTGCATTGTAAAGTTTCCATCCTTCACATGCCCCGGGCTTGCTCCACCAGATTTCTCTGCTCAGAACTCCGTTGTGAGTTTTCCCTTTCAAACGATCATCTACTCACGTCCTTCCGACCTTCGGGTTTTGGACCTCCCACCGTCGTCTCGATGTTTAAACTTACCAACTTTTTTCCTGCCATACTCACATTAATGAGATGTATTAAATTCCATTAGGGGTATAAATAATTGGCTCAACCTGTCATTTTCACATGTCAAGTTGGCCAGATGAGTTCAAAGCAGGTTTAGAAGAGTCCAGTGCTTTCATCTCATGCCACCCCTACGCCCGTTGCCTTCATCAACTAATTCTTCAAGGATTTGGAAACCTCCTCCACTGGGTTCTTGAGGTAATTCCATCGTCTTCCCTTCTTATAGCTCCTGAACTAGTCATGGTTTGCAGGAAAAACTACCAATATGAGACCCGAACAATAGTAGACAGAGATGGGAACATCCTAGTTGACATGTCTCCCTAGGAAATAACGAAGACATCCCACATTCCAGCCTTCAGGGAAATGGAGATCCCTACTATCTTAGACTGCAAGGCAATGTGGGATGCAGATCCCGTTGGATGCAAGAAGCTCATCAACCAATATTGGTTAAAAGAGAAAAGGGGCAGCATTGTGAAATTTCCCCAGGAACTCTTCTGCAGGGATTTCTTTGAAGATTATCATGACTTAGTAACCATGTTAAGCCGAGTGATGGGTTTTCCTACCACTGCATACTTCCAGGAGTGGATGGTTTACTTTTTTGAGCAAATTATTTGTGGAAAGGAGGATGGTGCCACAAAAACAACATTCTATTGGGGAGAGATAATTAGTGACTGCTTCCATCAACAGTTCATGAATGTAAAGAAAAGCACCAAGTTTTATATGACATCTTACCTTGTTTACTCGCTAGTTGAACGGAGATAGTACAACGGTTTGTTCATAGCACTAGATGAATCAGGTTGGGTATTGAAGGTCTACGATAGATACCCTCAGTTGCAATTTAGAAATTTCAAGAGGGACTATTGCAGGGTGAATGACACTTTTATAGGTCACATTGTCAGGTTGCTGGGAGGTGATTTCGAAAGGTGAGTCTCCCACAGTGCTCGGGCGTTCCTCAAACAATATGCCTTTCTGTTCATTCAATACCCCAAATTCACATACATTCATGCCCAAGGCTACACATAAAGGCCAAAAAAGTTGCCCCAGTATCCTAATGATCGGATTATATTATTGGAACTCTCTCGACAGCTACGACATGTACATTCTCTCCTGAACAATAGGAATTTGGTAGGGATCCCTTATCCCCTTTCTTTTGGCCAAGGGATGTACAAGCTGCAAACCTCTCAGTGTGCTAGAAATTCAAAGGAGTTGGTTGAATATCATTTCCAACTTCATATTGCCTATCAACGAATGGACCCTTATGGGCATATAAGGAAAGCGCTTGGACCCAACTATGTCCATCTACATCACGTTGAAGATTTCTGGCCAAATTGCCAAGATGATAAGGAGGTGCACATGAGACACTACATGAAAATGACTGCCTACTTTGTAAAAAGGGTGAACTTGTTCTCTGTACTTGATCAAGTTGAGGAAGATGAAAGCACAGTTGTGGATCTTAGGTACAATTTAGTCGCCAACTTGCCACCGCCTTCAATAGACTAGGATGAACAAGAGGTCAATGACCTCAATATCATAACCAAACCAATCAAGGCTCATACCACAGAATAGGTCAAAGGACAAGTAGCTCAAATGAAGCAACAAGAGGTCGTCCTGGCCTATCAAGGGCTAGATAGTGAGCCTAGTGCAACAGATGATGGAGTTGCTACAACCTCGATGGGAGAAACATCAAAATCTCCTCCACTTACTCGCTCCAGGAAAAGAAAAGAGACTAAGAAGTAGCAGCCAAACCCAAAAGTGTATGCAAGGAAAGCTTCAGAGGGTGAGTCCTCAAAGAAACATAAAAGGTCAAGCAATACTGCTATAGTTCCTGTCATTCAAGAGGATCCCCTTCACAAAAGGGAAGAAATGGAGACAAATCAGCCAAAGTCCCCACTAGTTGTCCCTGATACTGCTGCCCTTCCATCCATTTCTCAAGCCATGGCTGCCACATCCCCACCTACGGTGGACATCTCCGTCCACCTGGCTTCTTCTTCACCAACTGGGCCAGTCATGGTGGTTGATTCTTTTTCTGCCACCACCTCTCCGCTTTCCTCCTCCATGTATCCAACCACATCACTCTTGCTAGCAACAACAATTCCAATACCAACACTCTCACTTCTAGAGGATTTTTCTTGACACATGAAAATTGCTCCTTCAATTTTTTTGAAGTATTACTGAATCTAGCCATCTAGGTTGCCCTAGCGCAAGTCCTCGCTAGTATTCCAATTTCAAATCCTCCAACTGAGCCCCTAGAGATGAAGGCCACGATGGCAATATCAGCGGAATGGGAAAGGCGAGAGGTGGAAGAAACAAATGCATTGGAGGAGGAATTAGATGAGTACAATGAACATCTAGAATATGAGCACCTCTAAATTGACAAAGTAGTTCGTGAGGAAGAAGAAATAGGATCTTTTGAAAGCAGAGATGAAGAAGAAGACACTGACAACAAATTAATTGTCTAGAATTTCAATCCTGACTTTGAGGAAGAGTTGGCCTGACAATTGAAGGATGTTGGGGAATAAATAGAAAAGGCCATCTTCTGAAGAAAGAAGACAAGAAGGTGATAAGACAGAGGAAAGCATGGAACCTCCAATAGGTGAATGAAAAGAAGAAGGCCCCATGCACAGTGAGGAGATGACTCTCCCTGAAGGGCAAGGAGAACAAGAAAAGGAAGAGCATGAAGATATGTCACACCCATGTAAGGAGGAGAATATAGAAGATCAACCTGAAAGGGAGATCCAAGCTAATAAGAGCCCTAAAATAGAGCAGCTTGAGGAGCACGGGCATGAAGATGAACTTGATGAAGAAAATGAAGAAGAGAAAGAAAAGGAGGTTGAGAGGGAGGAAAGTCCCCAATCAAGCACCTAACATTCACCCGAGATTCTGATGAAGAAGAGGGAGAAGATACTATGGTGGAGAAGGAAACATCCAAAGAGAAATAAATTGAAGTGATAAGGGATGAAGAAAAGGACAATGAATCACCCAAAGAAAAGACTCAGATGCCCGAATGGCTTGAAAAATAGCTTGAGAGAAAGGCTTCGGCCTTGAGTGATCTGAAAGCAAGATTGGAGGTTATCATAGCTCAAGCACAGATCACTACTAGAAAAAGCCTAAAATCAGATCCAAGGTGACGATGGATGCCTCTTGATCAAGGACCATGCAATTAGCCACACTAGTGGTCAACAAAGAAGGGATAAGCTATAATGTCTCCACCATTGATTTGGAAAAAACTACTAGAGAGCAAAAAGTGGAGCACCTCTAGGAGTCTGTCGCCATAGTGGTGTATTTAATTCAACAGGATAAGGTTTCAAAGGAAGAGCTTAAGGCGCAGGTAGCTGATTTGACAGCTTACATCCAGCAATGGTCTTCAACAAAGGAAATTCCCACCACATCTTTAGCACTTCCGCAGTTGCTATCAAAGGAGCAAATAGAGAAGCTCGAAAGGAGGAAGAACTTGGAAAAGACCATAGAGAGTTGGCTTTGGTAGGTCTTGTATGTAGGGAACATGGGCATCAACTATGTTGTTAGGACAACAGAAAAGTTCTTGGATTTACAACAATCTCTTGAGGGTATGAGGAAACTTTGCACTGACTTCCCAAGGAGATACAACTCCACTTCCCAGAAGATTGAGGCTATTCTCAAGCTACCAAGCACGACTTGGGAGAAAGAGCTTGCATTTAAGAAGGATGACCACTGGCTGGTGAATGTATGGAAGGGTGACTTCATGAACCAAAAGGAGAGGTTGGAGCAAGTGCTAGACAAAGTGGATCCATAAATTGAATGGGCTGAGGAAATCAAAGCTTATTGCGTCTGGTACTTGAAACTAATGACATGATGTGATATGCTTGTCGTACAGATGGACCCAGAGAAGATAAATCCCCACTTCCAAAAGAAGATTGAGGATGGGATGTCAAATGAAATTACCACTAATTTCATGAGCTTTCCTGTCCAAGCCTTCACCCAGTCAAAGCTGTTCTAGGACCACACTGCCAAGTATGATGAAGACTGGGAAAAGCTCACTGAACAATCCCAAGAATGGAGTTATCAAGTGCTGCGATCCGAAATCATTGATGTTGATAAAATCCAGCTGCTAATTTTGAAATTCATAGAGTATGCTACTTTGAAGAAGCAAGAAGGAAACCCTATTATTGGTGAAGAATTCCTGAAAAAAGAGCTATAGTAAAAGGGAAATCAGTAAAAAACAAAACACTACAGTGTTGTCACAAAAAACAAAATAGGGATAAGGACAAAGTTGTATTTTTAAAATGTAATATATTGGGGGGTAGGTAGAACCCTAGTTTGTGGTGAATCTTGGCCACACAATGCAAATTATTCTTGGCCATTCATTCTACTTTTTGGACACTATAAATGGGGGGTCTCCTCTCATTTTCAAGAGAGAGTTGAGTTGTTGTAATGACATGCTGCAAAAAATTTAATAGAAATACACTGACTTTGGTGCATTTATGAGTTTGTCTACATGTTTCATGATTCATCTCCCATAGTTAAATGTTCTAGTTATATTTTCTTAGTTTTTTTAGTTATTTTCATATTGCTTTGATATATTTGGTTATGCTTTTCTATGGTTATGAAAATTTCTACTATGTAGATTCCTTCCTAGTCCATACTTTTTGTTGTTTGTTGCTAGTAGATGGTTGTGTAAACTTAGTCTAGACTTAAATTCAAAAGTTGCTTTAAATTTTTATCTTTGTTCATGTATGTATGTGGTGGATGAATGGTAAAACATCTGCAGGCCTTAGGAGATAGCACAAATTTTATGAGACTGTGAATTTTCTGGTTAAGTGAAATTATGTTTTAAGGAAGCTGTCCATAGTAGAATCTCCATGATCACTGTTCATGGTTAGTTTCAGATCCAGGAAAATCTCCTCTCCCTTGCCCTTTTTTCATTTCGTTAGAAATAACCTATGCTAAGGTTCATTGCACATTGTAAAGCCAAAACTTAAGAAAACATTGAAGTTTCAGACTATTGTTCGAACTTGCAGTAAAGGGCACATCGACTTCCATCCTAGAAACTTCAATTCACAAGATCCACCTTGCATCTAGCTACATAATTCCACCCTATGATTACTAGAAAAATCACATCAAACATTAACTGAGGAATTATATGCAAGTCATGACTTGACACTCGAGAGACCTTGGGGCGATTTTCAACAACTTGTTGTTGGAAGTCTCCTTTCAAGAGAGGTAGTGCATCCACGTATTGATAGTGTTGAGAAGGTGTGAAAAACATTACATCAACAGAACTGGCACTAGAAGGAGGGCCTTTGAGATAACCTGGATCAAGGTGATTCAATCTCCCCTTAGAGGTCGTGAAGAGTTTTAAGGTCAACACCAAATGCAGGGGAATTTCAAGAACTACAACCTCCTACAAGGGCAAGAATAACTAGGAGGGAGGATGCAACCTCTTCTTCTTCCTCCATTCCACCAACTTCACCTCTACACTTGCCTCCTTACTCCTTCCATTCACCTCAAAGTCAACATAATTCATTCACCTTCATCCATTCTGCACAACCATACCAAACTACTTTTCCACCTCTTATCTCCCACAACCGGGGAGCTATCACTCTCCCGACCCTTCAAGTTCAAAGCACAGTCCAAATAGCCGCAACCCATGTACAACCCAAAGTTGTCATCCTATAGCAAGTGCAGTCCCAGATTGTTGTTCCTCAACAACAGGTACCACCTTCGCTACCTCTCATGGCTTGGTTAGTACAAAATCCCTCTCCATTGCACTTCAATGTGTATCATGATATGCCCAAAAATCCGGAAAGCTTCTGCACAAAGTTCAATCCTCGTGACCCACAGAGGATGACTAAAGAGCACATTAGGATATTCAAAACAATGCTAACATGGCTTGGTTAGTACAAAATACCTCTCCATTGCACTTCAACGCGTATCATGATATGCCCAAAAATCCTAAAAGCTTTTGCACAAAGTTCAATCCTCATGACCCACAGAGGATTACTAAAGAGCACATTAGGATATTCCAAACAATATTGAAAGACATGCAGATTAATCAAGAGGATGTGGCATGCAAAATTTTTCCCTACTCATTGGGGGAGGAAGCTTTCTATTAGTATGTCAACCTGCCTGCCGATTCCATCACGTCTTGAGATTTGCTAATGAACACCTTCCTACAAAAATATAAGATTCCCATCAGCCCTTCAGAGCTGTACCAATAGTTTATGGCTATTCATAGAGAATTCAATGAGCCAATAGGCTCCTTCAATGACTGATTCCACCGAGCGTATTCGAGGTTGTAGACTCCTTATGCACTTAATGATGTTGTTGTTCTACCCGTCTACTCTAATGTCTTGGACAATCCTACCTCAATGTTCATGAAAAGGATGAATCAACCACCTGTTAGACTAGTAAACACTTATGTTGAAGTTGTTAAGGCCAGTACAGACTTGGGACAAAATATTTCTGGCCCATTTCCTTCTTTGGGGCAGATTGCTCATCCTATGCAGATTCAAGGGATCAACCAGGCACTCCAGCAACATACACCTCTGATGAACCAGGTGTCGTAGTTGCCTATAGTCCCTCACCCAGGGTAACCCATGAATCAGGTGCCTCCTATGCCCCATTACTTGCAGCCTCAGTAGCTATAGACTTACCATTAGGCCTCCCCACAACAATATACATATCAGCAACAACCTCAAGCACATGTATACTTTCTGGCATCAGAATTCCCTTCTGCACAACAAAACCAACCTACTACTCTGCCAGTTTTCCTACAAAATCAAGTGTCACAACCAAACAACGCAGAGAAGGATCGACTAGATGAGCTGACATAAATTATCCGAAAGATGTCCATGGAGATGACGCACTTGAGGAATCAAAACAACCAGTTGTAGGCTTCACAGCGCAACATTCAAGCTAATCTCCACAGGGACAATAGAGATAATTGAGATAACAAAGATGATCGAGAAGCTAACACTTCTTCTGGACCAAATTATGATCGAGGACATAACTCAAATCATAACTTTGAGAGGAGGCCTTCCCAAAGGCAAAATTAGGCGTGGAATACAAGGCCCAACAATGGGGGTGTCCCTACTCTGCTAGATCAACCTACTAGCATAGAAAAGACAACTAGTGGTGTATACCTTGCTAAAGAAGCTCTTTTTGGATGGTGTCGGATTCATAAGACTAGCAAACACTTCGAGTTGGACTGTCCTGAGTTCCTTACAACCGCATAAATTTTTCAAGTTGAAGTACAAAATGTCATGGACAATGTTGGATGTCGCAATATAGTCCCTTCCGAGCCATATGATTCTTTGGTACTCATGGTTAACCAGGCCTCATTCCCAAGAAGTGAAAGTAACAAGCCTGAGGACGAGCCTACCTCTGCAAAGGTTGAAGAAGTGAAGGAGGTAAGTAACGGTGAAGCCTTATATCAGTTATTTGATTCAGTAGATAATGGCCCTTTAGATGATGAAGAGCCCCATGAGGATGACGTACATACATTCCATCAAAGAGCTACCCAATATTATTTAAGAAATAGGAAAGTAGGGGGACCATTCACTACATCTACCCCACCTAATTACTTCACTACCTCACTTGACCCAAATGCTAGCAACAATCCCAGTCTTCCTCACGTACCCACTCAATATTTCAGTAAGGATAGATTGTTAAATCAACCTCATAATCAGCCACAAAACCAAGCTCACGGCCATCCCCAAAATCAGTCGAGTCAAACACAAACCCAACCTGCCAACTCTACCATGGGTAGAGCCTTTGAATCTGAAATTGAGCAAATGGGTGAGTACATCATTGAGGAGTTCAAGAAAGTTAAAATCATCCTGTCCACTTTTGAGTTACTTAAGGTCCCTACTATAAGGCACACCTTCTTTAGGATAATTAATGATACCCCTTCCCCCAAAGCGACACAGGAAACATCAACCAAAAGGGTCACCTTTGAAGAGCCTAGTCAGGAACCAGTGATTCAGGAAATTATAGGGAAAAGGAAGGATATTCCCTCTAATTAGTTTATGGGTAAGCAGCCCACAAAAGAATCTAATCAGAGCAGCAAACAAAATTCCAAGGATCAGCCTTCGAGGCAGACCAAGGATAGAATTGGCGATAGGAATAAGGCCCAAGTAGGTCAGATAGACATACCTACAAGCCTTTTTTAGGGAAATTTTGAGACTCCGCCTTTCCTCACGACCATTTGAATATTTGGAAAGAATTTACACAACTAGTTGCTCAATTCAGGAGCATCTGCTAATGTCATGCCTCTTGCAGTATGCAAAGCTCTTGGGATTAATCCTACACCTTCAAGGAGGAAAGTGACCCAGTTGGACAAAATAGAGATCAACGTAATGGGAGAGATGAATCGTATTCCAATGCAAATTGTTGTGGACCCACGGATACAACAAGTCATTGATATTCAAGTGGCAGACATCCCTGATACCTAAATACTAATCCTTGGGCAAGACTTCACTAGAACATTGAATGGGTATGTTGTGACAGATCATTCTCATATGTGGCTGCCATGGAAAGGAATGCCTAACCAGATTCGTATAGACCATGAACCTTAGATGAAGTGCATGATTATGGAGTATAACAACACCAATGAGGTGTTGTTTTTTGAGACATAATTGGGGAATTATTGTCCCTTTGCCTGTCAAGATGAATTCGAACCCTAGGAAGAATTTGTTGTAGAAGTACTCTTGGTGCAATGCAACTCTCCAACCAACCTTACTCAAATGCCTCAAAGTACAAAGATGTTGGTGGAATTAGATGATAAACTAGATGAAAATGAAAACTTGGGACTACTCAATGGTTTCCAGGAATTATGGAAAAGTACGCAAAAGATCAACTTAGTTTGGGTGCCTGAATGGATTTCCAGGATATCTTGCTACCAAATTGGTGCAGAATTCACAATGTTGCCCACTCTGAGTTTGATTGTTGCTTGTGCCAAACAACAGTAGAACATGTCAAGGAATTAGCCACTCCTCCAAGAGAATTTTCAAAGGAGATGCCAACAAAATTGCTTGTTGCCCATCGTGCTAAATCGACATAGTTTCTAAAGGATGCAAAGGCAACTGTCAAGCCAAAGTCCAATTAGGTCCTAGTTGGACCTGACGTCAAGGAGCTTTCTAGGTTTTGGATGCTTCGATTTGACGGATCTAAGTTAAAGCAAGGAGCTGGAGCCAGATTCTAACTCATTAGCCCAACGCGTAAGACCTTTCTTGTTGCCCATAGGATGCAATTTTATTGCACTAATAATGCAACAGAGTATGAAGTCTTAATGCATGGTCTTCTTATGGCCTTAAAGAAAAATGTCAAAATGCTACAAGTTTTTGGTGACTCTGAGTTAGTGGTCAAACAAGTTCAAAAGTTGTATTCCTGCCATGACAAAAGACTTGCCAATTACAGACATAGGGTATGGGATCGATTAGAAGGATTAGATGCATTCAATATTCGGTTGATCCCTTGCTCTCGAAATCACACAGCTGATGCTTTGGCTCAAGCAGCCAACACACTGCAGCCACTTTCCCTTTCAGGCCTCAAGCACTTTACAGTTGAGTCGACATCCACTCCATTTGTTCTGGATAATGTCACTCACTTTCAAGTTTTTAATGATGATAAGCACATCCTCACATTCATCATGAGTTTCGATGTCTTTGCCACCCAAATAATAGATGAAGCTGATCCAGAAGAGGCTGAATTGGACATAGGAGTTATCAACCTAAAGATCAACATGATTCCTAGAGGGATGGTTCAGCTGGAGCATATATTTGATTTGGATCATATCAAAGGCCAAGACCAACAATCCAAGAAGGAATCCATTAGCAATCAATGTGGTATCTACAACCTCAGAATTGCCAAGGAAATAAAAAATGTCTTTATTGGAAAAGTGTGCACCGCCGAAGAGAAGAAAGGGATCATTGATGCCCTTTAAAAATATCGCGATGTGGTGGCATGGAGCTACAAATATCTGAAAACCTATGACACCTCCATCATAATGCACACTATCCCTCTCAAGCCTGAGGCGAAACCCTTTCGGTAGCGACAGCGCCCCATCAACGCCTTGTTGGAGCCAACTATTTACAAAGTGTAGAAGTTGTCAGCAAAGATTATATTTCCAGTTTGTCACTCTACATGGGTCACCAACTTGGTGCCAGTTAGAAAAAAGAACAAATAAATTAGGTTATGTGTGGACTTTCACAATTTGAACCGAGCATCAAAAAAGAACAATTACCCTGTGCCCTTGTTGGATGAAGTGTTGCAAATTATTAATGGTTCATAGATGATGTCCTTCCTCGGTGACTATTTAGGGTATAATCAAGTAATGGTGCAGTATGAAGACTATCATAAGACAACGTTCACCACAAAGTGGGGTACTTTCACCTACAGGCGAATGCCCTTTGGGCTTATTAACATCGGCGCTACCTTCCAACGTGCTATGAACATCACATTCAAAGATTTGATTAGAAATTACATAATCATCTACATGGATGATCTGATAGTGTTTTCAAAGAAGCAGAGTGATCATGTCTCTGATCTATGCAAAGTCTTCCAGAGGTGTCGAGAGTTTGGTGTCTCCCTTAATCCTAAGAAGTGCATCTTTGGGGTTACTGAGGGGAAGCTACTTGGACATGTCATTGCAGAGTGGGGCATCTCCATTGATCCAGAGTGTATTCAGTCCCTGTTGAAGATCCAATTTTGGGGTGGCAAGAAAGAGCTCAAATCTTTCTTCGGGAAGATTAACTTTGTACGAAAGTTTATCATAGGCTTCGTTGAAATTGTTAAACCCCTCAATGCAATGTTGAAACAAGATGCCAAGACTGAGTGGACTCCTAAAGCAAAACAATCCTTTGAATAAATTAAGCAAGCAATTGTTGAAGCACCCGTGCTGGTCAGCCTAGACTATCTAAAGTCATTCTACATCTATTTGTTCACTTCAGAGCATTCATGTGCTAGCATTCTGTCTTAGAAAGATGAAGAGGGGAATGAACATCCGATCGCCTTCATGAGTGCCCCTTTGAAGGATGTTGAGATACGCTATCATAACATGGAAAAATAGGCATATTCTCTTATTAGAGGGGTGAAGAAGTTTAGGTATTACATCTTGCGCAACAAGGTATTTTCCATAGTTCCTGACCTAGCATTAAAGACATTACTTATGCAAAATGAGTTGGGCGAACGAAGGACAAAATGGGTTACACTACTGCAAGAGTATGATATGGAGATCCATCCAATGAGATTGGTTAGAGGACAAGCGCTTACCTAAACGATTATTGAGGCAGCAGCCGATGCAAGTCCCAAACTCACCTTGCAACAATATCAACTTGAAGACATTTCTCCAGGGGAGTGGTATGAAGATTTCATTTATTATTTTTTGAATCGCAAATGCCCTCCCCATCTACAGGGAGTTCAAAAGCATGGAATTTTCTTGAAGAGTTGTATTACATGCTGCAAGGGTCCATTTTATACAAAAGGAATCATGAAGGTGTCTACTTGAGGTGCCTTGGCAAAGAAGAAGCAGATCAAGTTCTAAGGGAGTTTCATGACAAGTTCGGTACAGGTCACAGATCTTGACCTTCCAGTGCACATCAGATATTAAGGGTAGGATATTACTAGCCCATGGTCTTTAAGGATGCTCATAGCCATGTTTGCTCATATCACACATGCCAAACTACTGCTACTAAGGAGATGAATGTTGTTGTCTCGCTGCAACCAGTTTTCGAGGTGAGACCTTTTGCACAATGGGGCCTCGATTTCATTGGTCTAGTAAGCCCTCCATCATCTACAAGACACAGGTACATTCTTACCGCTACTGATTATTGCACTAGATGGACAGAAGCAATTTCTTGTAGACAATGCACAACTGAGGTAGTCACTAAATTTTTGAAAATTTTTATTTTAAATCGCTTTGGTTGTCCTTATGCATTGGTATGTGACAATGGACCCACATTTTCTTCATTAAAATTTGTTGGTTGGGATTTTGATTATGGTATATCCCTCAAGTTCTCATCCAATTACTATCCCTAGGGAAATGGCCTTGTTGAATTCACGAACAAGAATTTGATAACCGTGATCAAGAAATTGTTAGATAGGAATCCCAAGGACTGGCATACCCAGCTTCGTTTCACCCTTTGGGAAAACTGCACTAGTCACAAGGTTTCCCTTGCCAATTCCCCATTTCATTTGGTTTATGGCTTAGAGCTTGTCTTTCCAATCCACTTGAAAATCCTCACTCTCTAGTTTATCAATGACTTCTACGAAGGGGGAAACTGTAAAGAAGCTCGATTAGCTGAGCTTTTGCATTTAGAAGAAATACGAGACCACACAATAGAAAATTTTTCCAAACACCAAGGCATAGTCAAACATTGGTTCGATCATCGAGCCAAGATCAAGACATTTAGAATTGCATATCTATTCCTATGTTGGAACAAGGCCCATGAAAAGTGTAGATGTCTAAATTTGGACACTTAATTTATCCAAATTCATCTCCTTTCGTCTTATTTTTGTAATACAGCTATTATTTAATTAATGGCTTTGATTCTACCAAATCCCTAAGGTATTTAATCAATAATACATTATCTCTTTAATCCTCATTTCATCAAGTGAATTAAATAAATATGTTATTTATTTAATCCCCTTTATGTCACATCCTCCATCATTTTTTATCTTATCCTAATCCATCTTCTAATCTCATCATTAGGATGTGCACATGCTTAATCCTTGATTAGGATGTGTCACATCCTCCAAATTTTGCAAGTTGGCCTCTAATCTCTCTTAGCCACCTAACCATCCTCTAATCCTTCACTAAATAGCCTAATCAACCTCTCAAGGAATTTTTAATTCCTTTTATCCTTCCAAGGAATATTAAATTCCTTTTCTCTTCCCCATGTCCTTTATGACATGTGTCCTTAGTCAAACCTATTAAAGGCTTTCTCCTCTTGGACAAGGCACTCCACTTCCCCATGTGAATTTTTAATTCACCTTTTAATCCCCCAAGGAACTCAAAAGGGATTTTTAATTCCTTCACTTCTTCCCACATGTCCTTCACTTATTCTTTATTCTTTCCCATCTCCCCATGAGAATATTTGAGGAATTTTTAATTCCTCACATGTCCTCTCACCCACATGGGGACAAGTACCTCCTTTATGAGGAGATCTTGTCCAATCCCAAGGTACTTTGTACCCCCCCTCCATGTCATGTCCTATCCTTCCACCTCATGTCCACTTCACCTTTTAGGGCAACATCACATGCCACATGTCAAGATGTGAGGGCTTGTGAGTTCTCAACTCACCTTAGCCCTACATCTTGATATTTGGTGGCTCAATCTTGGCCATCCATTTCTTCTAGGAATTCTCAAAATTCTTATAAATACCCCCTCTTTTCTCTCATTTTGGGGAGATCATTTTGCTAGCCAAACTCTTGCAATTTTGTTTCTCAACTTATACTTAGCCATTTTCTTGTTTTCATCCACTTGCACTCATCCTCACAACATCACTTAGCTTGCATCTACTTGCCATCCAAGGAGCATACACATCAAGATCGAAGGGCCAACCAAAGGATCGATTCGACGCAAGGTATAAAGTTCCATTTTGTTGCTTTTTATCTTGTATTGCTTCCAACTTAGGCTAATCTTGAGGTGTAGGTTGTTTTGGTGTTTATTTGCACTCTTTTACTTGCTGCTTGTTTTCTAACGTTCACATTCGACCTATCACAAAAAGAAAGGGGGACATAACAAATTCGACAAGCTTTGGCTTGGCCCCTTTCAAATAGCTAAAATTCTGGGAGACAACACTTTTCGTTTAAAGACCCTTACGGGTGAGGATGTCCCGTTGCTGGTCAACAAGCAGCATCTGAAACATTACTTCCAAGTTTGAGCTAGTGTAGATCTATTCTTGTAAATACCTATACATAGGTTAGGTTAGGTTGCCTTTTTACTTTGCTTGTGTTTCATTATTTTATGTTGTTTCATTTTTCCCGTTTCCCAGCTATTTTACTTTGGTGAGAGGTTCTTTGTTCCTGATGCGGTGGTCATGCTCGTTCAAAAAATGGTTCACTTTGTTGTCTGTCCTTAGTGTTCTTTGGTTAAACATTCATTATCCACTATTGGTCCCTGATAGCTACCCAAAAATGACTTCCTCTTTTGAACCTCATATTAGAACTCGATCCTTGGTTGGATCCTTTTACATTATCTCAGATCTTGCACTAAAAAGTATCAAAGGGTTGTACGATGGCTGCTATGATAACCTCGTGAGTGAAAAATCTCAAGTCCTCTCAAGTGACCACTATGATTTTCAAACCCATCGTAGACTTCAGTGCTTACACGGTTGAGCAAAAGGATAAAGTGCGAAAAGAAGTATCAAAAAGAAAGAATTATGTAAATCAAACAATCGTATGGGTGTGCGAATAAATCTACTGAGGCTATGGATGCCCGACTGGTAGTAGAGCAATATTTGTGGAGTCACAACAACTCCACCGGGGCTATGGAAACCTGGTTGGTAGCGGGGCAATGTCTAGGTTACTTTTGGTGTTGGACGATTTAAGTAGATTGCTTCATTTGATTAGCCACTACCTGTCACAATTCCTGAGGGAGGGAAAGAATTTACTACACACACACTTCTGAGATGTCTCATGGATTTACCCAACCAAGAACCCTATTCTCGTAGTTCACTTATGGAAGTCAACCCCTGGTCTGTGAAGCCAGAGATTTTGAGTTCTGAATGAACACCCTCAGAATGCTCAGGAGCATTTCCTAGCGGAGTCGCCATTTGTTGTACCCTCAGCACACATGCCCCATTTGGAACAGGGACCCTCTCTTTTCTTCGCCTTGCTGAGTCATTTTGTCGTCGCCTCATTTTACATGCCCCTGTTTTTGTGTCCTAAATGGTCAGTGTGCCTCTAGAGTCTCATCTTGAGTTGACCATGTTTTATACCCTCAAAATTTATTGAGTCTTGGGTCCTCACGAAGTTCTTTTAGCAGTTTGCCTCTGCCAGTAGCTCCTTCGGGTCCGTCCCATTGGGTTTCCCTTGTCAGATTTCCGTCATGCATTATCTATTTTAAAACAATTGAATCCCTTCACCTTCCCGTGCCTGGGACCCAGCTCCTCGACTGCCACCCTCAAGAATTGCATTGTAAATTTTCCATCCTTCACATGCCCCAGGCCCGGTCTTCCGAATTTCTCTGCCCAAAACTTTATTGTGAGTTTTCCCTTTCGAACGACCATTTGCTCACGTCCTTCCGGCCTCCAGGTTGTAGACCTCCTGCTGTCATCTCGAGGTTTGAACTTACCAAATTTTCACCCATCATACTCACATTAATGAGATGTATTAAATTCCATTAGGGGTATAAATAATAAGTTGAACCTATCATTTTCACATGTCAAGTTGGCCAGATGAGTTTAGAGCAGGTTTAGAAGAGTCCAGTGCTTTTGTCTCATGCCAACCCACGCCTGTTGCCTTCGTCGACTAATTCTTCACAAATTTGGCAGCCTCCTCCACTGGGTTCTTGAGGTAATTTCATCGTCCGCCCTTTCATGTGTTTTCTTAGTGATTTCGCATTTAAATGGTTGACAAAATGGGGTTTAAATGTGTTCATTCGATGGAGGAAGGTCATACCTAAAAAAACCCATGTTGTAAAACTTCAAGAAAACCTCCAAATCATCATAAAAACCAAATCTGAAACTTTATCACCTCGGCACCGTTCTTCCCATAGAGTGCCTGCGTCCTCTAAACCCGAGCCTCCCCGTCGCCATTTAGAAACTTCAAAACTCAAACAACTTTGAAATGGTGACATGTTTCCTCGAGCTCACAACCCTGGATCTCCTTTGATGGTTCATCATTAGGACTTAATAAACTTGAAATTTTGGCCTCCATTCATGCTTCCTAGGCCCGCTCCTGTGAGGTTCGTCCTTGGGATGCCTCGCAATGTTCGTTGTTTTGAACGAAAAAATGGCCCCGTCCCCCTGAGCCTCAAAACCTACCTCGTCCTTCACCGCCTAAGTTAAACAAATGAACTGCCACATCCTTGGTGTCCTTGGGTCCCAGTTTATGGAGTTTCATCCATGGACCTCTGCTTCTGCTTCACCATTTCTCACAGCTATCTAATGTTTGCTTTCCACCATTCGGGTCCCAAGTGTCCCAAAGCCGCTTGAACAACAAATGACGAAAACTTAAGTGCCTTCGTCTCCGTTGGGTCTCATCCGCCGAGTTTCCACTGTCGAGAGTTTGTCCCCTCGTCTCCATGGACCTCTGCTTCTGCTTCACCATTTCTCACAACTATCTGATATCTGCTTTCCACCATTCGGGTCCCAAGTGTCCCAAAGCCGCTTGAACAACAAATGACGAAAACTTAAGTGCCTTCGTCTCCGTTGGGTCTCGTCCGCCGAGTTTCCACTGTCGAGAGTTTGTCCCCTCGTCTCCATGGACCTCTGCTTCTACTTCACCATTTCTCACAGCTATCTGATGTCTGCTTTCCACCATTCGGGTCCCAAGTGTCCCAAAGCCGCTTGAACAACAAATGACGAAAACTTAAGTGCCTTTGTCTCCGTTGGGTCTCGTCTGCCGAGTTTCCACTGTCGAGAGTTTGTCCCCTCTCAACCGTCGCAAAAGGAAAAATCAACTCGTCCTTTTGATCCCTAAAGTCCACCACTCTAATTTTCAGTGGAGTTATAACGAAGGAAACCTAAAATCTAAATATAGTTCCAAGTCTGATCCACCAGAACTCCGCCCTTAGACTTCCGCTTAGTGCCCGCTGTTTGAAACAACAAACCTTAGACGAATTTGCCTCCTCATAGTTCTGAGTGACCTAATGATGATCTAAATGACCTCCAATCTGGAAACAAGTCTACCCACGTGCTTAAATTGAACCCTCTCTTGCATAAACCTTTCAAACCATCAAAATATGAGGTAGGGAGAAACCATACAGATTGCCCTGACTTGTTCACCCTTCAAAACAACATTCATGCTAGGGAAGTCCAGCACTTGGGGCTCGGGATGACCAAATTTCCCTCTGAAAACTGCTAATGACATCTCGAAATAAATGTTTGATTTCATGAATGATGAGCTATCTAACTAGACTTCATCCAACATGGATTTTGGCTGACATCAGTATCTTCATGCTTGATTGTGCTCATCATGCCTTTGTTTGTAGGATATATGGAATCAGGTGGAGGACCCTCGGGGGCAGTCACAGAAAAGGACAAAGGAAAGAAATTAGGCAGAGCTCCTCATGGAAAAGAGGACAAGGACCAAATGAAGTACCAATTCCAAGGGGATTCGTTGCACTCAAAGATCATTACAGACTGGAAAGAAATTACAGATACCAATATCGGCCACATCAATATTGATGAATTTAAACAAAGAGTTAGAGTCAACCCAACCATAGATAATGTCGGGCTGATTAGGGGTAGTGGAATTTCCAAAGCTGCAGGCTTTCCTCCATCTCTTATAGCTCCTGAACTAGTCATGGCTTGGAGGCAAGCATACCAACCTAAGACCTGAACAATAGTAGACAAAGATGGGAACATCCTAGCTGACATGTCTCCCCAAGAAATAATGAAGACGTTCCACATTCCAACCTTCGAAGAAATGGAGATCCCTACTATCTTAGATTGCAAGGCAATGTGGGATGCAGATCTCGTTGGATGCAAGAAGCTCATCAACCAATATTGGTTAAAAGAGAAAAGGGGCGACACTACGAAAGTTCTCCAGAAACTCTTCTGTGGCAATTTCTTTGAAGATTATCATGAAATAGTAACCATGTTAAGCCAAGTGATGGGTTTGCCTACTATTGCATACTTCTAGGAGTGGATGGTTTAATTTTTTGAGAAAATTCTTCATGGAAAGGAGGATGGTGCCATGCAAACTACATTCTACTGGGGAGAGATAATCAATGACTGCTTCCATTAGCAGTTCATGAATGTAAATAAAACCTCCAAGTTTTATATGAAATCTTACCTTGTTTACTTGTTGGTTGAACGAAGACAATACAACAGTTTTTTCAGAGCACCGGATAAAGAATTGGGTCGGGAATTGAAGGTCTACGATAGATACCCTCAATTGCAGTTTAGAAATTTCAAGAGGGACTATTGCAGGGTGAATGACACTTTTATAGATCACATTGTTAGGTTGTTGGGAGGTGATTTTGAAAGGTGAATCCCCCACAATGCTCGGGTGTTCCTCAAACAATACGCCTTTCTATTCATTCAATACCCCAAATTCACATACATTCACACCCAAGGCTACACAAAAAGGCCGAACAAGCTGCCCGGGTATCCTAATGACCGGATTATATTGTTGGAACTCTCTCGGCAGTTGCGGCACATACATTCTCTCCTCAAAAGTAGGCATTTTGCGGGGATCCCTTATCCCCTTTCTTTTGGCCAAGGGATGTACAAGCTGCAAACCTCTCAGTGTGCTAAAAATTTAGAGGAGTTGGTTGAATATCATTTTCAACTTCATACCGCCCGTCCACGAATGGACCCTTATTAGCATATAAGGAAATCACTTGGACCCGACTATGCCCATCTACATCACGTTGAAGATTTCTGGGAAAATTTCCAAGATGATAAGGAGGTGTGCATGAGACACTACATGCAAATGACTGCCTACTTTGTAAAAAGGGTGAACTTGTTCCCTGTACCTGATTAAGTTGAGGAAGATGAAATCACAGTTGTGGATCTTAGGTACAATGCAGTCTCCAACTTACCACTGCCTTCAATAGACTACGACGAGTAGGAGGTTAATGACCTTGATATCATAACCAAACCAATTGAGGCTCGTACCAAAGAATGGGTCAATGGACAAGTAGCCCAAATAAAGCAACAAGGGGTCATCCTAACCTATAAAGGGCTCGATAGTGATCCTAGTGCAACAGATGATGGAGTTGCTACAGCCTCGACAGGAGAAACATCCAAATCTCCTCCACTCACTCGCTCCAGGAAAAGAAAAGAGACTGAGGAGCAACAACCAAACCCAAAAGTGTACACAAGGAAAGCTTCAGAGGGTGAGTCCTCAAAGAAACATAAAAGGTCAGGCAATACTACTACAATGCTTGTCATTCAAGAGGATCTCCTTCACAAAGGGGAAGAAATGGAGATGGATCAACCAAAGTCCCCACTGGCTTCCCCTGATACTGCTACCTTTCCATCCATTTCTCAAGCCATGGTTGCCACATCCCCACCTGCGGTGGACATCTCCGTCCACCTAGCTTCTTCTTCACCAAATGGGCCAGTTGTGCTGATTGATTCTTCATCTGCCACCACCTCTCCACTTTCCTTTGCCTCCATGTCTCCAACCACATCGCTCTCGCTGGCAACAACAACAATTCTAATACCAACACTCTCACTTCCAGAGGATTTTTCCCAACACATGAAAATTGCTCCTTCAGAAATTTCTGAAGTATTACTGAATCTAGCCATCCAGGCTGCCCTAGCGCAAGTCCTCACCAGTGTTCAAATTTGGAAGCCTCCAAATGAGCCCCCTAAGATGAAGGCCACAATGGAATTATCAGTGGAATGGGAAAGGTGAGAGGTGGAAGCAACAAAATCATTGGAGGAGGAATCGAATGAGTAGCATGAACATCCAGAAAATGAGCACCTCCAAATTGACAAAGTAGTTCATGAGGAAGAAGAAACATGATCTTCTGAAAGCAGAGATGAAGAAGAACACGGCAGCAAAAAATTAATTGTGCAGACTTTTGATCCTGACTTTGAGGAAGAGTTGTCCTGACAATTGAAGTACATTGGGGAATAAATAGAAAGGCCATCTTTTGAAGAAAGAAGACAAGAAGGTGATAAGACAGAGGAAAGCATGAAACCTCCAACAGGTGAATGACAAGAAGAAGGCACCAGGCATAGCGAGGAGATGCTTCTCCTTGAATGCCAGGGAGAACAAGAAAAGGAAGAGCATGAAGATATGTCACATCCACGTAAGGAGGAGGAGAATATAGAAGATCAACCTAAAAAGGAGATCCAAGTTGATAAGAGCCTTGAAATAGAGTATCCTGAGGAGCACGGGGATAAAGATGAACTTGATGAGGAAAATGAAGAAGAGAAAGAAAAGCAAGCTGAGAGGGAGGAAAGTCCCAAAGATCACCTAACATTCACCCGAGACTTCGATGAAGAAGAGGGAGAAGATACTAGGGTGGAGAAGGAAACATCCAAAGAGAAAGAAATTGAAGTCATAAGGGATGAAGAAAACAACAACAAATCACCCAAAGGAAAGACTCAAATGCCCGAATGGATAGAAAAATAGCTTGAGAAAAAGGCTCCAGCCCCGAGTGATCTGAAAGCAAGATTGGAGGCTATCGTAGCTCTAGCACAGATCACTACTAGAAAAGAGAAGAAGCCTAAAATTAGATCCAAGGTGATGATGGACGCCTCTGGATCAAGGACTCTGCAATTAGCCACGCCAGTGGTGGGCAAAGAAGGGATAAGCTTTAATGTCTCCACCATTAATTTGGGAACAACTACTACAGAACAGAAAGTGGAGCACCTCCAGGAGTCTGTCGCCATAGTGGTGCATTTAATTCAGCAAGATAAGGTTTCAAAAGAAAGCTTAAGGCACATGTAGTTGATCTTATAGCTTACATCCAGCAATGGTCTTCAACAAAGGAAATTCCCACCACATATTTGGCACCACTGCAATTGTTGTCAAAGGAGAAAATAGACAAGCTCGAAAAGAGGAAGAACTTGGACAAGACCATGGAGAGTTGGTTCTAGCAGGTCTTGTACGTAGGGAACATGGGCATCAGCTATGTTGTTAGGACAACAAACAAGTTCTTGGATTTACAATAGTCTCTTGAGGGTATGAGGAAACTTTGCACTAACTTCCCAAGGAGATACAACTCCACTTATCGGAAGATTGAGGCTATTCTCAAGCTGCCAAGCACAAATTGGGAGAAAGAGCTTGCATTTAAGAAGGATGACCACTGGCTGGTGAATGTATGGAAGTGTGAATTCATGAACCGAAAGGAGAGGTTGGAGCAAGTGCTTGACAAAGTGGATCCAGACATTTAATGGGCTAAGGAAATCAAAGTTGATTGCATCCAGTACTTGAAACTAATGACAAGATATGATATGCTTATCGTACAAATGGACCCGGAGAAGATAAAGCCCCACTTCCAGAAGAAGATTGAGGATGGGATGTCAAATGAAATTACCATTGATTTCATGAGCTTTGTTGCCTGAGCCTTTGCCTAGTCAAAGCTATTCTGGGACCACACCGCCAAGTATGATGAAGACTGGGAAAATCTCACTAAACAATCCCAAGAATGGAGTTATCAAGTGTTGTGATCCGAAATCATTGATGTTGATAAACTCCAGCTTCTAATTCTGAAATTCATAGAGTATGTTGCTTTGAAGAAGCAAGAAGGAAACCCTATTATTGGTGAAGAATTCCTAACAAAGTAGCTACAGTAAAAGGGAAATCAACAAAAGACAAAACGCTATAGTGTTGTCACAAAAAAACAAAATAGGGATAAGGACAAAGTTGTATTTTTAAAATGTAATATATTGGGGGGTAGGTAGAACCCTAGTTTGTGGTGAATCTTGGCCACACAATGAAAATTAATCTTGGCCATTCATTCTACTTTTTGGACACTATAAATGGGGGGTCTCCTCTCATTTTCAAGAGAGAGTTGAGTTGTTGTAATGACATGCTGCAGAAATTTTAATAGAAATACATTGACTTTGGTGCATTTCTGAGTTTCTCTACATGTTTCATGATTCATCTCCCATAGTTAAATGTTCTAGTTAGATTTTCTTTGTTGTTTTAGTTAGTTTCATATTGCTTTGATAGATTTGGTTATGCTTTTATGTGGTTATGAAAAAATTTGTTGTGTAGATGCCTTCCTAGTCCATACTTTTTCCTATTTGCTACTGGTAGATGGTTGTGTAAAGTTAGTTTGGACTTAAACTTGGAATTTTCTTTAAAATTTTATCCTTTTCCATTCATGTATGTGGTGGATGAATGGTAAAACATCTGCAAGCCTTAGGAGATAGCACAAATTTTATGAGACTGTGAATTTTCTGGTTAAGTGAAATTATGTTTTAAGGAATCTGTCCACAATAGAATCTCCATGATCACTGTTCATGGTTAGTTTCAGATCGAGGAAACTCTCCTCTCCCCTTCCCTTTTTTATTTTTTTATAAATAACCTATGCTAAGGTTCATTGCACATTGTAAAGCCAAAACTTAAGAAAACATTGAAGTTTCAGACTCTTGTTCGAACCTGCAGCAAATTGCACATCGAATTCCATCCTAGAAACTTCAATTCACAAGATCCACCTTGCATCTAGCTATGTAAGTCCACCCTATGATTACCAACAAAATCACATCAAACATTAATTGAGGAATTCCATGCAAGTCGTGACCTGATACCTGAAAGAACTTGGGGTGATTTTCAACAACTTGTTGTTGGAAGTCTCCTTTCAAGAGAGGTAGTACATCCATGTACTATTTGTGTTGAGAAGGTGTGCAAAACACCGCATCAACACATCTATGTCACGATACCAATAGGGTAGACTTTTTAGGCCGGTGTGTTGTATTGTCATAGGGACTCTATACTTGAAGATGATGTGCTCGTCTTCATGAATATCTACCAAAACAACCAAAGGTCTTAGCATGGCTATGTGCTCATAAGCCCAAATATGAAGCAATGTCACATCGGCCCCGATGCTCCTACCCTTGTAGTAAATTTCCTGATGCATGTCATAATATAACGAAGCAAGTAGAATGGGCCCCCATGCATACATAGTGGTCCTCCTAATCATCACATGCCATGCTACCCCTAGCTCGAACTGAAAGCTCTATCCCGTTAGTCGGGGGCAATCACTCCAGCAATGAGTGTCGTAACAAACAATATGAATATGGGTACTCAGGCTCTATACAAGTCCAAGTCTATTTGTGAGTTGACCAATATGATGTTGTTAGACCGCAACAATGAGCAACATGCATCCCTCTCAACCTTTGTGTCATAGATGATGTGCTCCCCATGTATAGGAAGTTGCAGGATCCACCACACGTCCTCGAGTGTGACAGTGGCCTCACCCGTGGGTAAGTGAAACGAAGATGTCTTGCTTTGCCACCTCTTGATGAGCGTCGTCATCATGGCTAAATGAGTGCAAACCTCTAGCAAGAAGGCAATGAAACCTAATCCCAACATCCCTAGCCACTCCACCTCCAGGTCATCGAAGTCTTAGACCACTGCCAAAATATTTGATCGATGCTCCCATGACATCAAAGGTGGTGGATCCTCCTGCATGCATCACACACACAACGTCAATTTTCCCAAAAGTCAAAAAATTGATCAAAATCAAAAGGTCTACATCCCAAAACATCAATTGCGTCACTGAAATAAATAGTGTTTCTATTTTATGGGTGTGTCACTTTATAAATTTTGGGGAAGCGTCACCAAGTTGGCAACACATGTCACAATACTCAATTGTGAATCAACATTAGCATGCGTCACTATATTTAAAAATGATGGTGCACCGCTATTTCAAAAGTGTGTCGCCCACCACCAGTGAGCGACGCTAAACTAAAAAACCTAATGTGTGGCTATTATAACCTCGCGACATCCAAATCAATTGCGTCACCAAAATGAAAACCCTGGCATGACACAATATAAAAAGTGCGTCGCTAAAAAATTAATAGCGATGCTTTCAATGCCTTTTGCAAATTGTTATATAGCAATGCTCCTAAAAATCTAGTTTTGACGTGCTAATTAATGCACTAAAATATGAAAAATCGAGGAAAGTTTTGAATCACATACCCATGGTCCTACTTCTGCTCGACACTGGTACTCTCGAACTCGCTCAAAAAGGTGAAGTGGAAGCATGCAGTGAGCCATCTCATCAAAATGTCAGAGCTCCAAATGCACAAAATCACTAAAGGCTTAATGCACAAATGAATTGGAAATGCAACCTTTTCACCTATTTAAGCCAAAAAATAGGGTTTTGTGCCCTAATTTGAGCAAAAATCTAGGGTTTTGGCTTGTTTTACCTATTTCTATGCTTTGCGACCTATTTTGAGCTATTTTTTGTGTTTTTGAGGCCTTTTTTTGTATCTTGGGGCATGTTTTGGCACCTGAATTAATATTTTACTTTTGTCGAGAGATCAACCCAAAATTTTAGCTCGATCTCTCGAGGGGGCAGGGAACCAGCTTATTCCTTCCACTAGGAAAATAGTGGGGCATCCAAAAATCATTTGTTAATTTTTTTTTTATCTGAGCAACAGTTTTAATCCAAAAAGCATTAGTCTTTGAACCAATGTAACAAGTACCTCACTTCAAAGAGCGAAAAAATATAGACACTTAAAAATGTCCTAAATGATATCACATACTCAAATCTGATATACTAACACTGTTTCATCCTAAAACCCACATCTTTTTGCTTGTTTGATTAAATTAGCCTAGCTATTTAATTAAAAGCATCATTTTCATCTATTAATCTAATTAATCTAATTGGGTTAATTCACCCCCTTTCATGCTAACCTTTCATCTTGTTAAATTGGATAAATCAAAATATTTAAATTTAACACCCTATGTCCTCTCATTTAAATTAAGTAATCTTAATTATTTAATTAAATGTCATTTTGACCCCTTTTCATTAAATAAGTTAATTATTTAATAGATATCCTAAAATCCGCTAATTTGCATAATTGAAACTGTGTTTTAATTATCAAATTACTAATTAATTCTAATTCTCCCACTTGCAAGGGAATATTCCTTAAGAATATTCCTCTCCTCCTTTGCACATTCCTCCAAAATGGAATATTCTCATAGAATATTCCTTCCCCTTTTGCACATTAAAAATTGGTTTTAATTAACTAAATGCTAATTTTCCTCATCTATGAGAATATTCTTTGAGAATATTCTCCCACTTACTCATTTGAAAAAAGGAATATTCTTCCTTGTAACAAACTTCTTGAGCAAGTTTTGAAAGTGTGTTTCTTTACATGATTGTGAGCCCTTGATTAAATATCATCTTGCATTCTCAACCCTTGATGGGAATCCATGATCCATGCCTCCATCTTCTTTTCATCTTGACCATTAATTGATTCTTTCAATCTTGACCATCAGTTTCTTTTTGTCTATTCTATAAATAGACATTGTATCTATTGAATAGGGATCCACCTTTTCAGAGTATACTTATGTTGTTGAAAATAACTCTCATTTGCATCCATGTTTTATGTTTAAAATCATTTTAGGTTAATCTTTATGCATTGTTAGCTTAGCATCCATTAATGGCTTCCATGATAACTTAGGTTGCATTCATTTAGTATTTTTTAAATCTAGGGTTTGCATATTTGAATCTTGTGCACATTTAGAATGGCTTTTCATACACTCAAATCAAACATCTTAGCTTTCATCATGTTAATTTATCTTTTATCATGCATTCATTCATATTTTTCATCAATTTCCATCAATTTTAATAAATAAAATCGATTGGAAAGGATCCTATTATCCAAGGGATTGGGAAAGGGTCACCATTCCACATCAATGCGACACCACTCCCCCAATAGGATAAGATTCAATGGCTTAGAATATATTTTTTTCAAGATTTCATGTTTTAGAATGTTAGTTTTAATGCCTTCTTCATTTTTATTTACATTGAATATCTTATTGGGATTGATGCTTAGTGGATTAAATATGTTTTGAATCCATATGGATCAAGTATAGTTAACTATACTATGTCGTTGGTCACACTTTGAATGGTCATAACATGACATGTTAGGTATTGATCCTAATATTGTGATGCATAACATTATTCTAGAAATTGATGCTAAACATATTAAATAAAATATTAGGAATATCCATCCTAAGGTTCTTTAATATGATTAAAGAGGAATTATAAAATATGTTAAATGCTATATTTATAAGACCATTTGATTACTTGCCTTGGATCTCTACTATGGTATTGTTTGTAAAGTCTAATGGTTGTATCAACATTTATACCAAATTTAGAGATCTTATTATATCCTAAGGATGATTTCCTTCTTCCCAATTTTTATGATAGTATTTTCCACTGCTAGACATGAGTTTTTATCATTTATAGATGGATTTTTGGACTAAAATAAAATCACAATTAATCCCCAGGATCAACATAAGACTACTTTTACCACACATTGAGGAACATTTTTCTATGTTGCATACCTTCTAGGTTGGAAAATGATGAAGCTACGTATCAAAGGAGTGTGGTAGTAATCTTCCATGATCCTATGCATAAGGCCTTAGAGGGCTATGTGGATGATATATTATAAAAATAGAAACAACACATAGATCGTGCACATAATTTGAGCATAATATTTTAGCACTTAAGCCAATCAAAATTAAGATTAATTCTTAAGAAATGTGTCTTTAGTGTTGATAGTAGTTGCTTAGTGGGATTTCTTATCTCTTAGAGAGATATTGAGGTAGATGGTAAGGAGATCAATGCTATTGTTGAAATACATACTATAAATTAACTTATTATAGTGTTCATGTTTTGAAGGGAAAAATCAAGCTATTAGGCAATTTATAGCCCAACTAGGTATAAGACATTGCCATTAATAAAAATTAAGAAGAAAGATATTAATGGAATGATGATGTTTAAAAGGCATTTGAGGAAATGAAACAATACTTTTTCATTCCTTTTTTACTCATGATTTTTATCGATAGTAAACATTTAATGTTATGTTTTTTGGCCACAAAATCTAATATTGGATGTTTATTAGGTCAAAAAATTGAAAATAGTAAGGAGCATACATGATTCTATATTTAATTTATATCATGAGCACATACATGGTGATATATTTATAATTACTTCATTTAGAGACACTTTAGTTAATGATAGCTTACATGGGTTTAATGTGCTATTGATTCTACTTCAATAATTATGTGTGAGCATGCCTTCATTGAGTACATTAATCTTGGAGCTAGAGATGTTTGCATAATGATTCTACTCTTTCAACTTCTAGTGACTATTCTTTAGGAGGTGATATGGATCCATATATGATCCCTAATGATACATCATTTTGAATGAACATGATGACTCTTGTATGGACTATATTATGACTTATCATGATCGCATTTTGTTGAATATAATCTACACATGATTATCATGATATCTCACCTAACTATTCTATTGACAAACATAGATAAATTCACAAGGTAGGTATGCATGAAGAAGAAGACTCACATGAAAATATCTTACAACATTTACTTGGCTTATGGAAGGATGGTTACCAAGAAACTAATGATTGTTCCATTATGTCTTTCTCCACTTTGACATATGACATAGATACACATAAATCTATAAGGAAAATTATTGAGGACGCAACCTCTAACCCCATTGTTTCTTCTACACTATTGTGAGAAAGTTACAAAATGTAGAGAATTATATTAATGGTTTAGAAAAGTTTCTAAAGAAGGATTTTACTAGTAAGATACATCATCTATTGGCATGACATTTTGGTTTATTCCTCACAATGGGATTCTTGGCACCTTAGTAAATGCTTTTATTAAATATTTCCAACACAACATTGAACTTAAGCTAACTCTTGATAAAGTATCATAATGCGCACAAGTAGAACACAGGACAATTAATAAGTATGCGATTTGATTTTAATCTATGATAGTAAGAATGATTTTCAACTTCCAAGTAGTGAGATTCATGTTTATTCATCAATAGCTCACTTAAACTACATAAAGAAAAAGTGATTTTCAATGCTTATCATTCATTTTTGTTCTATGCTATTATACACCAATATGATATTAGATTTTGAGAAAATGATCCTTAACATTATAGTTAAGATTAAAAATTGAGAGAACGAGGATGAAATAAGAATTCTCAACAACAAAGATGAGAATCATGTAAGCATCATTCAACCAAAACCAAAGTGAATTAAAAAGTTCACTAGTTTGGAGGATCTCCACATATAGTCTTAAAATAGCTTTTACAAAATTGATTCATCACATTACCTCTTTTTAAACCAATTGATATATGTAAATGTGTCCTATTGGTCAATCTCTTCTCATGTTTTTCTACTACATATTGAATATTCTATTTATGTTATGTTTATGTTTTTCTATAGTTTTCACTTGATCTTACCACTGAGGGTTTTTTTTCTTACTGTAGATCAGTGGTCTTCTTGCTTGCTCATTGGGGGAAAAATATCAGGGTGTACTTTCATTCATATTCATGACACACATATGTAAGTATCCAATATTTATACATCCTTCACTAATTTTTGCATTTACATGTCATGCTCTATTTAAAAAATTGATTTTGTCACAATTTTATTCTCATTTTTTATTTTTCGATTTGTGAGCACTCCTTCATAGTACACACAATTCAAGGGGGCATATTATTACTAATTTTGTTTTTAGTTTGTGCACAATTTTCACAAGTTGGGAGAACATGTTTGTTCTAATGATTCAATTTCTAGAAGCTTCACATCCATTATATCATTATTCTTTTATTTATTACTAGTTTGACATGCATTCTCATATAAATTTTGCATTCACACTAAAGTAGGGGTAAAATATAGAGGATAAATTGCATGCCCTTACAATTTCACCCACTTATTTTGCATTACTTTGTGTGGATTCTTTAATGTGTGGTTATAACACACTTTTGGATATTTTGGCACACTTACCAACCAAAGATCCAATCCATCACTTTGTTATGCCATATAGCTTAGTTTTGGATTGTGCTTGCAATTACGTTCTTAGAAGGAATAGTTTTTGAAATCTTGTACCTTTGATATCAAATCTAAATTCAACCTTCTTCTATGTCAACTCTTTTTACCTATTTATTAAAGCACTAAAAGTTTCAAAATTTCTAGGGATTGTATTTGAAGGAATCGACCTAGGTAATTTTAACATACAAGAGCTTTATCAAGTACACTTAATCAAAAGAAGAAAACACATCTACATATCTTCCATTAACACTCTACAAATTTAACATATCAAGCACTTTGTCTGCATTAATAAAAACAATTGAATATTGAAATTCATTAGAAAACACACTACATAAGTATCTATTAGACATAATCACTCATTGGATTGCATCAAACATTATCAAACATTAAAAAATCAACTCAACTACATCCATTGTAATGTCAAATTGGTATTGATTTCCACCCTTTGTCTCTTGACTATTGATAACTCAATTTTAGGTGCCTAAATCACAAGGAAGTCCTAAACTTTAATCCTTGCATAGAAAGCCCCCAATAGCGCTCCTTAGCACCGTATTATTTTCCTTATTCTAAATATCATTAGGTGAATATGTTTCACACATGTTGAAGATCTAGTTTTTCCCTAGTTGAAATCACAAACAACTGGATGTAATCACACCCCTAGACAAAATTATTTGCATGATAACATCCAAGACACTCCCCTTATCTGATTTTCATCTCAACTCTCTCACCTAGAATCTAGTTCTAGATCTCAAGTTTTAGCCTCCAATTGCAACATAACACTACTCAAAATTTATCCTTCTCTAGTTGAAATCACAAACAGTTGGATATAATCACACCCCTAGACAAGATTATTTGCATGATAACATCCAAGACACTCACCTTATCTAATTTTAGTCATTTCAACTCTCTCACCTAGAATCTAGTTGTAGATATCAAGTTTTAGCCTCCAATTGCAACATAACACTACTCAAAATTTATCTTTTATTGATTTCAAATTACACAATCCTAATCCATCTGATTTACATAATCAACACATGTTCATTTATATTCTTAATTTTATTCAATCAATTCATTAGATTCAATTCCTTAATTTATCTAAATTTTAAGTTAAGTTGATTTATCCCCTAAAAAAATAATAGAGATTATTTTTATCTCTAAAATATTATTATAATTATGAAATTAACATGCTCATATCACTTTCCATTTATCTTTATCCCTATTTTGAGGAAATGTCTTGATACATGCACATATTGAAAAATGACACAATCTTGTGTAAAGTTGGGCTCATCCCACCTAGCCTTAGCCTATCTCTATAGATACTTATTCCCACATAATTAGTACCTACCTTATCATTGTATGTACATACTTGGATACATACACATAAACCTAACATTTATTACACCTATTCATACATCTATTTATGTGTTATCCTCCTAGATTTGACAATTTCATTCCCATGACAATTTTCATAGTTGTGAGGTCAACTTTATAGTTTTAGACTTGTCTCCATCCTTTTTCAAAATTTAAAATTGACCAATTTCCCCCCTTTATCTTCCTCCTCTAAGCTAACTAAATACATGTTTTACAAAATTTGATATTATGTGTTAGTATTTAAAGGCATTTAATTAGATTCAATTATCACCCCTATATCAAAGCATCCTCTCTAACTCTAGAACATTAAATGAGCATTTAATAATGAAATATGCGGCTTTGGTGCATTAAAAAGAGTAATGAATCTACATGCATCATCTTAGGGCTTTTCCTATTATCTTTGTATCTTTGTGTATATTTTGAGGGTTGACCTAGATAATTTGTCTCCTTGTGATAGACCAATAACCTTATCAAGGTATTCTTAAATGCAACTAGGCCCATAGTTATTAGAAAAATGTAGAGGACACAAAGGCACACTAGGTGAATAAAATAGCAAAATTCTATTGTGCATAGTGATAAATCTAAGCTCAAAGGACTAGTTTGCAATTACAAACTTGTCTAAAGATAGTACACATGATTAATATATAATTCAAAGCATTCATTTGATACAAAAACATTTTACAACATATACCTATTTGATATTAGAATCTTCATTATTGACACACATTCTTTAGTCATAGAGCTAAGTACACTCATCATCTTCATTTACTTTTCTAAAATAAAATTACACTTAGTTGAAACCCAAATATAATTAATTAATTTAAACAAATTTATCGTTGTTTATTAGCTGATAAGCTTCTTTTGAGAGCATTCGTGCTCAAAAATTTATGTCACACTACAAAAATATTGGTGTTAGAAAAAAATTTGAGAGAATATTAAATCCCATTTTTAACTTATAGAAATGGTAAGGGAAGAGAGAATGTGGTTTTCGATAGAGAGTACTAATGTGAATTAAAACTATTAAAATGGTAGAACACAAAGGTTGACATTGTAGATCAAATAATTTTTGCATGTAAAGAACAATATAGAATAGTATATTATTAAATTTGGGGATTGGTATTACAGTAATTTACAATAGCTTATAATACCATTCATTTCTTGTGTATTTTTTTCTTATGAGAATATCTTCCAAAAAACTAATTGTTTTATTTACTAATAGTTAACTAACCTATTATTTATTTATAAATTAGCATCTATATGTTAATTTAATTTATTATTATTTAAACTAATCTATATACTAAACTGAAAGCTATATAAAAGATGTAATAATCCAACAATTATAGCTAAAATAAAATATTTAGCAAAATTATTGTAAAATTTTAAAATAAAGTTAATTTGTAGAGTTTAACATCTTCAAGTGGTATACAAGTTGGTTGCTTATTTGATGAGATGTCATATTGGATGTGTAAGATAAAAATTCATTCTAATTATGATATTATTAGTTGCTAATGTCAGATCATGAAGAGAAAGAAAAATTAACAACTTTAACCTTCAAGAGCAACTATAGGAACTACACTTTGGAGATATCTGTCAACCTCGACATCAAGCCTTTATATCCATAATTTGAGGCCTTACATGAAATGGTTGTAGAGGGAAAAACACATTAGGTCTATTGTGAACAATTTTGATCTTTACGATCTCCAAAGGAGTGAATAGATCTTTTCACTATGATTGATGCTTAAATATGATCTCGATTGAGCTTAAAATTTCCAAGGATTTAAAACAAGAAGTAGTTTATTAACACTCAAGAGGGGAAGAGTGATGTTTGCAGCTATATCTAATGTACATATCAATTGTTTAGTGTATTTATTTCTCTAGTTTAATAAAACATAATTTTATGTAAATAGTGAGCTCTATTTTCCTGTTTATTTAGTTGTAAAATCCTTCAATACTAGACAAGGGTTAGCCATGTTTCACATCTAACTCAAAGAGGGCTATTTATTTACTCTATGTTTAAAATCTAATTTGATTCCTTCATTTGAACCAACTATGGGGTCCTTTGATTTATATTAGGTCTAGTCTATGTCATTTATTTTGACCATGTTTCTTGATTCGTTCTATATGGTTTTGTCTATTTATATTTCCCTCAAATAAAATGAATTCAATCAAATATTAAATATCATATCTCCTATACTACACACCCTTCCACTTGTATTTTCTTATTTATTTCACCCTTAACATTGGCATAGTGTTCCATGCAAATAAAATTAATAAAAAATAATATTAGTTGAGCTTTCATTCATATTACTAAATGAAATCAAATGATTTTTCAAGTGGAATTTAAGATATGAAATAAAATCTTTTATTTAGGATTTTAATTTCTCTTGTGATTTTTTAAATTTTTTGATTTAATCTCAAAAATAGAAATATATCTCATACTAGTTAAAAGTTTTAGTGAAGGAAAAGTAAGTATACTTTCCATCAAACTATTATTTTAAACATTACATTTATTTTCCATTACATCTCTTAACAATAAGAATAATAATATATATCTAACCTAAATCAACTTAAAAGAAAATAATATTTCTTTTCAAATATAAATATCAATCCACCATATATATGTAACTTTAATGAAATAATGTAACAATTGTATTTTATGCCATGAACCCATTTCTCCAAAAGACATTAATCAACATGTCACTTTCAAATGAGAATACCTTTTTCTCCTCTTGTTTTGTTGGATAGAAATTATCATAAGGGGCTATCCAATCTATATGTTAGATGAGAATAATAGAAAGCCCACCATTTATTCTAAAATAGATAAGGACTTGCAATCAAACACAATTCATTGTGTAAGATTTAATCATTTATAATTTGGCCATAATACTTTCTAAATTATTAAAATTATATTAAAGCTAAGTGCCTTGTTGGTAAAACAAATAAGCCAACTCATAAATATAACCAATAAAAAATCATTAAGCATTTACTAACAATGATTGAGGATATAAGTATTGATCATGTCATTTTCGCTCTTGGTGGCTTTCCATACCCACTACCTTTTTCTTACTATTTTTTTAATTAATAAGAAATAATCAAGTGTTTTCTATTTGTATATAAAGGAAGAACATGGTTTGCAGCCAAGCCCACCATAATTGTGCGTGCATGTGATTTTCCACCAATGATTAGGTTGTGCCTATAGCGTGGAAGGCATTACCCCTTCCCACTTCACAATTGGATTCCTAGGACCAATATTGGATTTTGTTTTTGATTTGATTGAAAATGACATTTTTACTTAATATGGTTGAGATTAGTTGTTTTTGTTGTTGTTTTTTTTTTTAAATTAAATTTAAGAGTTGTGTTTGATATTTTTTTCAATTTATTAAATTAGGTCATCTAGTAGTTTGACTAAAGGAGAAGCATTCCTTTCCTAGCAAACTCCTATATAATGTCTTTAAATATTACCCTTATGTAAAAGATATAAGTTTTATAGGTCTATGCAAGCAAGATCTAAGTAGTAGAAAGCATCACCATTCATATTTGTGTACCTTAGTTCAAATCCACATGTTGAGTTTAGCTCTATAGTCACACCAAACAATGTCATACTTGTGAAAGTGACCCATAATGACAAGCAATTAATTTCTAAATTCTTAAAACATTTGTCTAACTGCTTGTAATTTTCTTGTGCATTAATAGATCAAGTAAATATACCTTGTATTATATTTCATTGATTAGATTCTAGCTAAGTAGTGAATCTAAGAGCTTCTCGATGATAAAAACACTCATAGTTAATCTAGAAGATCTCAAATTCACTTTTGTGAATTGTGGAAATACAATATCTTTGTTCTAGAAAAGTACAATTTATTTATTTATAATTTGACATTTATTTTAGTGTATTATTCCAAGTAAATTATGTAATAGTTCTTAATTTTAGGTAATTATTTGATTATTATTGTTTATTTATTTTACACTAAGATCTATGATTTGGGTCATTCTCAAGAGACAATGAAAGGACAATCCATAACCTAAGTGTCAAGTGATGAGAATAAGCTAAATAGTATTATGATTATAAAATGTTGAATGGAACTTACTTAACAAGAGAAAAATCAAAACATGTTCAAAGGATAAAATATTAGTATAAATGCCTTTTATATGGTAGAATATGGATAAATACATATGTGTATGATTTACAAAAATTATTGAGAATGAGAATTCTTGTGGTCAAAAAATGGATGACACATTTTCCATGATTTGTCGAGTCTGCGTTGAAGATGACATTAAATATACAAAGCATGTTGATATATCAAAGCTTTCCTTAAGTTCTTGATTCATTGGATTTGATTGTCGGACTACCATGTTTTCTTGCTAAGCCTTCCTATTATTCAATGTGTCTAGTGCTAGTGTCTACAGGTGAAATTCATCAATTGAGATGCACACCAATGCTTACATATGTGGATAAGACTCTACCAAGTGTGAAACCCATATGTTGTGAATACATGTGATGCATAATGCCACCATGTGTTAGATGTTGGATGCATGAGCATCCAGTGGTGTAAGGGAAATCTTGCATCACCCAAAAATATTATATTTTCATTTTTGTTTGTAGTTTCCTTAGTTGTTTTGGGGCCCATGGCGACTCATACAGTCTTTGGGATAGTTAAAAGTTTGAAACAACCAAAAATAGTCACCTACTATTTTTAGTAAGTTGTCCTATTTGGTTCCTATAGACACAAAAATTGACCCTAATGAGTGAAAAGGGACAATAATATTTTTGGTAAAAGAATCATTTCAAAATCCTATACCATTTGGAAGATATTAAATTTCCATCTTGAGGAATTTCTCCAATGAAGTTTAAAACTAAAAATTGAGGCCCTTCGGGCCTCAGAACAGGGTACAAAATCTCTAATATTTTAGATTTGGCAAAAGATGGTTGTATATCTCTTCACAAGCTTTCTAATGATATATAACAATCAAAAATATGATGGTCGGATTGAAAGTTATGACCCCGAAAAGTTGTAAATATATAAAAAAAACTTCGAGAGTGGGAAATAGGCGGTGGAATTTTTGGCGCCAAAACGGGGTTACACCTTCCAAAATATTCTAAGGCAGTTACACTTCTTGGATAAAGAGGGAGAACAAGGTTATAGAGGAGGGCTCCAGTAGTGCAAATCGTGGTTTTTGGCTTGTAGATTTATGTAATGAGAAGGCATGTGTGACTATAATATGTTATTTTTTTAGTATTGTAACTTCACTTCATCAAGATAATAGAAAGCAAGTGTTTCTTTCAGAATTTTCTATTTATCTCTCTTGTTTAGTTGTCTGTGTGTTGTTTTGTAAGGGGAGTACCCTCATCAGATGCATATGGTACCAAGTTTCCAATAATATAGATTCATTTTCTTTGGTGTTGAGTTTGCTAGGTGTTGTGCATTTATGGTTGTGTTTCTTGTGTAGGAGTTGATGTTAGGTGTTGCACATGTTCGGTCCATTGATAAGTTGTAAAAGGTAAAGAATGTGTTGTAGTGTATAATTTGAAAGTATAAATCATATGTGAGGCATGCTGTTGAAGTAGCTATGCAAATATTTTAAACCTTGCATTAAATAACTTCTAGGTTGCAAGATTATGTAGAAAACTATTAAAATCCATGCTTACATGGTTGTGCACAAAATTAGTAATAATAAATGTTAATCTATGTGCAAGGCTTCTTTGCATTGTGTTAGTGCACGAGAGGATGCACAAGGGATGTTGTGTATTCTAGGTAAGGGAATTCAATGAAATACAATCTAAACCTAGTAGCCTAAACAATCTTCAATAACTTTCATACACAAAAATAATAATAATGCAACTTGCATTATCCATGAAAATATTCTTTCAATGACTTATAAACATGTTTAGAAAACTAATATAATAAATAAAATTGAAATTATCTTAGGAATGTTTTTATTGAAAAAACAGGGAGAGGGCCTTGACCCAAGAGTTTAGAACAAAAGGAACTTAAAAAAACATATGAGACAAAAAATAGTTCATGGGCATGCAGGCCCCAAACACAAGTTCACAAAGTAGAAACAACTTAGGAATCTTATATACCTAGGATTGAAGAAAAGTAGTTGTTCTCCTTCTAGTTAATCTCTAGTTTTTCCTTTGTTTTTCCCAATATTTTTTGCTTTAGATTATTTAGCTCTTGATCCTCAATCCCAACTAATTTTTTCTCTTTCTTTCTTGAATATACCATTTTCCCATGATTTGAGGCACATTTCTATCCAAGAATGACTTGCCCACATTTTATTTTCATGTTCAAAACATTGTAGGATTTCAGATCTATTATATTGGCCCTAAACATTAAACATTGTAAGAATGATTGCAATCATTAAACATTATTTATTTTCCTACCATAATGGTTTGGAATTCTTCATGAGTTCTTTATCTATAAGATTGTTGGTTTTTAAAATCTCCTTACACTTTTCTTAGTTCTAGATGAAAGCTTGAAAGAGTTTCCATGGATGATAAGCATTTGATAAAATGTTTGAGATAATAACAACCAAGAAAACTATATGACCCTTAGTGATAGTTGGAAGGTTTAAGAAGATGGTCTAGAAAAAAAGATAACATAGGTGTTCTTTGGGATCCATGTCACTATGAATCATTATCTCTTCCAATAGTCATTCATGCCTTTCTATTGAAGTCATCCTAGTTGTTGCCAAAAATGATAGTGTTGTTGAAGTGAAATAGGTTGTAAAAGTTGCTATTGGTTTTTTCCAAAGTGAAAATTTTCTACCAAATATGCACTACGTATTTTAATTTTGTTGATGTTAGTTGGAACATTCTTTTGGTTTTCATGACTCATCCCTTCATGCCATTTCTTCAAAAACCACACTAAAACCAAAATTCTTCTTAGCATTTGTATATTTAGTTTTTAGGTGATGCAAGATTGCTTGTGAACTTGGATTCTCCTCATCAAGATGTAATGTATGTAATGGTTTTTATGATCCAATACATAAATTCTCTTTCTTGAGTAGCAATTATCCCCAATGCATCTTAGTGTGTACTAATAAAATTGTTGAAGCTAATATATGTAAATGTGTATTTCCATTTCTTTATAACTATGTTGAGATGTGTAACCACAACAACAATAAGTTGTAATGACATGAGTGTGCTCATAAAAACCATTTACTACTAAAACATCAATTTTTTTACTTATATTTAAATACTTAAAAAAAATCCTATCTAAATTTATTGTCATAGTGGTTACATTACATAAAAATATAATATTTAGATATATCTTAACAATAGTTAATTTAATATTATAATGTAATTAGTTTTAAATATTATAATTGTATATTAATTTTAATAATAATATAATATTTAATATATGATTTAATATTTTCTTTATAATTTAGTTTTGGATTCATAAGGTCCGCACCCATTAGGAAAAAACATATAAATAAAGGCTCAAAGAATAAAAACTAAACAAAGCATACAATTTATCACTACATGGTTTGGTTGGAAAACATAATCTACCTTTTCAACCAAAATGTAAATCCATAAATATATTAAAAAGGTGCATGTGCAATTGTAGTAGTCCCATCTTTTTAGACTTTGACATTGAGTTCAACAAAATCTTCTTGTTGTTGGAATGATCCTCACTTGAAAGCGAGGAAGAGAAAAAATACTAAATTCTCAAGTGGTTATTTATAAGAATGAATCTAAAGGTGCCTACATACAATACTAAACCATCACAATTATAGAATAAGAGGCTCAAGTAAAAGTTGTTGAACCACTAGTATGCTTAGTTCCAACACCTCCACCACTAAGCATGCTTACTAGCATAGACTTAGAGAAAAGAGCATGAAGTATACATTCCCACACCACTCACCCCTTAAGTTTAGAGGGAAAATATTTTTCCATCAACACCCTAGTTTTCTTAGCACCAATGCTATCAAACACATTCTTACTAAGCATATCTTTAAGAAAATCCAAGGAAGAATAATATCTTACCTATACTATGTGATTCAATATGATATTATATATAATGTAAATATATGTAGTATGCCACCCATGTTTACCACATGATATCTTGGAAAAAATATAGAAAAACTACAAATAAATACCAAAGTAAATTCCAAACAAGAATGGAAGACAGAAATCCCAAACTTTAAATATATATTTACTTTCCTCAATCCACATAGTTGCATTATGAATTCACATGTAGGGAGATATCTGCACATAAGACATTAGATAGAGTACTAACAATGGCCTAGAATTTATAATGCTTTCCAGAGAAAAATTAGCAATAATATAAAAATATAAAATATGAAAGTTTGGATATGGTTGTAGAAAAAACATAAAGCCTTAAACTTAAGGTCTCTAATGGACTATTCACTAAATATATCATTTATCTTGTCTAAGAGGGGAAATTGAGAAACCACTGCATTTTCTATAAGGTCAACAATACCATTACTTTATTTGAACAATAATTGTACCAATAGCTATTGCTTCCTCAAATATGCTCTTTATTGTTAGTATTTTGATCTATTCTTGAGGCAGCCCTAAATTATGACAAGAGAGTCACTTTTGAGTTCCAAACGCTTGCAATCCATAGATATCATAATTTTATCCCTTCAAGGAATGCTAAATCCTTCACTTTATTATTGGGATTGGGGCCAAGAAAAAAAATCTATCTTTTATGAATGAACCCATTGACATTTTTATGTCTCCCTTATTTACCCACCAATGATAACGGATTTGAGATATTTCTATGTGGGTCATGGTTTTCATTTTGTGCTTCAATCAATTCCTTAAAGTTCAAAACCAAAAAATTGGCTAATTGAGTGGTCAGAGCTTCCATAGGAACCAAAAAACCAATGGTTCTTGGTTCCCATGGAACCTTCAATAGGTTCATTTTACCCCTCTAAGCCCCAGCGAGTGAAGTGAAGATATTGGGCACATTTGGAAAACCTCATGGCTAACCCTTGATGAAGGCATAGACACAAGGAATGTGTTGGGCCCAAGACCCAACTCATGATTGGGGTGGTGGATAGCAAAGAAATAAAGGGTGGAACAACATGAAGAGCTTGGCACAAATGTTGAGAAGTATCAAAGGCTCCATAGGAACTAGGAACCAATGGTTCCCAGTTCCCATGGAACTCTTGATGTGAATACAAGGAAACCCTTGATGTTTCTATTGCGTTTTCCTCTTTTCCTCTACATGTTGTTAGTAGTGGGACTAGTTTAGAGTTAGTTCAATGTTGGGTTTGACCAAAACTGTTGCAAATAGGTTATAAAGAAATCCAACCTTCTCCAAAGGTTTGATGTCAACAAGGATCCCACACCTGAGATCATTCCCATTGTATCATTGGAATGTTGAACCTATCTCTAGTAGGGTGAAATTTCATATGACAACATAACCTATAAGAGAACAAATGACCACCCCTCACTCTCACAAGTTCCATATTATCTTTGTTAGCCCCATCAAACTTAAGCTTTAAGAACTAACCTTAGGTATTATCTAGTGATCAATAAGACAATTTTTAATTTTATTCCTAACTACCCCATTATGAAGGGGAATCTAATAACTAATTTATATATATAATAATTAAATAATATAATAGTATAATATAACTATATATTAAGTAATAATTTTAATAATATAATTATATTTATTTCTCCATTCATGTGGTTCACCTAGGTGATAAGATAAAAGCAAATGCTTGTTGGATAACTTCTTATATAGATTGGATTAAAATTAATATTAACAGTATATCTCATTGAAACTCATATAGATCAAGTGGGAAACACGTGGTGAGATACCATGAGGAAAACATATTGACCCTAGTAGGAAAAAAAACTCTCAAGTGGAAGGAATAATGAAGTTGAATACCAAGTAGAGATCTTTGTTGGGATTAAAAATATGTAAAAAGTTAAAGATGGATAAGATTCACTTGGAAGGCGATTCACTAATGTTATAAATGCCATACAATAGAAAGTATACTCCCAAACTTAATAAATTCATTCTTAGGATTTGGGAGATCCTTTCTCAATTTAGGGAGATATTAATCTCTCAAGTTTATTGAAGATCAAATGACATGGCAGATCGCATGGACAATTGGGCTATCAGAATGAGGTGCCACGAAATGTTCTTGGACACATCTAACACTAGTGACAAGACATTTAAGGCTCTCAACATGTGTGAAGCAATTTCAGAAAGGTGAAATAATTTCAAGTAAGTTTCTAAGGAAGTGTAATTCATTGGTACTATAAATATGAAGGCTATTAATAACAAGCTCCTTCCAATCAAAATGTAGATAGTTTCTCCCCATTTCATTCTGTTGGATACCATGATATGTCTAGTGGCGAAACAAAGGTAAAAGGAATTCTTGGGTGAGATAACTAAATTGAGGCTCAAAAGGGTATTTAAATTCAAGGCCTCTATGGTGATGTAGGTCATAAAAATAGTTTTAAGGAAGATGTATGTGAATTCCACACTTAGGAACCGTGTAAATTCTGACATTGCATCAATGTTCTTGGGGGTACTACTAGTTTTTGTTTGTGCTATCCTTAATTTTTGCATTTCATTTTTTGCATCACATAATTAAGTTCATTAGGTATTTTATTTTTATCTCTCAAAACAACCAATCAATCATTTTTTTCATTTTCTATCATAAGAAAATAGTAGATCCCACCCAATAGGGTTGACTACCTCAAGGTTGAAAGTCAATTTTATCCTTGGGAGATCTCTTTTTCTAATGAAAATAGAGAAGGTGTAAGTGTGTTTAAACCCCCACATACTCACATCACAACCACACTTACCTTTTTCTATGTTTCATTTTGGTGAACCTAACATTATTACACTATAAACTTTTTGATTTGGTAGTCTTTTCAAACCCTAAATCTAGATTTTGCATTGCATTAGTTTATTTTGAATTTCATTATTCAAAATTGCATTTTGCATAATTTCAATTCACAAAAATCCAAAAATATTGCATAAATCTTACATACATCTTGCAAGTTAGTTGTATGAAGAGTGTTTTTCAGTCATTTCAGTCATTTAGATCAATATTTCAATTAAATTTGGATTCTAAAAGTTGTCATTTTGTTCACTTTTTTGTTGGGAATAAGATACTATCTAATTGCAATCTTAAACATTATTTCATGTATCTCCTAAGTGAAACACCCCATTGTGTGAACCCCAAAGGACCAACCAATGTTACACTAACTTGAATTAAGATTCTCATTAAATCTGTTAAACATGTCAGTAGTATGTTGTGTATGTTATGGTTGCATAGAAGATGACATGCATGCAAGACGCTTACACATAGGACTTACATAGAATTAGATAGAGAATGAGAAATACCCAGATTTGGTTCCCAAGCATGTGGTGCAGCAAAATGCTTATCAATCTTGGAAGAAAATGGAGATTGTGACGCCATCAATACCATAGCATCGGATGTGAAGGTTGTCATAGGGTGGTTTTGGTTTATTCCATGATGCATCCTTCCCGTGATTGATTGCTCTCTTCCTCGCCCAAAAGAAATCAACTGCTGAAATCCCACGCTTTTTTATCCCCCTTCTGTTTTTCCCCAACTTAAATTTGATGCTTCTAATAAACAAAAGAATGAATATTTTCTCCAGTTCCCCCATGACCATTCTCCATTTCCAAATTGCAGCTCCAATGACCTTATCTTGAACTCCCAAGAATAGCCAACCTGATAATCTCCCCAATTTCCTTCCCCAATTCTCATAAAAATTATTCATCCCCCCATCATCTGACAACTAATTCTCCTTTTAAAGAAATTAATACCTTTTTGCTGAGATAAGATTTCAAAGTAAAAGGAAAATCAACAAACCTCAGCAAGTTTCATGTTTGACAACAGTTTGACGTTGTGCATGCACTTGCATGCGATTCTTCCTGTCTTTTCTCGCTTTAACATCAATTTCAATCTTATCTTCTACTTTCATATTAAAAATCCCCGTTTTTTCGTGATTAACCAATTATCTCTCAAAATGATAATTTGTCAACTATAATTTAAAACAGACTTCTATCTACACAATTTAAATCTAGTATTTATTTAATGAATCTTATACAATAATGTTTACAAGGGTTCATGCGATGTATTATTTTTTTACTTATGGTTATATGGATGTACTTCTGTAAATGGATGTTGTAATGTTAATGGATGTTAGATTAGTTATGTATTAGCGTTATCTTTTATCTTTCGTTATGAGTTTGTTTGTGATGTGACCTCGCGTGCCCCAGAGAACTTAACGCTATGATGTTGATGTGTAATGTAAATGTGTTTTAATGTTTAATTGCATGTTTACTTTGTATTATTTTAAAAAAAATTGCAATGTTTGTTCTCTGGGGTTTTCACGACGGGCGTTACACTAAGTCCTTGGAAAGTGTTCCCCAACACTAGGATTAGAAAAAAATTAAATTTGAATGAAATGAACATGTTAATTGACATTTGTAATTAATCCTAAATGATAGGAACATGTGAGGGCATCCAAGAAGATCTCCTACAAAATAGGAGCACATGGGGCGCCCACATGGGAGGTGGGACACACCTTGTTTCAGTTAACTATTTGGTGAATTAATCACTCTTATGTAATGCATGTCTTGTTCCTACAAAGTAGGGATTGATATTTACAATGTATGTGGAGTGGCACTATCAATTTAGTTTAGTTCAATTATGGTCCAGTTATCTTCAGTTAGTTTGAGTTGCATGTTAGTTGACTTCAGTTGACTTGAGTTGCATGACTAATGACTTCAGTTGCATGACAGATAACAGGTTGATGTTTTTAGTTAATAGGGGGTGATCAATCATGCATGATGTTTGCATGAATTGATGGAGAGATATGTTTCAGTTAAAATAGATTGACTTGGACCCACCTTGGGCACCCAAGTTGGCATCTTGGAAATAACACTTTTGCATGATAAGATGTTTTATAAGGCTGAGTTAAGTGGGCCCATTCTTGAGCACCAACTTTGAGGATAAGCTTAGAAGATATCTTTAGAATCAACGTTCAGTTATGACTTCAGTTTGGGATACCCAAATGGATGAAGGACTTGTTTGACATTATTCTTCACTGTAGAACTCTACTTGCAAAGAAATGCATGGGTTTTGTGAGATAAGCATTGTTTGGAGTTTACAAGGCTCAATTATTGTCTATTTATTGCAGCAAGTTGAAGAGAGTTTATCATATTTTATTGCAGGTTGTGAAGAAGAATTGTTGAAGGAAAAAGAAGCATTTCAAGCAAGGATTGGAATTATTGTAATCTTATTCTAAGATTAAATAATACATTGATTTTTGGTGGAGTTTTTTCCTGAAAGGGTTTCTCCACAGTATATGTTGTGTAACTTCTATCTTTTGGTCTTATTCTTCTACAATCTTCTGTCTACTTCTACAAATGGTAAAATGAATCTAAACAGATAATCATCCACAAAGAAATTGTAACAAGGAACACTTATTTAGATCTATAGTATAATAGTTTCACAAGTTTTAAAGCTACATAAAATTACCTCCATTTTTCAACATTAGGTATCAGAGCTAATGGTTGGGTAGAGTTTGGGATGCCTTTCTCTTAAAAGTTTGAAGGTTTTTTGGCTGTAGTGGGAGCTTTTACTATTGTGTTATTGCTGATTTTGTAAAAGAAGTATGTTACAATGTATTTGGGTTGATGGTTCGAAGACCTGGTATGACTTGCTCAATCTTTGAAAGGAAAGCCCTGGTAAGAGAGGAATTCTCCTAGGTGGTAAGGGGAGGGTAGTTGGGTTAAACGAGTTCTTGGGTTAGAGTTATTGGATTAACCTTTAGTGGTCTTTAACACATGGTTTTGTGCTAGTTGATTTGGTCCATGGTTTTGATCCCATGGTTTTTCATGTATGGATGATCTTCATTTAGGAGATGGTTATCATGATGTCATGGATAGCTTGGTTACATGTTTCAGTGAGAGATTTTGACAGTGATGGTTTGATGTTTATCTCATTGCCATGTATAGCTCGGTATCACAGTTCAATGGGAGCTTTGGTAGGATATGGTTATCTTCATGTGATTTGAAGAGGTTTTAACATCTTGTTTCATGGAGGACCCTTAGAGTCTTTGGTAAAGGTGTTATTGTTCTTCCTTTGGAGAGGATGTAGTTCTTTTTGGTTTTGAGTATTAATCATTTGCTTGGAGCTTCATGATTATGCAGGTTGCATTTGAAGTTGGCATGGATTGATTGGTGGGTGATCATGGATACTAGAGAGATTTGGGTTAGGCTGGATATTTCTTATGTTAAGAGATATATGTTGGAATGGTTACTTGTAAGAAAATATTTTTCAACAGTAAAGATCGAGAAGCATACACCTGGAAATGGATGTGAGTCCATCATAGACCTAATGAGAAGGTTATCTTTATTGAAAGCCTATATTGTTTGTTGTTGTAATGCACAAGACAATCTTGTACCCCACTCTTGGTCTACTTAGCAAGTAAAATGATCTAAGAGGTGTTGCCCGCATGATTATTAGATGCATTATTAATATGTATCTTGATTTCTCTTATGCATTGTTGAGAAGTAGATGCATGATTTTATGTATTTCCATTATTATCCTTATAATATTGAACTTGAGTTAGTTCTGAGGATTTGGGTAGGAGAGGTACATGAGATACTTGGTAGCTTTGGGCATATTCCCTTTTGTTGTGGGAATGTTTGGCTAAGTTTGATCTACTTTTTGTGAGAGGTTTACATCTAAGTTCTACCATGTTTCATTATAAGTTGAATGGTTAGATGTTGATATCCTTTCAGTTTGGGAGTGTTGAAGGAGATCTTACTTTACACAATTTGACACTATGATAGAGGAGTTAGCCACGTCATCTATGTGAAGTGCTATAGGAGGACTTGTTAATGTTGGGATCTTGTTTTCAAATTTGTCATTACCTGTGCAGTGGGAGTTCTAGAAGGTATATGTGTTTTGTATGAGAGGGGCACCTTTCTTGGACTAGTTACACTTTATTACAGTGAGTTACTTCAAAGGTTTTTTATCGCATCTCGATGTGTGTTGTTGCCTTGGAGTCTTATTTTGTAGGATGGTGGATATACAAGGACTTGTTTGTAGATTTGGGTTGCTATGTTGATAGCATGAAGTTCTACCTATGACGGTTTTGGATGAGCTAGCAACTTGCTATGGTTGCTATTCCAATTTGGTATGAGTGTGGCAGTCACTCAGAGTCTTTTGTTATCATTTGAATTTGATGCTTGTGTTCATGAATAGATTGGTGCAGGTTTCAGTGACAAAAGAAATGGTTACAGAGACTTGGGAAAGGTATTGGTTATTGGTGTAGGAAGGCCATTGCCCTTGAGTCTTGTACTTGATTTATAAGAATGATTCCTTGTATAGAATAATTGTAATGTATAATGTCAAGTGGGAGAATGTTGGGAATAGGATGTCATTTAATTGCAATCATAAACATTATTTCATGTATCTCCTAAGTCCTTAGAAAGTGTTCCCCAACACTAGGATTAGAAAGAGATTAAATTCAAATGAAATGAACATGTTAATTGACATTTGTAGTTAATCCTAAATGATAGGAACATGTGAGGGAATCCAAGAAGATCTCCTACAAAATAGGAGCACATGGGGCACCCACATGGGAGGTGGGACACACCTTGTTTTAGTTAACTATTTGGTGAATTAATAACTCTTATGTAATGCATGTCTTGTTCCTATAAAGTAGGGATTGATATTTACAATCTATGTGGAGTGGCACTATCAGTTCAGTTCAGTTAAGTTATGGTTCAGTTATCTTCAGTTAGTTTGAGTTGCATGTTTGTTGACTTCAGTTGACTTGAGTTGCATTACTAATGACTTTAGTTACATGACAGATAACAAGTTGATACTTTTAGTTAACAAGGGTTGATTAATCATGCATGATGTTTGCATGAATGGATGGAGAGATATGTTTTAGTTAATAGAGATTGACTTGGACCCACCTTGGGCACCCAAGTTGGCATCTTGGAGTTAACACTTTTACATGATAAGATATTTTATAAGGTTGAGTTAAGTGGGCCCATTCTTGGGTGCCAACTTTGAGGATAGGCTTAGAAGATATCTTCAAAATCAACGTTGAGTTATGACTTCAGTTTGTGATGCCCAAATGGATGGACTTGTTTTGACATTGTTCTTCCTTGTAGAACTCCACTTGCAAAGAATAGGTGTGGGTTTTGTGAGATAAGCATTGTGCTTTGTTTGTAATTGTGTTAGAATTGGCTATGGCTGCCACCCAAGATCTATGGACCAAATGGAAAGCACAAGAAAAGAGAGAGAATATGACAAGAATAGACTGTATTCAATGTCATTGATAAGATATGATTATGATTGATTACAAATGAGAGACCCCTTGGTTATATAGCCAAAGTGAGAACATAGAAGGGCATAATATTATGACAAGTGTCGTAATCTTATGACATGAGACAACTATGAAGAGCTATCACTCCACTTAAGGTGGAGAGATAATCACATGATGTGTCCACAAAAGGTGGAAGTGATGAGGTAATGACATGTCAAGTCCACCAAAAGTGGAGATTCTCCAACAACCTCCTATGTGGTCCCTAAGTAAACTTAACTAAGGTGTAATTATGACCTAGGACAAGGTACAAGACATTTAATTACACCAACACCCCCCTTAAGTGCAACTTAGGGAGTAGTAATTATTATGCAAATGACACAAAGATGCAAAGATGGGTCCCGCTACTAGGCCATGTTAGGTACCCATGTACAAACAATGCAATCTCTCACAAGCGAGGAAAGGGAGAAAACCTCATGGGAAAAACTCCCCCTCAAAAGAGAGATGAAATACAAAAAGTGAAATGCTCTCAATGAAGAATGAGAAGGTAAAAACCCCATGTGAGGAAAAAGACCCCCCCATAAGAGAGAAGTAGAAGAGAAGCAAGGCAGCCCCCCCTCAATGGTGAGTCTCCTGCAATGATGGTAGAAGCTCGACATTGAATGCTAAAGATGATCCAATCTTGCCGAACAACGTTCCTCCCCTTGGGAAGAAACAAAACCAAGGATGTATGCAGGAAGTCATGAAGATGGATGATGTGTGATGATGTCTCTGAAGCATGCTTAAGTGTCTCCATGTCGATGCAGAAAGCTTAACCACTCCAAACAGGCGTTCTAGGCCACACTGCTGAAGAGGAAAACCCAACATCTAGTAGAGAAGAATGTAGAACATAATACAAAGACAAAGATATCCCCTCTGAAGACAAAGAAGCCTCCTTCAAATGTTGTCCAAAAGTATCCACACTCATGCCAATCTGAGAAGAATGATCATGTAGAGAATGAACAAGAGGGTCAAGGTGTTCCCCCACAACAACTGAAGAAGGTGCATCTTCATCAAAGAGAAGATGTATGCTATCAATGGTGTCCTCCAAATCTGCAAGATGAGACTCCACAAACAAGTCTAAAATACCTGTTAGGAAGTCATCCAAAGTAGCCATATCTGGAAGACAATGTATATCCTGCTCCACTGAATCACTAGGAGCCAAAACTGTTGAATTGCAAGTATCATCAACTGCAATAGTGGATGGAGGAGATAGAGTGCATGGCTTAAGGACTGGATCGGATTTGAGTATGACCAAGTTCAAAAATCCAAATGTCTCCTTAGAATCATGGTTCATATGATCAACAATCAAAGGAACAAGATCATCATCAGAAGCAAACTGTGTAAAGGAATACAACCGAGATGAATGATCAACCACCCCAATAGCAATGACATCTCTAGTCTCCAAGTCCCGAATGATAACTGAATTAGGAGTGAACTCCACAGTTCTCCCATCTCCACCATGTGTAATCTGATATATGGAAAGTAGATTGTTCATCAAATGAGGAACACACAAGACATCCTAAAAAGTGTTCTCCCCAATGCTAATAGATCCCTTCCCTGTTACACTCATGTATGTATTGTTTCCCATCAAGATAGGAGACATAGAACAAGGCTGAAATGAAGAGAAGATAGTTTGTGAAGATGCCATATGATGTGATGCTCCTGAATCTAGAAGCCATCTCCGATCCTGGACTTGAAGAGCACAAAGAGCTTGTCCTTTATATCCTGATGTTTGTCCTTTGTCCTTTTTAGACTATTTTGAAGTAGAAGGAGAAGAAGATGAGACATTCTAGAAGGCAAATCAATGTGATTCTTTTTGAGAAGATTTTTCAACTCATCAATATCCTTCTTATAACAATAGTGTTCTTCATGTCCATCCTTCTTGCAATATGCACAAAAAGGCCTCTCCTTAGATGATTCTCCCTTTGAAGAAGATTTTTTCTTTGATTGATCTGAATGTGGATTATCCTTTACTTGATTTGAATGTTAATTATTCTTGGCTTTCTTTTATTTCTTATCTGATTCTGATTCTTTCACCTGACTAACCAACAATGCCTGAGATTTAGAAGTCTTGATGAGACCCATTGAGATAAGCTTTTGTTGCTCATGTATCAACATCTCAGAAAATGATGCAAATGAAGGTGTAGTGTATGGAGACCCCATAGTCAATCTATGAGTATGAAAGCTAGAAACAAAAGAAGCATAATTAGGACCAAGTTCGTTCATTGTATTGTACACCAACTGGATGTCCTTCTTATCAATTCCACATGCTTTACATTGCTCTTTTAGATCATTAACCTTAGTAATGTAGTCTTCGATGTTTTCAAAGTTCTTAGGATCAAGATTCATCAAATCATTATCAATTTGATAGCCTCCTACTTCATCTGTAGTACCATACAATGTTTTCAATTTTTCCCAAGCTTCATGAGAATTTTTACATGATTCAATTTGGAACAACAAATCTTGAGAAACTAGTCTACGAAGACACCCAAGAGCTTTGGCATGTTTGATCATCCATTTTAACTTTTTCTCATCATCAGTAGGTTCAGGTACCTTATTTTCAACATATAGAGAGTGACCTTCTGTCATTAGAATATTCCATGCATTTTGATGTCATGTTGAATAATTATATGATGTGAGCAAAGGAACCTTAGAATGATCCATGAGAATGAGAGAGAAAAAGCAAATAGATCAAAGACAATGCACCAAGAGACCCCCCCAAATCACTCAATCAAGAAACCCCCCAAGCAATATCTGATTTGGCACTTTATATTTAGTGCGTTTACAATTGCTAGATGCCAAACACAACAAGCTAGACTTGATCTTAGTGCTTACAAATGCCAAAATAAGCCACAGTATTAAGTACAATTTTTGGTACAAAATGAGATCAATCTGATCCTACACTGAGAAGTACACGAAAAATCATACACTTTAAAAAAAAATTGCACCTGAAAATGTTAACGTAGGAGTAAGTTATGAGCTCCCGAAGTTCCCAAAATGAGGACAAAGCAGCAACACCTGTGAGAATTTGCAAATTCTGGAAAAACCAGGCACCAAAACCAAAAACCAATTGTACAAGTTTGTAGAGCATGAAATTCTAGCCCAAATAAAAAAAAATTACTTGAAAAAAGGAGTCAAAATGAGAAAAATATTAAGCATCAAAGTTCGCCTATCAAAATCAAAATGCAAACCGTGAGGGGGCAGAAAATTCAAAACTGCGTTGATGTCAGCAATGACATAATGCTAACATCTGCAAACCATGATCTTAAATTTGACGGTTTCAAGCCCATCACCGCCTCGTCAGCCCTTCCTAGAATATTCTTCACCTATCAGAATATGCTTTTGATGGAATCTTGTCACATGTGCTGGTACATTCCTAACGGAATATTCTTTGAACTACCATCGGTGTTGATTTGACGTCCGATTCTAGTCAACGGCCAAAAATAAATTTGACTACCGGAAGTGAAGGCTTCGTCGGATTTCAGTTTAAAACACCGATAGAGACTATAGGGGGCCCGCGTGTGATATGTGGGCGTCGACCGCTTTAGAATGACTGCCGGTAGGGGGATGTGGTGGATGTCGGCCTGGTGGGGCCTGCTAGGGGTGGCAGGATTGGACAGGGGAGGGTACGACATACCCTGCACTCTACGACTCGCAAAAATAAAAAAATTTGCTTTTTCTTTTCTTTTTTTTGAATTTTCAAAACTTTTGATTTTTAATAAATCAAAACAAAAATATTTGATCGATACACAATGATTTTTTCATAAAAATATTTCAAAAATATTTCAAAAATTTTATTTAAAAATAATTGTACCATCACTACAATAATGACGCTAAGGGTCGTACGGCTCTTTACGAAAAAAAATTTGCCTCACCGGATGACTTGCTCCAAAATGGATGAATTGACAGTCAATCTTAAGGTTTTTGGCCCTTCTAGATGCAATGGCAGGGTCAGATTTGACCTTGCCATTGCAGCTACCTTCTGGATTTGGCAACCACTCTTCAGCTTCAAACCCTCATAGATTTGGCCTTGTATGTCCGATTTGGACAAAACAAAAGGAAAAATTGACTATCTTGAACCTTCTGGATGCAATGGTGAGCTCAAATTTGCACCAACAAGCTCGGATGTGAACCTACAACAAAGAGCCACAAATGGAACCTCCTCAGATCTGAGATCTCTCTTTAGAAAAAGACTCTCCAATGGCACCCAACCCGCTCTGATACCATGTTAGAATTGGCTATGGCTGCCACCCAAGATCTATGGACCAAATGGAAAGCACAAGAAAAGAGAGAGAATATGGAAAAAATAGAATGTATTCAATGTCATTGATAAGATATGATTATGATTGATTACAAATGAGAGACCCCTTGGTTATATAGCCAAGGTGAGAACATAGAAGGGCATAAGATTATGACAAGTGTTGTAATCTTATGACATGAGGCAACTATGAAGAGCTATCACTCCACTTAAGGTGGAGAGATAATCACATGATGTGTCCACAAAAGGTGGAAGTGATGAGGTAATGACATGTCAAGTCCACCAAAAGTGGAGATTCTCCAACAACCTCCTATGTGGTCCCTAAGTAAACTTAACTAAGGTGTAATTATGACCTAGGACAAGGTACAAGACATTTAGTTACACCAACAAATTGTAAACTCTTTGGAGTTTACAAGGCTCAATTATTGTCTATTTATTGTAGCAAGTTGAAGAGAGTTTATCAAATTTTATTACATGTTGTGAAGAAGAATTGTTGAAGGCAAAAGAAGCATCTCAAGCAAGGATTGGAATTATTGTAATCTTATTCTAAGATTAAATAATACATTGATTTTTGGTGGAGTTTTTTTTCGAAAGGGTTTCTCCACGGTATATTTTGTGTAACTTCTATTTTTTGGTATTATTCTTCTACAATCTTCTGTCTACTTCTACAAATGGTAAAATGAATCTAAACAGATAATCGCCCACAAAGAAATTGTAACAAAGAACACTTATTTAGATCTACAGTATAATAGTTTTACAAGTTTTAAAGCTACATAAAATTACCTCCATTTTTCAAAAAATTTGTCACTAGTTTCATTTTCATTTAGACACCAGAATCTGGAAAAATTTGACACAAAAAATATTAGTCTGCAACCTGAAATAGAGAACACAAACAATAACTCATAATTTTCATTTTTCAAAACCTTGAGCAAGGACTCATTCGCCCTTGGTTGAATTTGTCCCTATATAGGTGTCCTAACAATTGTCTGGGTGCATTTTTGTCTTTGTGTTTTCCTTTTATTTTTGTTGTTAAATTTTCTTTGAAATTAGGAAAAATAGTTATTGTATGTGCAAGAAAAGTGTCATTTTCTTAATTTATTACACATAAACGTTGTTTCATTTCAAATCTATAGAACGATTATTACATCATGTTTTCATTGCAAAAATATTTTGTTATCATACTTCATATTCTATTTTCAAATCTTGTTGAATACTCTAGGAAATTGTTGTTACAAGCATACAAATATGAAGTTCTTTCCCCTCTTTTCTTGTTTTTCATTATCTCTCCTACATGTAAGGTTAGCTTAATGAAAGAGAATACAATATTGGACAATCATGACAATCACATTTGTGCTTCTCCCAATATCTTTCCTATCTATGAAGAAGACATTTTGGTGTTAGAAGATCCAAGAGCCGTGAGAATCCTATTTGTTTCTCTTCCCTTACCTCTCTTACTTGGGAAGACATTATTGGACAAGGGGATTTAATCATAGCTAATCATGACAATCATATTTTCCCTTCTCCCAATATCTCTCCTATTTGTGAAGAAGATATATGCTTCTCCCACTTGGGAAGATATTTTTGAACAAGAATATGCAATCATTGATAAGAAATAAAATCATAGTTGTTCTTCTCTAGATACCTCCCCTACTTGTGATGAATTTATCTTAGAATATCCAACCATTGAATGTCCTAAAAATCTTGTTTGTTCCTCTCCTAAAAACTCTCCTATTAGGGAAGATATCATGTTGCAAGAGGATGATAGCATTGATACATGTCTTTCAAACAATAGTAATGTGGCATCCTTAGATGAAGAAGATTAGGTGAAATTAGACTCCCCGTCGCTAAAAGATCATAAAAATGAGGATAAATATGTTGAGGTTGTGAACATTAGATCTCCCTTGATTCTAGGACCTCCAAAAACTCCTTTTGGACCTCCCAAGAGTCCTCTAATAATTGGACCACCTAAGATTCCTTTAATTATTGGACCTCTTGAGCTTCAACTTTCCCTCTATCCACCCTCACAACAATCACAAGTACAAAACACACATGTTCTTATCCTAGGACCACCTAAAAACAAGCCACTTCTTCCAGGTGATATCTTGAATTTTGCATGGCAACATTGTAGTAACAATGTTTTGTACCAACCGAGTTATAATACTATCGCTCACACATATAAAACTAGACACAATCAACAACCAAGATAAACTCCAACCACCATTCCCTTGCCTCAACCATATCTCCCACCTACACCTAATATCCAACAGCATAGTGGTAAAGAATATGAACTTGTATAACAACTTTGTAACACTCCTAAGATTTCCTTGTGGGATTTGATTCAAGCATCCCCCATTTATCATGGCATGCTTCAAAATTATTTACAAGTTGCTATCCCTCCAAGTACATAACCAAACGATGTATCATCCCTAATTCAAGGTATGAACTTGGTCAACTTAGACATTACCTTTCATCAAGATGAGTTACCTCCATTAGAAGTGCAAAAACAAAATGAGGTTTTCATGATAGTGGCTATTATTAATCACTTTGGCATAAGGTGTACCCTCATTGATAATGGTTTAGCACTTAATTTTTGTAGTGTAATACTTGAAAAGATTGGAGTAGACAAGATTCAAACTCAACCAAATAATATGTCCATTCATGGATTTGATAAAGTGGGAAAACAATCGCTTGGTGTGATAACATTACCTATTAAAGTTGGCAAGGTTAAGTTGCAAACTATTATTCATGTCATGCCTCAAGAGATCTTATATAATATATTCTTAGGTAGACCTTGGATTCATGAAATGAATTCAATGTACCTTCAATGATACATCCTCTAGTAAAGTACACTTACAACAAAAAAAGTCTACACAATCAAAGCTAACCCACAATCATATCACATTTTTTTGCAAACTGAAACTAGAATGACAAATCCTCAAGTACAACATTGACACCAAATACAAAAGTGGAACCTTTACAAGTTGAGGATAAGGATAAGTTCCTTTCACCCGTGACAATATTGTCAGAAGATTATTGGGGATCATTAGATTTCACACCTAAATTTGATGGGCAACCCAAGATTATACAATCAAAGTCAAAAAAGGAGAAAGAAGTTAGCATAGTATCAACACAATCTGAGTCATCAATAGCATGTGATTCCACAAATTTTATCAAAGAAGAGGAAAACAACAATTATACATCCACATATGATGAGTGTAATCAAGAGAAACCACCAAATCTAAAGGAAATGGAAAAAAATTATGGGCGAGGTTATGAGTTTTTGAAACAACTTGGCTATAATGGAAAAGGATATGGTGTTAAAGAACAAGGTATTTGTGTCCCTATAGATCCTACCCCAGAAGAACAAACAAGAGGTCTTGGTTAGTGTCCTTTGAAATAAATGAAAGCATCAAAGAAACCTTCACTCAATATCAATGTCATCACACAAAACACTCAAAAAAATATTTCTTCATCTTCAAACACATGTCTTAGTGATGATTGGGGTTCATTATATTTTACACCTCCTTTAAGGGAGAGTACAAAATCTCACAATCTAGAGAGTCTTGTGTATGTATGGCACCTTGTATTAAAAAAGAAAGACCTTTGTCACAAAGGAAAGCAACATATTCTACCATTGATCAATAGAGTACCTTGTTGAGGATTCTCCAATCCCGTTTGATATCTCTCCCTCCAAGAACATGAAATAAATTCTATAAAAAAAGCTCATTTTGTGCATATCATTGAGTTCATGGTCATTCAACCAATGAATGTTAGGATTTGAGTAATAAAATTCAACATCTTAAGGATTGTGGTGCTCTTTTGTGTGTTGATGCACTTATTTCCTCTAATTGATAATGATTTTCATCCTATCATGTTGCTCATCACTATGTGGTATTGGTAGCTTTATGTGTCCTGCTCATTGCCATTCATGGTGGTATAATCTTAAGTGCAACCATATTTATCTTGGAAGTAACATGATAGTCCTTGTTGGTTGCCTTTGTCTCTATGATTGGTGGCAAGGATAACTAGTTTTTGGGAGGTGTGCATTATTTTCAAGGATCCTCTCTTCCTCTCTTTCTACTTAAAATACCAACATAGCAAGTATGTTGATATTTTAAGTGGGGGCATCCCCCAATCATTGTTTGCATGTTACCTTCTTATTGATTGTACCATACATCTCCTAGGAAGTGTGACCATTACATTGGCATTATGTTATTTTATTAGCATTATTTTATTTTGGCATTAACATTCTGACATTTCTTGCTTCACTTTGTTTATAGAGGTTGAATTTAGTGTGACATTAGCATAGCATATTGATCATGTTGTGGTTCCTTATCAAAGTTATTAGGGAGTAGAACTTTTGGTATGGTTGACATATGGGAGCTTGTAGACCTAGCATGACTTGCACATCACTACTTTGTTTTATGGGTACACACCTCGTGTATATCGGAATACACTAGACCTTTTGTGTTTCTCACTTGTTTGGGCTCACTAAGTGTATATTGAACTACACTTGTGAACGTGTTTTCATGGCCACCTTGCATAACACAACTTGTTTTCCTATGGTTCCATGTGAGTGTGTTTTATGGACTTGGAATAATGCAACTTGATATTTCATCTTTTTCTTGCATTAATTTTGACATTGTATGATTATGTATCTTGTCTTGTCGCTTCATATCATACATTTGTGTGTGCCCCTTTGTGCTTATGTTGGTTTGCCATGGGATCTTGATCCTAGGGGCTTGGCCACCTCCTTGATCTGTGTCATCCTATCCCATTTCCATTTGTGCACTTGGACCCCTCTTGACGTATTATTGTCTACTTTTGTGTGAGTCTAAGCATAAGTTCATACTCTCACTAAATTGGGGGCTAAATGTAGTGTAAAAAAAATGTACTCTACATTTTCACACTATATTTGGTCCCCTTAATTAACTAGACTTAATTAAGCTTCTAATGAGCTAAATTATGCATTCCTAAGACATTATTTCCATTTTTCAAAAGGGGAACCTATATTAAAGAAATGACTACATTAATTTAAACATCTTGGAAATTGTGTGTCCTGGATTTAGATCCTAGGACCCATTCTCCCAAGGGAAAATGGGTCCTCCTTAAGTCCTAGGTCCCAATTTTTAATATGTTTTTGGCGGCATTTTAATGATTCAAATTTAAGTTTCAAATGTTGGCTTATGGAATCTGATTTTTGGAAAATTAGATAAATGCCTATAAATACAATTATTTTATCAATTCAACATTAAGAATCAAGAGGTAACTTTCACAAGAGCATTGAAGAGTAGATTTATCAAACATCTACAAGAGCAATCAAGATCGTATTATCATGTCAAATTTTATTGCTGCAGGAACATCCGAGTGAACAGACAATCCTCATCACCCAAAAATATTTTTAGTTGGTTGCTTCAGTTTTGGTTTTCTTTGGCTTTTTTTGGCCTTTCTCAACATAGACGTCGATTGGAATGGAAAGGATCAACCTTTGTCAATAATGGTGACCATTGATTTACATCTTGGGTCAAAAGATGTCTTTGTCCCGCTCCCACGAAGGTTATTTGTTCAACTTGTAGTATGACACGAAAACTACACCCCCACAATGGTTGTCAGGTAGGCTCCTGGTATTTTAGGGAAACCGCACCCCCATGATGGTCTTTGGATAGGCTTGCGGTATTGCAGAGGCATTGTTACCCCACGACCAACAGTTAGAAGGCATGTGGTGTTATGGGATGAACTAGGGAATATCGCTACCCCATGGACTTGTTGCATATCACTTGCGGTGTTGTGGTTGTGATTGATGATGGTCAACTAACCGCTTCCTCGCGACAGTTAGTTTGGTAATTGGTGGGTCTGCAGTGTATCATTTTAGGCCGTTGATCTTCTCCTCGATGTGGGGCGCGTATTTAACTGGAGTAACAGAATGCCAACAATCACAAACAAATTTTAACTAGAATGGAAACGAATAGCAAGAGGAGGAAGGAAAAATGAGAAGATCCGGGGAACGATCCGAGAGCTCGAGAGAAGGTAGTGAGAGAGGAGTAGGAAATCTAAAAAGGATAAGATCGTGAAAGACCATCTAATATAATTTTGTTATTGAATTAATGAAACCATTATTTGCTTGCAATCGTATTTGGTTGAGTTGTTGAATTACTGTTATTAGTTTCATTTTGTGGTTGAGTTGTTTCACAAAGGTGAGAACCCTCTTGCACCAATTGGTATTAGAGCAGGTAATCCTGAGTGTGGAGAGTATCCACCAGGGCCATGGGGAAGAGTTTGTGAAGAGTGAAGAAGCCTTGAGAGGCCATTAGTTCCATGGGAATCATGTTGACTATCCTCCAATAGAGATGAGGCTAGGTAGAAGGCGTGCAAATCTCTTCCACTGAAAGGAAGTGGGTAGAAGAGATTGTGAGGGTTCATATTCTGGAATCCTGTTGGGTAGAGGATAGTCATAAGAGTTTGTTGTGGAGGGAATCTTGAGCGTGGAAAGTATCGATCAGGATCTGTGGGAAGTGTGAAGTGATAGAGTTGTTTGAGGAGTTCAAGAGGTTTGTTGCTGGTGAATGTGGAGTCCCGAACAGTTGAGAACCGAGAAGGGCAAACTATGGAGATGCAGAGAATGTGAGTTGTGGAATATTGTCGCAGACAAAGATGGGTTGGTCATGAGAAGACCTGTTCAAATATTGTTTTGGGAGCATTATTGGGAGGAAGTGGAGGATGAAATGTTTGAGAACTTTGGACAAATAGTTTGTGAAGAAGTACGAAAGTGTGTTGGAAAGAGTGAGAGAAAAGTGGTGAAGAAGATTGAGACAAAGAACAAGGATAGCGAAAAGGAGTACTGCAGCCTGAGTTGGATGGAGAAGGATGAGCGAGCAGCCCTTGTGGAAGAAGTAGCAGCTGAGACATGTCATGAGGAAGGCATGATGAGAGAAGAAGAAATGATTGAGGTAAGCAACGAAGATGTCACAGAAAGATGAAGAGAAAAAATTTGCAGTCGATGAGGAAGTGAATGTTGCAGCTATAAATGAAGGTAAATCAACTTTGTGATTTATTTTATATTATGATACAGTAGTGAGAAGTGAATTGGATAGAGGACAAGAGCATGTTGTAGACGGTGTGTGGTTGTGTGTAGAGTTGGTTGAAGATGTTACAGGTTATTTTTGGTGGAGGTGGACGGTTAAAGGTGGGTTTGAACCCACGAAAGAGAAGAGGAGTTTGGAAAGTATTTGGCAGAGGCTAGTTTGTGGTGGACATGAGTCCACGAGATGAAGGAAGGATGAAGTGGAGTGTTGTTGGAAGAAGATGGTGAGAGTTCCAAAGAGATGTTGGAAGAGTTGAAAGAAAGGTTAATTTTCAACACCTGATACAAAATGGAGTACACTGTAGATTGTTTACAATCTCAAAGAGTGGTTCTATCACTCAACTCCACCATTGTGAGCATATTCTCACAATCTTTCTACCTAGTGTGTCTAATGCAGGAGCATCCGGGCGAATAGGAAATCCTCATCACCCAAAAATATTTTTAGTTGGTTGCTTCAGTTTTGGTTTGCTTTGGCTCTATTTTTGCCTCTCTTAGCATAGACATCAACCATAATGGAAAGGATCAACCTTCGTCAGCAATGGTGACCATTAATTTACATCTCGAGTCAAAATATTTATTTATCGCGCTCCTATGAAGGTTGTTTGTTCAACCTGCGGTATGATAGGAAAACTGCACCCCCGCAGTGGTTGCCAGTTAGACTCGCGATATTGCAAGGGAACTGCACCCCTATGGTGGTCATCTAATCAAATTGTGGTATAGCAGGGAAACCGCACCCCTGCAGTGGTCATTGGATAGGCTTGCGATATTGTAGGGGCACCGCTACCACACGGATGACAATTAGAAGGCCTTTGGTGTTGAGGGATGAGCTGGGGAATATCGCTACCCCGCGGACTTGTTGCATATCACTTGTGTTGCGGTTGTGATTGATGATGGTTAGCTAACCGCTTCCCTGCAATGGTCAATTTGGTAATTGGTTGTTCTATGGTGTATCATTTTAGGTCATAGATGTTCTCCTAGATGTGTGTCATGTATTTAACTACAGTAACACAATTCCAATGGTCACTAACAAATTTTAATTGGAATGGAAACGAACAGCAGGGGGAGGATTAAGAAGGATGGATGAGAGGATCTAGGGAACAAGCCAAGAGCTCGAGAGAAGGCAGTGAAAGAGGAGTAAGAAATTTGAAAAGGATAAGGTCATAAAAGACCATCTAATGTAATTTTGTTATTGAATTAATGAAATCATTGTTTTCTTGCAATCGTATCTAGTTGAGTTGTTGAATTACTGTTGTCAATTTCATTTTGTGGTTGAGTTGTTTCACAGAGGGGAGTACCCTATTGCATCATTTATGCATATTTATCTCATGTTTTGGGGCTAACATTGTGATGTAGGTTTCAAGTATTCAAGTATCAAATCAAGTGTCAAATCAAGCATCCAATCAATCCATTTCATGTAAGATCCAAGTCTTAGAGTGATGTGTTATACTTCAATCCTCTAAGTGCAGCCATTAAGGGTTTGGTGAGTTGTGACATATTTTTGTTCATTCATCAAATTCTTTCCATTTGTCATTATTTCATTATCAAGTTTTAATTACCAAATCAGGGTTTGACCAAGGAAAACCCCTATTCACCCAAAAACAAACATTTTTCCCTCTCTTTGTGTGTGCAGATTTGCAGGGTAAGGACTGAAATTCGATCATAAGGGCAAGTTTACAAAGTTCTCATCAAATTTGTCAAGCCACAAAAACTCACCTACATAATTTATTTCTGACTTTTTGACAATGGAATTCGGAGGAATCAAGAGTGTGGATCCGGGATTAGAGGATTGCAAAATCAGATTTTGGACCCATGTACAGAGAACCATTCGCCCTAGGGCGAATCTATCCTGGCAGGACACTTAGCAACCACTTTTGGTGATAGGTACACATCAGTCTACCCTTCTCAGATTTAAAAAAAAAAATTGTTTCTATTTGTGCTATCCTTAATTTCTACATTTCATGTTTTGCATCACATAATTGAGTTCATTAGGTATTTTATTTTATTATCTCCCAAAATAGTCAATCAGCCATTTTTGTCATTTTTTGTCATAAGAAAATAATAGATCCTTCCCAATAGGGTTGAATCACCTCAAGGCTAAAAGGAAACTCTATCCTTGGTAGATCTCTTTTCTAATGAAAAGGTTTAAGTGTGTTTAAACCCTCACATACTCACATCCACACACTTACCTTTTTCAATGTTTTAGATAAAAATCCCAAACTTTAAATATATAATTACTTTCCACAATCCACACTTAGTTGCATTATGAATTCACATGTAGAAATATAACTACACATAAGTCATTAGATGAAATACAAACAATGACCTAGAATTCATAATGCTTTCCAAAGGAATTAGCAATAATATAAAAATATGGAGTATGAAAGTTTGGATATGGTTGTAGAAAAAAATGTAAAGCCTCAAACTTAAGGCATCTAATAGAATATTCACTAAATATATCATTTATCTTGGCTAAGAGGGGAAATTGAGAAACCACTACATTTTCTATAAGGTCAACAATACCATTGCTTTCTTTGAAGCAATACTTGTAACCAATACTTATTGCTTCCTCAACTATGCTCTTTATTATTAATAGTTTGATCTATTCTTGAGGCAACCCTAAATTATCACAAGAGAGTCACTTTTGAGTTCCAAATGCTTGTAATCCATAGATTTCATAATTTATATCCCTTCAAGGAATGCTAAATCCTTCACTTTATTATTAGGCTTGGGGCCAAGGAAAAAAGATCTACCTTTTATGAAGGAACCCATTGACACTTTTATGTCCCCCTTATTTACCCACTGAAGGTTTATTGTCTCTTTTGAGTTTGTATGTTGTGTTAATTTCCTGAAGGTATTGATCATGAGTTATTTATACTCCTTTTGATGTCCTTTAGACCTAACCTCCATGCTTACTTCTCAGAATTGATAAAATATAGAGTTGTGTGAAGTCCTTCAAAGAATTTCATTGATTCTCTCTGCAATATTGGGCAAGAAGAAACACCATTAATCTAGATGCATCACCATCCCTATGTTTTTGCATTCCTCTTTCTCCCTCTTTTTCTCTACATGTTGTTAGTAGTAGGACTAGTTTAGAGTTAATTCAATGCTAGGTTGAACCAAAACTATTGTATCTAGGTTAGAAAGGAATCTAGTCTTCTCCAGAGGTTTGATGTCAACATCAAGGGTCCTACACCTGAAATCATTCCCATTGTGTCATAGCAATGTCAAACCTATCTTCAGTAGGGTGCAATTTCATGTGACAACATAACCTATAAGAGAACAAATGACCACCCCCCACTCTCATGAGTTCCATATTACTTTTCTCAACCTCATCAAAATTAAGTTTTAAGAAATTAACCTTAGATAGTATCTAATGATCAATGGAACAATTTTTAATTTTATTCCTAACTACCCCATATGGGAGAATCTATCTATATACATATATAAAGTAATAGCTTTAATAATATTGCTATATTTATTTCCCCCATTCATGGGGTTCTTCGCAATGTTAAGATAAAAGGTTGGATACCTCTTGATATGGATTGGAATAAAATTAATTTTGATGGTGCATCTCAGGGAAACTAAGGTAGATCAGGTGTGGATGCGTGATGAGAGACCATAAGAAAAACATGGATAATGAAGTTGAATGTCAAGCATCTCTACTGGGATTAAATATTTGTAAGAAGTTGGAAAAGGATAAGATTCACTTGAAAGGCGATTCACTAATGTTATAAATGCCATACGATGAAAGTCTACTCCCAATTGGAAACTTAATAAATTCATTCTTAGGATTTGGGAGATCCTTTCTAAATTTAGGGAATCTCTCACGTTTATTGAAGATCAAATGACGTGGCGGATCGCATGGCCAACTGGGCTATCGAAATGAGGTGCCAAGAAATGTTCTTGGACACATCTAACACCACTGACAACACATTAAGGCTAATAATGTCACAGTAAGTTTCTGAGGAAATGTACTGCATTGGTACTATAAATGAGAAGGCTAATAATAACAGTTTCTCCCCATCCCCATTTCATTCCGTTGATGGATACCATGATACATGTCTAGTGACGAAACAAAGGTAAATGGCTTCTTGGGTGGGATAACTAAATTGAGGCTCAAAAAGGTGTTCAAATCAAGGCCTCTAAAATGGTTTTAAGCAAGATGTACGTGAATTCCACACACAGGAACCGTGTAAATTCTGACATTGCATCAATGTTCTTGAGGGTACTGCCGGATGCCACAGAAGACAAGGATTGTGTGAAGGTGTTGATGAGAAAAATGGCACGGTGGGTTGAAGTACTACCATTCATAATCCAAGCCACAGGAGTCCTGTGGATGATGGTCCAAGGAAAAATGGGGCATGGGGTTTCTCAAGGACTTTGATCCTTTGATTCTGAGGACAAGGTGCAAATACGGACCTCATATGTACTCTGTTGGGTAATACAATAGTAGTAATAGGGCCAATTTTGTATGTCCCCCACTGGCTTCTAGAGGGAAACTACAAGCTATGTATACTGTATATGAGCCATTTTGCCCTAAGGCTCTGATATTGTTGATAAGAATACTTTATATGGCCCTCTTGTGGAGATGCCACCAGTAAATTTTCTGGGTGTGGTTCTATATTGCTATTTTTACTGATAAAAATTACTACATTAGGGGAGAGGGGTCCATAGTGGAGCGGGTTCCACTAGTGGGGATAGAAGTAGTTCTAAGTGGGTCTCATAGTGGAGCATCTTAATATCCAATTGCAAAACACTTTTTATCCATAAAATACACAAACTGACAAATCATGTGATGCCACATTGGCGCACCAATAAAACATGACTTAGTGCACCACTATCAGTCTCACTTTTTTTTTTAGCCTGTTTTAATACCTTAACAAAAAGCACGCTGATGTGGCATCATATGTGATGATGTGACCCTAAAATTAAATTTTTTAAACAGGTGAGTTGTCAAATAAACTGCTATACAAAATTGGGACTGATTTGAAATTCCATGTAGGATTTTGAGAAACACGAAATTAGGGTGCTCCACTATGGACCCCTCTCCCCTAACACTAGTTTATTTTTATATCATCCAATAACCTAGAGTTCATTCAATAAGAACATTCAAATTACATTCATCCGCATGATAAGAACATTTGTTACTATATTTGTTACTTACATTAACATATATGAAATCTCTTCCATGCTTTCTTATTACTTTCAATCAAGTCAAAACTACCAAATCAATTTCCATTGATAAACTATTGACCATATAACCAAGTTTTTATGAAGTAATAGGTATATGCATTCGAAAAGATAAAGACAAACAATTGAATATTTACAAATATCAAAATTTCATATCCAAATTAGATTTGCATTTACATAGGCCTTGTTCATGAGTGATCTTATGATTGCATAAATAAACCACATTAACATACAATATTTTCATAAGATTGAATTTTTTTGTATCTTACAAATCGTTTTTAACCCTCTATCATAACACATTAGCATAATTTTTTTCTAAATGTATTAATTAATTAATTTCCACATTCATCTTAACACTTTATTTCAAAATCGAAGTTCCCTTTGGGTAGATACTTAATAAATAGCTTAAGGAATTTTTCTTAAAATAACTATTTTCTATTCTTAGAAAGGAATTGGTGGTTATTGGTGGGGATTTCAATACTATTGCTATTTTTAGGAGAAATTGGGAGGTGTGATCAATGCTTCTAGATCTCAACTTAATTTTGTTAATTTTATCACAAACTATTATTTATTAGATTTTCCCACCAATAATTGGAAGTTTAATTTGAATAATAGATGCTTATATTTTGGTAATATTTTTGAATTCTTGGATAGGTCTTGGTGTCTAAACTATAGTTTGAGGAAAAAATGAGTCTCTCTAGCAATATTCCTCCATTTATAGCCTTAGATCACTTCCCAATCTATCTTTACTTTTTTTGATGATAAGGATCTAGAGAAATTTCCATCTAAGTTTGAAGCAATGCAGTTTCATGATATAATTTTTTAGGACATCCTTAAAGTTGGTGGTCAACAACTTCTAAGGTCAAAGAATCAAGAATGTTTCAATTGAGTTCCAAGCTTAGATTCCTCAAATCTAGAATCACAGTTTGAAATAAGATGTCCTTCAAGAATATATTTGAAGAAAAATCTAGACTTGAAGGCGATCTTGTAAGTTTAAATAAATAAGAGATCAAATATTAAATGAATCAAGCATCATGTCTTTGTGAAAAGGAGTTTTTGGATAATTTACATGAAATTTATGCTCATGAGAAGGTTTTTTGGAGGAAAAATTATAGTGAATTATGGTTATAGAAAGGGAATGGAAATTTTATTTTTCCATGTGTCAATAAAGGTAAGAAGGTTTCTAAATTATATCTCTTGTATCAAGTCCCAAGATAATCATAATCTTACTAAAATTTTAGATATCCAATTTGAAGCAATTTAGTTTTAAAGGATACGTTGAATGGTTCTTATAATAATGGGGAATATGTGAATCCTCCAATATTTAATAATATTCCTCATCTTATCTGGAAGGAATAAAATAAATCACTCTTAGACCCATTTTCATTGGAAGAAGTCTGAGATGTCATCTTTGCAATGTAGGGTGATAAGGCCCCTAGCCTTGATAGCTTCTTGACACTAGTTTTTAAAAAATACTGAGATTTTGTGGGTAAGGATGTTTTTATGGTGGTTAAAGAGATCCAAAGAAACAAAAAAATTATAAAATAATTGAATAATAATTATATTGCACTTATTCCAAAATCTACAAATCTAAATTCCTTTGTTGATTTTAAACCTATTGCTATGTGCAATACCATCTACAAGATCATTACAAAGGATATTACTTAAAAAATAAGTATTTTTATTCCTAACATCATTTATTTCAAGTAGTAGCCTTATTCTAGGTAGAGAAATCTTAGAAGGTATTCTCATTGTGCATGAGGTCAATCACATCGTTAAGAAGTATGAAATTCAAGCTATGGATACAAGGCTTGACATGGTGAAGGCCTACGATAAAGTTAATTGGAATTTTATTTTAAAGGTGTAATTTGGATTTGATAAATAATGATGCAAATGGATCCACCTATATCTCAAGTGTTATATGTTTTATTTTGTTAAATGAAATTCTAATGGATTATTTCTAGTCTTCATATGGTCTTAGATAAGGAAATCCAATGTCTCCCTTTTTGTTTATCATTATGATTGAGGCTTTATGTAGGTATACATTAGCACAATAGTCTAATGGTTTTTGGAGAGAGGTATTAAGGTTACTGAGAATGCTTATCTTATTACTACGTCTCTTTTTGCTAATGAAACTATTTTTTTGTCACTCTACTTTCTTTGAAGCAAAGATAATAACTAAAGCATTAAATGATTATTTATTGGCCTTAGGACAAGCCATTAACCAAGATAAATCTCTTGTTTTATTTTTCAATATCTTTGTAATTATCTAAGGAAGAATTTTGATTTTTTTGGGTTGTAAGAAATTTCTCTTCCAACTCATTATCTTGGGATCTCTCTATTTTCAAGCACCAAAAAGACTAAATTCATGAATCATACCGTCTTCACTATTAAGAATAAGTTGTCTTCTTGGAAAGGAAAATTAATTTCTTTGGAAAATAGTATCTTTTTAATAAAAGCAATTTTGTTTGCAGTGCTAATTTATATAATGTCTATTATGCCTCTTATATCTGTTAGTGTAATTAAATTAATTATTACACTAGCATAAGTTAACTTAGGTCATATATCATTTAGTCCTAGGTTGCATTTTAATAAATCATTTAATAATGGGGTAATGTCCCCTTCCTTGTTTGTAGGGATAAGATTCCTTCTAGAAGATGAGTTGTCCTTCTAGAACTTATCTCAACATTTAATAATTTCCTAGATAGGGTTCACATGTTGTTAGATCATGACACATGGCAACATCTCATCCATCTTAGGTTTTCTCTTTTGCCTATATAATCAAGAAACTTTTTCATTTGTATCATATCAATCAAATATCAATCTATGATCTAATGTTGTAGATCAATAGTAATCTCTCTTTGCAGCCCTTAGTTGCAACACTTTCTGTGTGGTGTAATTTCTCTTGGAAAGATCCTTTGAAGTGTGTGTGGCTTCATTGGATGATTCAGCATCCTTCATTTCAACATGATATCAAAGCATGTTGAATTCTAACATGATATCAGAGCCATTCCATTGAGAGTTCATCACAGGATCAAGAAAGTTGGGCTGGAGAGATTCTTGTAGGATTGAAGGTTTCCATTGAAGGCTAATTGATTCCACTCGAGGACCAAGCTAATTTATGAAGCAGATAGAGTCATATCTGATCTCACCATTGTCTTCAGAAGGCCTCGAAACCCAAGGATCGCCTGTCCAATCATCAAAATCGGATACATCAACCCAGGAGCCATTAGAGGTATTTGGGTTTGCAAAATCAACCATACTATTTGTACAATTTGCAGTAAAAAAATCACCCCGGTCAATTGTCCTCTAAGGCAAAAAAAAATTTAGTAGCAGGCACTTTTTTTTTAAAAAAAAATCAGGGCTTATTTACATTATTTTGGGAAAAAAAAATATATTTCGGGCTTTTGTATAGTTTGCAGAAAAATATTTTTTGGGCGACTACTATTTTATTCTCCCATCGGCATATTGGGGGTTTGATTTTTTAAATCATTGGCATCAATTTATTTTCGGTCGGCATAAATATTTTTGGGATTTTATTTTGTTAAATCTCCATACTCAGTCAGCATTTTATAGCTTTTTGATTTTTTTAATTGCACATATATGCAATATTAAAAAATCAAATCAAATCAAACTATTTTTTTTTGTCGACCCTTTCAAATCTTCTCTGCAAAATATATTGTCGACTACATTTACGTTTCAACAAGGGAAAGTACAGAGGACACGTCACCCCGCCGGTTTACATCTTTCGTCGGCCTGTCACATCAATGGTCACATCACCATCGCCGATTGCATCCACTGTCCGAACATCGGTGTCATTGACCGGTTTCTCTCGCCTGACGCCTACGCCCTATTCTCCAGCCGACGTCTTCAATCACGGGTTGTTTGTCACCGTCGGTGACCGGAGGTTTTGATCCACTAGCAGTACCACCTAGCTCATCCGCTCCGCCCAACAGCTTCGCCCCACCACCTTCCTATTTGGAGGCCCTTTTTTTTGCCTAAGCCCGCATCACAGTCATATCAACGATCGAGTCCTAGCGCCCAGGGGGCTTTTTTTTTACCCTCGTTAGCTTGCAGAGTGCCTAATCTAGGCATTTTTTTCATTTTATCATAACTTTTCACCAGGGTATCAAAAATTGGCAAACTAGATACCGTCGGAAAGGTAATTCCGAGAAATTTCTGGTGGTGACATCAGTTCTACAAAAAAATTCTTGCAAAAAATTCTACAGCCAATTGAATCCAAAACCCTAAGTTGGACATAAAGGGTCGTATCTTCGCAACCATTCATTGGATTTCAGTGATTCTAGCAGCATCAAGAAGTTGATTCAGAGATTTTTTCATCAGTCCAGACCCCTTGATTAGTTTCAACTCTAGGTACTCTTGCATTGATTTTTTTTTTAGTTTGGTGCATTTGTTCAGTAACCTGGACATCCTGAAGCTTGGGAAAAGAATTTTTGATCTGGGTAGCATCACTTTAGTTGCACATCATCCTTGGAAGTCTTTATTTTTTGTTGAAGGTTAGTGTCTTTGTTTTTTGTGGAGAAATTTCATTATGGGGCTTGCATATACTCCTTCTTTGGTTATGTTGCACAAGGGTAACTATCAACAATGGAGGGATGGGATCATCCACCATCTCCAATCACTTGATTTATTGCCACATCTGTTTGGTATAGTTCCTCATCCGAGTGAATGTATTCATGAATTTGCTTGGAGTTACAGCAGATACATTGTTTTGGAGATCATTGCTATGCAAGTTGATTGTGATGTTTTGAGTTCTATTGATCATTGTGATCGTCCTCACATCCTTTGGACTAAGCTTTGGGATATCTATGGAGATTCTGACACTCCACCCTTCGTCGATGGTCATGATTCAGAATGTCATTCTTCATATCAAGTACCTAATAATGATATTGTTGTGCAGGAGGTTGATTGCCTTGAATCTTCTGAAGAGGTTGACAAGGTTCCCTCAAATGCTTCTTCTCTATCAGAGATAGTTGGTATCCCTTCACAATCAGTGATTCCTTGTCCATATTCATTGATTGAGGCTTCCATCATCATCACTCATCAGGAAACCTTCCGTTTTCCAAACTTGAATCACATGATGGCTTCATTTCAGGTGTCACTAACTTGGCTACTTCTATAGGTTTGGAGGACATTCTTGAGGCAATATCACTCCTCTATTCGAATCCTATTTTGGAGAGTTTTCTTGAGTCTCCTCATCTCTTTGTCTCAACATTGATTGGGAATCTAGAGACTATCTTGGAGGCACTTGGTCTCTCTTCAGAGATTTCATGTTTGAGACTTCTTCCCTATCATTCCATTCAAGATTTGAGGTTTCTTCAGCATCTACCATTGGATTTGCTTCAGACTTCTTTCAATGGTTTTGAGGATACTTCATTCAGGGGGGCAATCAAGTCTCCATCATATTCATCACATCTCAGTCTTTGGATATTGTTCAACATCAGTTTCCACATCGTCTTGATTTGTCACCCTCTTCATTGATTGTGACATCTTCTTCTTCAGGCAAGGAGACATTTGAGCAGAGTTCAGAGACATCGTCATCAGCTTCCATCCTTCCTTCCTTCAATTCCTATCTGGAATGGGAAGCATCTTTGCACTTGCACTTGGTTTTGTTTCTTCTGAAAGGGAGACAATTTGTTTGTCGACATTGGATCTTGTTTTGTCTTCAGACACTTACCATTTATGCAGGTGATCACATCTTTTGGGGGGGCTATATATTCTCTCTCTTTCCCTCAGATGGGGGGGATAATGTATTGTATCCATGTGACAGATGGTGTCCTTGGGGGGTATTTGGGAGTCCTCCATCCTTCCCATCCTATCTCACATTTTTTTCTTTTTCATCTCCTTTTTGGAGAGGGGTTTTGTTCCCACTAGGTTTTCCCCTTTTCTCTAGTTGTGGGATATTTTCTACATCTTTATCATGTACATGGGTACCTAACATGTCCTCGTAGCTAGGACGCATCATCATTATCATCTCTGCATAATCATTACATTTTCCTCCCTAAGTTGAACTTATGGGGGGTGTTAGTGTAATTAAATTAATTATTACACTAGCATAAGTTAACTTAGGTCATATATCATTTATTCCTAGGTTGCATTTTAATAAATCATTTAATAATGGGGTAATGTCCCCTTCCTTGTTTGTAGGGATAAGATTCCTTCTAGAAGATGAGTTGTCCTTCTAGAACTTATCTCAACATTTCATAATTTCCTAGATAGGGTTCACATGTTGTTAGATCATGAAACATGGAAACATCTCATGCATCTTAGGTTTTCTCTTTTGCCTATATAATCAGGCAACTTGTTCATTTGTATCATATCAATCAAATATCAATCTATGATCTAATGTTGTAGATCAATAGTAATCTCTCTTTGCATCCCTTAGTTACAACACTTTATGTGTGGTGTAATTTCTCTTGGAAAGATCCTTTGAAGTGTGCACAGCTTCATTGGATGATTCAACATCCATCATTTCAACATGATATCAGAGCATGTTGAATTCTAACATGATATCAAAGCATGTTGAATTCTCAACACTATCCTCTATATCTAGCAACATTGATAGAATTTTGTGTTCCCTCTTGTGAAATAAAATTGTGGACACCTAAAATTGACACATTGTCGATTACCCAATTATCCAACCATTTCTTCCAAAATTGATTGAATAAATCCATATTTATCTAATTAATTATCCCATTTTTATTCCCTTACTAGTTAAATAATATTTTATAATTTAATTATTAAAGTCACTAGTCATTAAGTTATTCACTTGATCCTATTTCTAACCTAAAATAACTCAACTGCCCAATCATGTGAAACTAATAAGGTTCACTCACATTGTGCTAGGAGATAGTCACATTGACCAAAAATACTGACACAAGACACTTGGGAGAAGGGTATACACTCACACCAATCACAGAGTAAACATTATAGCACCCATCATATAAGAAAAGCAAGGACAATTGATGAATCATCACATAATGGTCCAAATCACATAACCCATTGGCATGAACAAAATGACATAAAATTAATCATATTGTGCACATTCACCAATGGAGTAAATCATCAAAATCACAATACTAAAAGGACTAAGTCCTAGGATCAACACAATCATTGAACTCAAAATGTGGCATGAAAACTAATGCATAGATTCAAACCTTTTCCAAATTTCATGATGTATTTCTACATCTATTATCACATTTCATTAAGTACCATATTTTCAAAACATTCAAAAACATTCATTAACATGAAAACCATTCTAATTTTATCAATATATTCACAAACCAACAAATAGGAAATTCCCAAAAATTCCATTGAAATTTCACCAAAAAATAAAGCTTCAAAAATTAAAAATCTAAAGATACCCTTTGGTGGAAAAAATGCCCAACACCCCTTTCAAGATATAGAATATACATTTTACAAAAACCTCAAAAATTTGGACATCATAACCTCGTATTTTGGAAAATATAACAATTTAAATAAAATAACAAATCTATCAAGCTAAATTACAAAATAACAAGGGTTGGGAGGATTCTACACTCCCCTAAACCCATTCCTATAAACAAACTTGAAAGAAATAGCTCAAATTAATTAAAACAAGAAAATTACCTCAAATTCCTTGAAAACTTGAAATGTGAACCACATCAAACATGTCAAATAATAGCTCGCAAGAACCAACACACACAATACTCTATTGATTCCTATCTTGGAATGAATCTGACCTTGTTGAATCTTGCCTCCAAATGTTCACCCAACGAACAAATTACCAAACTACTCCAAAGAGGGTTTTTCTCTCCTCAATTTCTTCCCAAAAAAAACATATATATATATATAAATGAAATGCTTTTTTCCTTATTTACCCTTTTCCAAAACCCAATATAAAACTAATAAATTCATATTTTATATTTCTTAATTTAATTCCCTCAAATTTCCCCCAAGTTCAATTGATTACATTAATCCATTTATGATTATCATTCAGCATTGAAATTAACAATAAAATCTATTTAAGCATAAAAATTAAATTAAATTTGTGGAAATAAAAGGTCAATAGAACAACACACACACTTTCAATGGACTTCTAAAATAAGGGTACAACATCTGAAATCATGCCAAAGATGATATACAATCAACATAGGTAGGATAATAGAATGTTGTCCTATAATCGCATATGACAAGTACTTGGTTAACAATTTTGGCCAATGTGACATCTGTTGTAAGTATGAAGGTGTTGTCATTGATGTCAACTAGCTTGTGTTGTCATCGATGTCAGTTGTGTAGTGGTTGAGAGAGATTTTTTCTTTGATTAGTTGCATTATGTTGTCATCGGTTAAGTTACTGATGTTAACCTCTAGTGTTGCTTTGATAAGCTTCTAGTTATGGCTATGGTAGAGCTAAATATGTCAAGGATATTGAGAAAATTGATAATAAAAAAAAAAAGAGGAAACGGGGTGTTGCAGAGGTATCTGGTTTGTAGAGGTGTTCTGGTTTTGCTCCACATTTCTTTTGGGTTGAAGATTTGCTTGTGTGGTTTGGATATGTTGGTTAGAGGAGTTCAGTGTTTATATATCTAGAATTTGGGCTTTTGGATTGATGTGCAAAATAAGTTATGTTCACTAGTGTGTGAATTGGTTTTGTAGTGTTGCTTACAGAGGTGTCTAGGAGAAATGTTCTTGCTCTGCATTTCTCTGTAGTTGTTCTTCAAGTCTTGTGATTCTGAAGGTATGTTGATAGTGTTGATCTCCTATCTAGGTCAAGAGGATTCATGGTTTGGCGCTTTAGAAGATGGATTTTAGAGTTAAAGTGTTTGGTAGTGTAGTTTGAGTGTACTAGGCATGTACATTTTGAAGGTGCAAGTCATTGCAAAGGAGTTTGATGGATTTTAGGATGTTATAGGAATATTCTAGATCATGATGAATCATGGTGTGTGGTTTGCAAGTCATCCTTGGATTTGAGGAAGTGTGTAATTCAAAGTTTAATGGTGTTTGCACAGGTAATGATTGACCTGGTGTTTGCACTACATTTGAAGATGTTTAAGTATTAATGGAGGCATAGCGTGGTGTGTGAATGTTGATTTGGGTCCTAATTAAGTTTTATATTGGTCCACTTTCATTCCTATCCATCGCGAGAATGCTTAGTGTCGACCTATTTTGGAATTTGTAAAGTGTAAGGAGTGTGTAGCCAACTTAAAGTTGCTTTTCAAGTTGTGGACGGTATAAGTATGAGTTGAATTGATGAAGGAGGTGAAGATAGATGCAAGATAGATGTGTGCGTGAAGTATATGATGCAAGTGATGCAAAATTGAGTAGAGAAATGCAAAATTTCAAGTGTTGGATTAACCGATGTAGTGAGAAAAAGGTGTCTACAATCATTCAAACAAACTACAAAGGTGTTGGAGCTATTGTGGTGGATTCTCTGTTGCATTGAGATCATGTTCTTTGTGTAACATTTCTTCTCATCTTCTTTTCATTCTAGTAGTGAGCTTGGGTTGTGAGCCTTTCTGGACAATGTGTCCTATTCCAGAAGTGAACCTTTTGTATCCGTTTTGGAATTACTTATATTGTGAGCTAATCCTCACTGTGGTTTTTCCCTCCTAGGGTCTTCCATGTAAATCTAGTGTTCTCTTGTGTATGGTTTTATTGTTTCAGTTTCTATTATCTACATTTCATGTTTAAACATTATGAAAAATTAAGGGTTTAATGAATGCATGTGGATCTGATTACTATTGAGGGTTTTGATGTTTTAATTTGATACAACTAATTCACCCCCCTCTCATTTTTCTTGTTCATTCAACAACATCTCCTTATAACCACCGTCAGGGTATACTCAAACCTGTGGAGCTAGGTGGAGAAATACCTAGTAATTATAACCACTTGCACACATCAAGCATACTTGCTCCATATATAAATAGCTAAAGCATTGCATAAATAAACCATAGTGTACAACATCATATCCATAATATCATTACATTTAAATGATATATTTCATGATATCATTTAATCACATCTATAGTAATACATGCATTCACAAACCGAAACATACTAATAAGCACTTGGGAAAACCCACATCATACATGCATCCTAAGAACACCTCCAAAATGAAATACATCCATCCCCTTTCCAAGGACCCGACAATACAACACACATACACACACACTTCCATGCCATTTACATCATGCAAATCAATAAAATATCCATAGAGGAAACAAAAAATCAAGACATAGAAAAGTAATACCAATGCATAATCATCTAACATCTCAACATAAACAAAATACAATGCTCCCACTAACATCACATGCTAGGAATAGGTAGGCACTACAACAACTCTCCTTTTGTAGAATAGGCTCCATGCCTCTAGAATGAATAAATATTATCATTTTCGCCTCTTATCACTTCTCACACTCTGTGTTAATGTGTTTACCTTTATGTTTGAAGGACATTTTGTTATTTGTTATGTTTTTATGTTGTGTTAAACCTATTTGTAGGGGATGAATTTGGATGTTTCTCTTCCCTTTTAACACTTGTCAAGCCTTAACCTCCATACACACCTCTAGAAGCTAATAGGATAGAGACCTGTGTGAGTTCATATGACATTTTATTCATTTCCCTTTTCTGTAGTGGGTAGGAAGAATCTTGTTTTATGTCATGTCCCCTTTTCTTAAAATAACATTTACTATTTTTAGTTTCCTAAAATAGCAAGTCAGGTCCTACGGATGAATTGAGAAAGTTGATTTTTCAAAATCAATTAATTAAATTATCCTTGGTGTTAAATTAATAATTATTCCTGAAATGATATTGGGGTTCAAGTTGGGCATGGATTTTTGGAAAAAAAGCAAATGACTTGCGATTTGGCTTTTTTTAGTAATGAGAGTTAACGATTGATATTTGGTAGTTTGGAGTGCAGTGTTTAATGGTGATTCTATTATTGGCATCGAGAGTTACAATATTTCAAATTCAAGTTTCCCTCCTTTGGGCATGGTATTTGGGTGCCCAAATTGGTGCTGGAAAGGGAATTGAATATAATGTAATTTATCTCTCAAACTTTTCTTCAGAGGTTGGTAAATCAAGGGGATTGAGGCTCAGAGATAGTGGTTTCGAGGGTCTCTAGGAGAAATTTCATCCAAATATTGCCATTGTGCTTAAAGCTTTCCATTTTATTTTTATTCTAGTTTATTTGTAGATGTTTCAGTGTAGTTTGGTGTGATTATTTTAGACTATGGGTTACAAATTGTAAATGTTGTTGTTATCAATATATTTTTTGTTATTTAAGTATCTTATTATGTAATTTTCTTTACTTGAGTTGGGGTGTGAAGTTTGGGGAGTCTGTGCGGAGTTTGCTTCAGTTTCAAAGTGTGTTGTGGCTTTCAAGTAGAGATTTCTTTATGTAACTTTCTATAGATTTTCATGGTTGTTATTTGATGTATTTAATAGAAAGAATGATTTAATTCCATGTGGAAATCTATAATAAAACATTTTTCTTTAGTTGCACAATACCTGATTTCTAGATTGATGGATTTTGGTGTATTTTAGCTCCAAAATTGAGTTTCCTTTTATGTAACTTTGAAACAGATGTATATTGATGTTCTTTGTTGTTAAACTAGAAAAAATATAATGTAAAAATCATAATGAAATCTATAGCAAGTCATTCTATTCCAGTTACATATTATTCAAATCAAATTTGGAGTATTTTGATGAATATTTAAACATACCTAATTTGCTCTATTTTAAGATTTTGGTAGAAATAAAAGATAAATAGATTTGAGTTTGATTTTTCGTGAGGAATATTACATTTTAATCTATGTGCATCACCACCCTTTCCTTTTATGCATTACTTCTCATCCTTTTCCCTAGAGAATCATTAAAATATGATTTAGTTAAAGGTTTGTGCAGTGTTGGGTTGGTCCAACATTGCTACACTTAGGTTAGAAAGGAACCAACCTTCTCTAGATATATGATCTCATTTGCAAGGTCACACACCTTGATACCATTCCCATGTTTCATTATAATGATGAACAACAGGTTCAAAAGGGTGTAATTCTAATTGAAAGTAATTTTTGGCATGCCAGGTGGGCCCACGTTCATGAGATTTACATCACCCATTGAAGGATTTTGGTGTTTTCTTCATAACTTCTTTCCTCTCAAGATAGTTCTATGACACTATGATGACTATAGAAAAATCTACTAGTTCAAGCAATTCAAGTTTTTCCCACTAGCCATGACACCAATTTTTGGCATGCCCAAAGGGACCAAGCTCGTGAGATTTACATCACCCAAAAAAGGATTTTGGTGTGTTCTTCAATACATCTTGCCTCTTAGGGAAGTTATTTGACACCATGATGACTCTATAAAAAAACCTATTGGTTCAAGCAATCCAATTTTTCCCTACTAGCCATGACAATAGTTTTTGGCATGCTCGATGGGATAGGTTTAATGAGCCTTAATTCATTCTGCTAAGAATATTGGTGTGTTTCTCAATAGTTGCAGTCATTGAATATCATACAAGCACTTGGTGAATCTACAAGAAATTTTTGGTGACTTGTTATGCCTTACATAACCACCCCATTTTATTCTAGAACAAAATGGGTCCCCCCTTCTCTTTTGGTTTCTTTGCCTTTGTTATTTGCTTTGCTTTTGGGAGTTCTTCTGTTTCTCCATGTTTTATCTTTTTGTTTTGTCTAGTTTAATTTTGGTTTTGTCTTAGCCTAAGTTGGTTCCCTTCTTGTTAAGTATTCAATGAAATAATCATAAGCAGTATTGTATCCTATTATGGCATATTTTTTGTTCTCTTAAGGTCTAATGGGGACTCTATTTTGCAGGATCAAATCGTGCACATGATGATATTTGCCAAGGGGGCTTAGTTGGAATGAATTCCTCAGTCCAGTTGGTCATAATTTTCCTCTAAGAAGAGAGTTGGCAAGACCTTACTGATGTCTTGCCGACTACCAGTGCATTATGTCGATATGTGTCTGTGTTTCCTATCGGCAAGACCCCATAGATGTCACAGCGATCATAAATCATATGCAGGAATCTATCGGCAAGATATCATTCATCGTCCTGGCAACTAGGAGTTTCCTATCGGCATAAAATCTTGTCTTTGGGGAAAATTCTTGGTGAAATCTCCATGTCTCGCCAACCGGCAACTAAAGAAAATGCATTGGCTGGAGGTTTTCTCTTCACCAAGAAGTCTTGTCGAAGGCTTCATGTCTCACTGACCACCGAGAAAGATATGCCTTTCGGTGAGAGGCCTTTGCGGTGGGGAGATGTCTCGGTGAAGTCTTTGGGTCTCACTGACAAGGCACCAGGTGGGAATCGTTCGATATGAGGCCCTATAGTCTTGCTGACCCAGAATGTCCCACTGATAAGAAAATACATTGGGGAGAGAATAGGATTATCACAGTGACAAAGGATGTGCTTATGGAGATCCCTCGGTGAAGCATAATGTATCTATAGGATGTCTCTCCGACAGGGGAGTGTTATGGTGATGCGAAGGAAAGCATATCAGTATGACCCCTGGCCGATAAGCATGGGTCTCACCGAAGGGAGTTGCATTCGGCGAAGGATAAAACCTTCGGCATAATGTCTAGCCGAAGAGGTGAGGTCACAGCGACAAAAGCAGCATCGGCGTAGTGATCTGGGATCGCTATGAGGTCTCGACGACCAAGCGATTTCTTCTCGAAACGGTAGGAGATCGCCAAAAGATAACGCTCTCAGCAAGAAGTCTCGCCGACATGAGGAGGTCACGCCGAAAAGGCCAAACTCAGGGAGACTTTGAACGAATGGAACGGGTTCGGTAAGATGTCTTGCCAACCCGATGATGTCTCCCTGACATAAAGAAATGGGCCCACCGACAGAAGAAGGACTTCACCATGTGGTCTTGCCGATACAGAACGAGCTTGATGAAAGATCCTAAGCTCGGCATGGCGTTCTACTGACCCAATAGGGTCTTCCCGATGCAAAGTGGACTCGGCAAGAAGGAAAGATGTGTGCCAAGAGGTCTAGCTGATAGTAAGGAGTTTGGCCGAAACAGAAGGAGCCCGACAAGAAAGAAAGAGATCGATAGGAGGTCTCCCCGACCACAGAAAGTCTTGCCGAAAGGGAAAAAGAGCTTGAGCTCGGAGAAGAAGAAAGAGCTCGAGGGAGGAAAAAGAAGACTTCGCTATGAGGTCACAGAGACAAGCGATAGTCTCCCTGACATGAAAAGGTGATCACTGAAGAATCCTGAGGTTTGCTATGATGTCCCATTGACTAGCGACTATCTTTCCGATCGCTTTGGTGGGCTCGATATGACTTCTGTAGCTCACCAAAATGTCTTGCCGACTGTCTAATGTCATGCCGATGGTTGATAAAAGCGATAATCGCATCGGCGAGACACGATGAGTGTCTCACTGACATGCGATACTGTTCGGACCACTTTTGACCGCCTGATGAAGCTCGTGTGGCGTATGTCCAACCAATCGGAGGAAGCCAAAGGAGTGATTCATTGGTCCCTTTGACCAATTGACTGTTCTCGGGAAAGAAGGCCAATAGAATGCAAACCATATGGACTCTTTTTGAGAACAGCTGACGATGGACCGGCTCAGGAGAAATGCAAAGATCTACAGGGAGGCCCAATGGTGCTTCCAGAAGTGGTCAACAGATAGAAAGGTCCAGAACATGAAGAAAGGCTGAAGAAAAATGAAGGATCTGTGACTCATAGGGACAGCTATGGAGACCACTGGCAATGGCAGATTATTATTAATGGAGATATTCTAAGCATTCAAGGCAACTCCAATAGAGTTCAAAGGTGGACACAAAGACAGAAGAGTTAATGCTACAGCAACAAAAGACTTACAGATCTTTCCCAGAAATCTTTCATCAGCATGGACAACGAGGATTCACATTGAATGCACAACTAACTCTTCTCAGAAAGATCTGAGAACTGACCCTCCTGAGAGCAGATATTTTGTAAACCCTAATGCAGGGGGACAACGCATTCTTTTTTATGCATTCTATATATAAGTCATTTTGGCCTCTTTGTAAAGGTTAGAACTTCTAGGGTAGAATTAAGGACTTTTAGACCTGGTAGAGTTAGAAAGGGGTAGAGTAGAACTGGTAGTTAGGAGTTAGATTCAGTAGAAGACTAATGTATATTTCAGTTTTCTTAGTGTAAATGGAAACAATTTGGAGCCGCAGATTTTCTGTACACTAGTGATTGTGCTAGATTTGTAAATGTTGCTTATCTGTCTCATTGATAGTAGAAGCAACCAGATCTTAATCTACTTCATGTTGTGTTCCAGAATGGTGTTTGTCTTGAATTAATCATCTGATTTAAGAAGCTTCCAAGGAATGAAGTTTGGTCTTTTATATTTTGTTTAAATGGTAACTTGCAATTTGCTGTTGAAATCAGCACTGTGAATGAATGAAACTGTGTGTTAGTCACAAGCTAAGTTTGTTCTACAGTTTTAGTTAGGGATTCCTTGGAAGGTGACAGGTTTGGTTAATTCAGATGAAGTGTCATTATTTTCTGTCTCAAAGCCCTGATCCATCTTTTTCTATTTATTTAAAACCCCAGTTAGAGTGGGTTTGAATTTATGTTTAACCCAAAACAATCCAGAAGCTCACACCAGCAGGCCCCTTGAATATTACTATTGCATTGACCACTGAGTAACATCAGCACAGTTGAGAACCAACTATAAAGACCTTGGGAGCTAAGATATCCAAGTGATCGTCTTTCTCTTTCAGGAGAAACAGAGTACCAGTATTTTGTTTGCATGTTGTTGTGCCAAAAGGAACGTCAACATGACTTTGTTGGTATGTCCTAGTTTCTCTAGTTGAGTGGACCTTTTGCTCTTACTTTTTAGCATTATTAAGAAATTCTAGCTTCCCTTATGATTTAGTATGTCAAGATACTATGGAAAATCACTTTCTCTCCTCCATTCCATGAAAATGAAAACTTTGGGCATCCCCACCAACAATATCAAGTTGAGAATGTTGTTGGTTTTACTTCAAACAACCCTACTATAACAAATTATTAGCATTTCCCAAGCACTTTCCTCCCACCCACCCCTACCCAATCTTATTGGAAACTTTAAATTCCTATCATGAACCCCAAGAGGCTTATTTTATTCCCAACCAACATGCTCATCATCCTATTCAACCTCATAACATGAAGAAGTTGGAGCATGTTAGCATCAAGGACATGATGTTGAACTTCCAAGAACAATTATGGGCTATTGATAGGGAGTGGGAGCGTAGTTCTTAACAAGAGGATCTTTCTTATCAATCTCATCTTCACCAAAAATAAATGGAGACACAAAGGAGATATAAGAAAAATATAGAGAACTAAATAAAATAGCATGAAGAGTGCCTTACAAGGCAAATTGCTTCCAAAGAAGAGTAAATTAGACAACTGGATGTTATTGAGAAACAACTCATGCATGAGGCTGAATTAGTTCCCCAACTTCGTCATTCCAAATTTGTAAGTTTCAAGGGTCCTTGTCCCTTGCAAGAACATGTAATTGTGCAAACTCAATCTTCTATTCCGCAAGAACAACCCACTAGGAAACCTATTCCCCCTCAAGAAGTTCAAAAAACTCCCTAGCTTCCTCTACAAAAATATTTACCCAATCAACTCTCTTGTCTTGACACTATTTCACTCATTAAGGATGGAATTGTTGTTTGGAAGAATGGTTGGTTTAATGAGAAGAGGACGAAGGAGGTGTATCTTGCTATACATGTGAACTCTCCTATTTCCCAAATAATGAAAAAACATACCTACAACAAGAGAAAATTGAAGAGAATCAAATGGAACAACAAAATAATGAGAAAATGGGGAATGATGATGTAGGAGATGAATTGATCCTCTCATTGTATGAGCTCCCTTTGACATCAATGACAACAAAAATTGAAGCACTATTACCCAGAGTTAGCAAAATTGACACTTAGTCAATTTCTTATTACAAACAACTTTGCCAGACCAAACCACTTTACAAGAATGTCTTATACGAACACTCCAAAACTTGTTAGAGCCAGCTACAATATTTCATATCATGATCTTCATATCTGGATACAATATTGACATCAATGACAACACTATAACACATCATTATATACCTTTGATTGTCCCTCATGCTCATGTTGCCAACAACAACATCAATGGCATCTGTCCAACACTAGTCAACCTCATAACATGAAGAAGTTGGAGCATGTTAGCATCAGGGACATGATGTTGAAATTCCAAGAATAGTTATGGGCTATTGATAGGGAGTGGGGGGTAGTCCTTAACAAGAGGAACTTTCTTATCAATCTCATAGTCACCAACAATAAATGGAGACATAAAGGGGATATAAGAAAAATATAGAGAACTAAATAAAATAGCATGAAGAGTTCCCTACAAGGCAGATTGCTTCTAGAGAAAAGTAAATCAAACAACTGGCTGCTAGAGAGAAACAACTCATGCACAAGGCTAAATCATTTCCCCAACTTCCTCATTTCAAATTTGCAAGTTTCAAGGGTCCTCATCCCTTGCAAGAACATGCACCTGTTCAAAATCAATCTTCTATTCCACAAGAACAACCCACTAGGAAACCTATTCCTCCTCAAGAAGTTCAAAAAACTCCCTAGCTTCCTCTACAAAAATATTCACCTAATCAACTCTCTTGTCTTAACACTATTTCACTCATTGAGGATAGAACTATTGTTTGGAAGAATGATTGGTTTAATGCAAAGAGGAAGGAGGTGTATCTTGCTATGTGTGAACTCTCTTGTTTCCCAAAGAATGAAAAAACATACCTACAACAAGAGAAAATTGAAGAGAATCAAATGGAACAACAAAACAATGAGAAAATTGCGAATGATGATGAAGGAGATGAATTCATCCTCTCCTTGTATGTGCTCCCTTGTTTCATTGATAATGAGTAAGAGAACATGCCCATTCCCACAACAACAAAGGTATTAGGGTGGAAGGAGAATGTTGAGGATTTTGGTGAGCAACAACACCATGAAGATAGGTTTGAGGTTGAAGAAGAACATGAGGACAAACCTATTTTGGAGGATAAAGAAGATGAAGTGTAAAATATTGTACATCAACTTCAAGATGACATAAAATAATGAGAGCCTATATCACTAAAGGAGGACCTTTATATTTCCCTATACCATCAATAGGATGGTTGTGAGTTAAGGATGCACCCTATTGTAGAAGAAAGTATGGAGGAACTTAATGAAGATCATTTCTCCAATATACTTTTTCTCAAGTATCGCCATCAAGCCATCACCTCTTAAGTTAGAGGATCATGAGAAAAAATAAAATGAATGGGAAGTCCCCAGACTTTCAAATGAATTATAAAAAACAGGCCCTTATTAGCCAACAATAAATTAAAGAGGTAGGACCTGAACATCAATCCAATGCTAGTTTTTCAACCTGTCACTTTCAAGAAGATGCCCCATTAGACATCTAGCTCAACTAGAGATCAAAAAGTCCCCCTAGATCATGCTTGTTCCCAAGCATGAAGATAATGATTGAGAGGAGAGAAATATGCTTCCCCATCCAATTTAAGGGGATTGTAATCACAACCAATTCAAGTGTGTAAGATATCTTTTTCTAAATCTTTGGGAGACACCCCAACAATCTGTTGGATTCTTGTAAATGTTTATTTTTTGGCTGGTTGTCCATGAACATGTAAAACATCCCAAGTTGATTAAAAAAGGTAGCTAATTTGATAAGCTATTCAATGGTTTTGTTTAAATTTTTTCAATGTTTGTAAGTGTAGATTAGGCTAGGTTTGAAAGTTCTGCATTCCCCCAAGTGTGGATTGCACATCGTTTTAGTTATAGTTTTAATTTTTCTCGAAGTGCTGCTAGACGCCAAAGTTTCGCCACTAAGTGATTTGTAGTGTTTTTCATGTGAACCTGGCCAAGATTAATGTTTCAATTATAGTTTTTTTACTATAACTGTGAGAATCTGATGGTCATTTAGATTTGCAAATATTTTTTAAGTTACATGTTTGATTTTTAATCCTTTTACATACTTGATCAAGCTCACTGATCTGCATCTAGATGGAGGGCAGATTCCCACAACCAATTTGGTAACACCTAGATTTCTCATAGGAGTGCCAGAATAATAATAAAAAATCCATTTATGCATTTTAGTGACTTCCCACTACTTTATTTGATATGGTAGTGTTTTGAATATGATTTTCACATAATTTTTGGGGAAAATGCACTGTCCATGCTTTCTTTATTCTTGTAGACCTCCTTTTCTGACATTCCCATCCTTAAATCATGCTTTTTTTATCAGATTTTGTTGGTTTCCTCTATAGTTTCCTTCAACACTCACCTAAACAGATCTACATGTACTCTGGGCAGCTTGGTGAATAAGGTTTTCTTGGGCCTACAATGTCTCTTATTTTAGTCTTCTTCTTACAAAATAAAGGGTAGTTTTTTTCCTTATTGTGGGAGTTCTTCTTTTGTTTTCTCTATGAGAGATTTGCATCTATACAACTCTCCTTTTGTAGAATAGGCTCCATGCCTCTAGAATGAATAAATATTGTCATTTTCCCTCTTATCACTTCTTGAACTCTATGTGAATATGTTTACCTTTGTGTTTGAAGGATATTTTATTATTTTCTATATTTGTATGTTGTATTGAACCTATTTGTAAGGGTTGAATATGGATGTTTCTCTTCCCTTTTAGCACTTTTTAAACCTTAACCTCCATATGCACCTCTAAGAGCTAATAGGATAAAGATTTGTGTGATTTCCCATGCCAATTTATTCATTTTCCTGTGTTGTAGTGGGAAAGAAGACTCTCATTTTAATCTAGGTCCATCAACATCCTTTCCTTTTATGCATTCCTTCTTACCCTTTTTTCTAAAGAATCATTATAATAGGATTTAGTTATAGGTTTATGTAGTGTTGGGTTGGGCCAAAATTGCTGACCTTAGGTTAGAAAGGAACTAGCCTTCTTTAGGGGTTTGATCATTTTCAAGGTCCCACACCTTGAGATCATTCTCATGTTTCATTATAATGTTGAACAACAGGTTAAATAAGGTACGATTCTAATTGACAAAAGATATAAAAATAAATTCTAAGATATCTTCTTCTAATCCATTCTACTTTTTCTCTAATCATATCTTCCCATCCAATCTTATATTTCACTTTATACAACTCATCAAATGACCATTTTGAATCCATTTTTTAATGAGTCCCTTCATCAAAACCATCCTAAGAATCCACCCTATCTTGATGATGATGATGATAGTCTTATTGATTGGGACAAGTATGAAATTGAACCCCTTGATACCATCATCACTAGAAATCTTTCCCCAAGCTTTCACCACTCACTCATATACAATCAAGTGCCTTGTGACCAATAATTGGAAAACACTTGCTAGTCCATCATACCTACATGTATATCTATTGGTCGCCCTTATGATATCTTTGATAAGGGAAACACATATTATCCTCATTTCATGTATCAACCTCCATATTTATTTAAAATCCTTATTTCCTCCACCTTTTATGCAAATCCAATTCCCTACTATCCAAAAATACCTACACCTAATCCTCCATTAACCCTCTATCTAATCCCCCATCTGATCCTCCACAATTTTTGAATTTTTGTTTAGTCCTTAGAGGAACATTGAGAAGAATGGTCTAGATGGTATGTTGACCCCTTTTCCCCCATTAAACCATCCAATAAAACCTAACCATGCAAGGAAATTGTTCCAAAACATGTTGAAACTTCTCCCCTTCCAAATCAAGGTTCAACCATCCCATCTAATCCCCCTCATGATTCCTTAATACCTCCTATTGAAACCATCACATTATCCTCTTGGTTCTTTTACCTTTAACCTATGATGGTTCTCTTGCCACAGAGGAACAACAAATATCGACCAACCATCCTTGTCCACTTGAAAATGGATTTGCATCTTGTTTCTAAAACAACCAACATGTACTTGCAAACAATATGCTCAAAACCATGAATTATCAAGTTAGGGACCTTTATGCATTCATGATAAATGCATCATAGATCCCATCCATATCCTAGAGAATCCATGATCGTATGGACTTAGCTACACATCCCAAGGCACACAATTTAAAAATGTTAGTACAACATTTGTTCCACCTAAGGAACCTTCATCAAAACCCTTAATAGATACCTCCCATTCCTCCTTGAAAATATTTATTGCCATCCCTCTTCCTCTCACATCAATCCAAAATGAAATCCACTATTTTTCTCCCATATTCAAAATAAAATTTGGGCCCTTATGTCCCAAAACCCACCTTTCCATGTGTCCCTCATCTTCCCCATCCATTTTGGGTCTCTATAACCCAAAATCCTTCATCTCTAATCCCACCAATCCATTCCTTGCAATCCCCCATCAGGCCAAAAAAACACACATCCATGAATCATTTCCAACATATTTCATTCATCCCTACTCTCATGAACTACCCAAGCCATCCATCCTCACACAACCACTCCATTTTCTTTGTAAGTAATTTGGTGCCAAGTAAAAAATATCAAAAGCAAATAATTCACAAAAAATAAAATACCACCATCTCACATTATATTGACATGCAAAAGTAAAGAAAAATATAATCCAAAAACCTAAACCATATAAATCAAATTATCCACAAAGGCCCACCAAGAAAAAAACACAAGTAAAAACAAGTGAATCTCAAAGAAAAAAAGTAATGCATCCAAATGTAAAATTCAAAACAACATCAAAATCTCCCCTTTCAAAAGATTGTTCCACTTCTAAACATCTGCCATATAAGAATATTCCATCTCCTAAATCCATTTTGGGTAATTATATCCCTAAATATACTAGATTATATCCTCCACCATCACATCAATATATTATAAATCCTCACCCATTAGAATGTGTGTAAATGTTGATCTTAGTTCCCTTTGATCCTATGGTCTTCCCCTACCCCTCCATCTCCCTTCCATTTTATTATCTATCCATTATCCAACATATATCCCCAATAAAATCCCTTTAATCCCTTCCTTCACATAATCCATACTCCATTCCATCTCCAAAGGCACCTTGGATAAGTGCACCTTCTAAGCAACAATGTTCTACCAACCTACAACATGCATCCTCTATGGGCTCCCCTTGCTTGGGTATAGAAACAAAAAACTTGAGTTCTCCCTCCACATCCACTATCCTCCTTCATCCTTATTATCCTCCTTCCTATCCATTTAAACTCCCCTCGTATTCAAAATAAAATTAAAAAAAATAGTAAAGAGAATTAATCCATCTAATGGTAAAAACCTAGAAAATAGGTAACTTGGTAAAGTACCATGATGAAACCCAGTAAATATGAATCAATTTTAATCCCCCATCCCTTTGTACTCCTAAACTTGGGGGAAAGATTCAACCATCCCTATCCTACTTTTCACCTTCCTCCCATATTCCTATCCATCATATCCAAGTCTCCCATCATATCCCATCCCTTTCAATCCCTCCACCTTGCTTTCACTCTTGATAAGGATAGGAGAAAATTATCCAAGCATGGTTTGCACAATAAAAACCATAATTTATTTGTAAATCCATCCCCATACACCACATACCTCTTGTACCTTATCCATCTATCAATAGTTTACTACCTTTAATCATCAGGATATCTCTCTTAACAATGCAAACCTTGATCTACCAATTTTCCATAATTTTGGTAGACTTTTCCATAATTAATTCAACATAGCCCTTGAACTACATCTAGCATGTTCCATCCTCTTCCTATTAGTTTGAATCATCATTCCCACCAATCCTTCCATATTTTTCATTGATAATTTCATACTATATATACTCACGCTTCCTCCAACTTGACCATCCAAACACCTCCATTAACCCTCTCCTACTACCTGATAATATCATGCATCTGAATTCCTTATTATACATGACATATCTAGAGTGGAGCATGATTCCTCCACCACCTAGTTTTTTGAGATTTAATACTCCCATCTATCCATCATATTTCCCCATCTATTATCATCCATTTTATATTCCCTCATCCCATAATCCATTTTCCCTTGTGATTGGTATCAAGATAAAGGCTAGATCCATGCTATTCAATGTCATATCTCTCATTAGTTTGATGCTCCTTACAACCCAGTGCTCCTAGAAATCTAATATCAGAAGAAAATCTTAATCCATGCAATCTAGCTAATCAAACTAAGGAAATCATCCAATCACAACCTTGGTCTTGCTCCCAACCTCACTGTAAACCTTGATCCAAATCTAATAATCATTATCAAGATGTACCATTCCTAATCCTTTTGTTTCTAGGATATATTGTTTTCACATCAAGAACACTTTCCATAATCCATCAATAATTCTTGTCTTTTTAGCTTGATTGAGGCAACATCATATTCAAGTATTTGTATCTATTTATGTATGTATGATTGATTGTTTTGTATGCATTATTATTTTTTTCTCATCTATACCAATCCTTGTAGCCTACCTTCCAAAGTAGTATCATGGTCTTCCATATCATGTTATATGACATAGGGTTTCTTGTGATTACCAAATAAAGAGCACTTAATCCAAAAAAACATAACTAAGCATTTTATTCTCCCTCTATCGCCCCTTCATCCCTTTCATAGTGTATCATTTACCCTCTTTCATGCCATGTACTTCACATATTTTTATCCATTTCAAGAGTACACCAATTTCTATTAAATTCCATGGATATTATCCATGATCTTGATTGGTTAATTTCCTAGCACATGGTTATATCTAAGACTATTTATTTTAATATGAGAAGTTTCAAAAGGTAATGGATAATTATAATTTTAAATTTGGGGATGTTGTTATTGGGGGGACTTTTTCATGAACTATTGTATTCTAATTCAATGGTTTTCTATGCATTGAATGTGATGTATGATGGTTTACATAATGATTATTTTAGTGGTTTCCTGATAGGTTGATTCACATCACATATTGGATGATCTACTATGATATCAAGGTCCATAATGGTATTTGTTGGATCCCAAAACCATTGCTCATAATACTATAAGGATCTAGCTACTTCAAGGCTAGGGATATGCCATTTTTGAAGATGGGTAGACTAGCTCATAAACAAAGAGTGAATGATGAAATTTCAATTGATAAGAGTGGATAATCTCTCCTTAATTTTGGGCTTAGCTAGACCCAAGAGGTTTTTCTAAGAGTTAATATTGAACAAGATTTAATCACAACCACATACATACAAATGAAACAACTATACTAGTATTTGGTATACACTTGGTCCCAACAATTGTCACTAGACCATGGATGAAAATACTAACATATAACCTCTATTAAGTTGATCAAGACAAAAACACAAGACTGCAAGATGTGGGTATGCAAGATATTGTTCTCTTAAGGTAAAATCCTTCAAGACTTACCAATTATGAATCCTTGGTTAAAATGTTGAATCATGAAATACATATAAACTAATGTCTTACTCCTAATTGTTGGTTAATGATATTGTTAATTTTAAGATACATAAAGGGTCAAAAACTTCCAAGATTGATGCCTTGTATTGGGTTATAGAGTCAAAATTACTAGAAGACACAACACATAAATGAAAAAAGAGATATGACATTTAACAACAAAACAAGCTCAAAAATCCCTCTCCAAACATTCATAAATACATATACAATACTAGAAAGACCATTGCAAATAAATTTTGCAATGCATCAAAGTGTTGTGACACTTATCAAGTCAATAGTACATTTTCACAAACAAATGTGGCAAGAGAAAACCCAAGATAAGAAGAAACTATCATACTTCATCACTTGGAAGTCTTCTTGAATATCCACAACTAGCCGAGAAGACATTTAGTTACAAATATATGTTGTACAACAAATACCTCTTTCTGATTTATAAAATGAGTTGCTCAAATGACAACTAGATATGCAACGTTTGGAACCCTAGAAGTTTTTCAGTGTAGTCTCATGGAAATGGAGAAACAACTGACCCTCTTGATGACTAACAAACTAGTATATAATAATTTGTTTGGTCACTAAATCTATTCTTCAATTAATTGAGAACTAGATATCATTAATGTTGCATGTGGAACAAGTTAAAATCCCATTAAATACACTATAATAGTGGCCTAGAGCTTGCACAAAAATCATTAACATTAGAAACACAACCATTGATTTAAAGGTAGCATGGTGTCCCCATCTTTCATCATTGAAATTGCGTGTGAATCCATGCCCTTAAGATGAACACCTATTTTTGGGTGAAAAACCCCTTGGAGTAGTTGTAGCATCAAATCTAGTCATTAATGGAACTTTGGGTCATGTAGGGAGGTGAATAGGAATGAACAATATAAAATACAAGAGTTGGAGAGTTTAGAGGATGTTGGGGAATGAGGATACCTTATAATCCATTCCAAAGACAAACAAATTAGAATACCCTTGCATCATCAACTCTAATAAGATATATGAAGGAAATTAACATGAGTCAAGGATTAGGGATAATAAAATCCATACCACTTGTTGGCATAATGAAAATTTTGCTAACCTATGAACTTGTTGATAGATTAGCTTTGAAAACGTTTATCTCACACTTTGTCAACATTTGTGATCCCTTTGGAAACTTTCATCAATATTTTGATGAGTTTGTGAAATTGTGAACTCACCTACATCTTTGCTTGTCAATATTTGATCAACACTTTGGGCTTGGAGCAAACCTTATTGATGTTTTCAAAGGCCTGTGAGCCTTGAAAACCTCCACCACTTCACTTGTTAGCACATAAGGGAGTTTTAAAACTTTGGAATTATGTGACAAGTGAATGAAGGCCCACTTGTTTGGGATTGGGGATTAGGTGTACACCATACCTTATGCCCAAAGTAAATAAATATCTCTACATCATTGACTTTGAAAAGATACATGAAAGGAAATTTTGGGATTTGGGGATTGGGGATACTAAGGAATTCATCCCACATGACATGCAAATAAAGATAGGGACATGAACCCATGAACCCAATAAGATAACATAGTGAGAAATGTTTAGGATCATGATTTGGGGATATATTATAACCCATGGTCCAAAGTATCATGTTAAACGTATTCCTACATCTTTTACTCTAAAAAAGTATATGAAGGGAAATGTTGGAAGTTTGGGATTAGGGATGCCATGGAAATCATGCCACAAATGATACAAGTAAGAGAATGATTGAAACCATGACTTTGACAAATAATAGTCAAAAGGATAAAAAAAGGGATCAAGGATGACAAGGAACTCACCCTTTAGACATGCGGGCAAAAGGATGACCAAAACCATGACTTTGAAAGGCAACTAAGTGTAAAGCATCATAATATGAGGGGTTGAAGGAAAAGCATGTTGATAAGAGAAAGTCTAAAAATTTGACAAAGAAACGGGAATGAGTGGGGGTCAAGGAAACAAATGCCAAGATGGGAAACTTTGAAACTTTAACATTTAGCACAATCTTTGGAATTTGAATAGATAACCTCCACACTTAGAAATTTTGAGACTTGCAACTTCTAACACATGATATGTAGATAGGAGATGAAAGCAACCAATACTTAGGTACATTTGACCAAGGAAGACCCATTAGGAGTTATCTTAGATCAATTACAAATGATGCAAAAAATGATGGCTAAATACACAAAGGAATTGGGACTCAAGTAGAACTTGGCACTATTAGATTTAGTACCAAGAGTCTTCAAATATCCTCATATATTGCTTCATCATGCTTCTAGTGACTCCTAGAAAGAAAAATGAATTAAGGTTGAACTATTGTTATTTCTCTTCTCCTATTCATACTTTTTCTCCTTTTCCTTTTCCTGCTTCTTCTCCTAATGTGAAGGATAGTTACAACTCCAACTGGAGTAATTCATCTTGTTTTATATGGGTCCATATTGTAATTATGACATCCTAAGACCTTTTTGCTGTCTCATTTGTATTTATTTTCAACTAGTTCCATTATATAAACTATATAAAATTTTACTTAACGTTGACTTCTTGTTGATTTTACTCTATAACTTTTGTACTAGAACCTTGACATATATTGATGATTTTTTTTTAGAATACAAAATATAAATGATTTTCCACCTTTTATTGATTAAAAAATCATTTAATCTCAAAAAATATATTAAATATTTTACCTTAAACTCTTTTATATATAATTAATTTATTTTCCTTTTCACTATACTAATATATGCAAAATATTTAATACATACAAAAAAATAGTGAGATTTTATGTCATTCCTTTATTCTTAACACAAGGAGAAAAAAGGTGTGGGGGTTAGGAAAGAAAGGGAGATACTACCTTTTAATTTGATGAAAATAAAGTAAAGATTGCAAAATAAATATGAACTTAGGTATATGCCAATTTTTATTGAAAACACTCCAAGATGAGGGGATGAAGTTATCCATCTACTACTAACTTATTTCCCATGTTTTTTCTTGCGTAGATTGCTTTTAAGACAAGTTAGCTTAAGTTCAGATTTTTTTTAATTTATAATTATCTACTAAATTAAGAAAAATAAATAGAGTTATATTATATTGTATTTTATGTGGGGAAGGGATAACTGTTTTCTTTTTAAAGGGGTCATTCCACCTTTGTTATTCAATTTTCCATATTAGCTACATCGACTTTTATATTAACATGTGGTGAAACCCTAACTCTTGCACTAGCACATTCCAATATATGTTGCATTGCATTATATTTGCATCAAGTCTCAAGTTCCAATCACCTAGCATTATCAATACCACATCAACATCATTTGTATTGCTACTTCATGTCTTCTAACTCTCCAAAATTATTAAATTCATCAACAAAGCTTGTGTAAGGTGAAGATCCTTGTATAGCATGTTCCAAAGGTTGAATCTACAAATATAGGGATCAGTTTCACACATGTGAAATGACCTTGGTTCTTATATAGCTGTGAAATCTATAGATCTTAGTTTTCTTGATACACCAATCCTCTTTTTTATTTTATTTTTATTTTGGGTAACCACTGTTTATCACAATATTTTTTGTCTATCATTTCAAGGTACACTTATTGTTGTTATTTATTCCCATTTTAGAACCAATCAAGTACACATTCTTTCCTAACTCTATTATCCATGGTAAAATTATTTACCATTATTTATTTCTATTTATTTACCCTAGATGTTTATGTAAGGATTTTTTATTTCCTCACATAAATTAGTGGACTAGGCATTCTAACCCCTCTAAGATTTTCCCCAAGTTTTTTATTCCTAATATGATATTTTTGATTGCTTGACATTTCATTTCAAATTTGATTGTCATTAATTATGGTTTGTATCCACCTTCACCTACACTTCATTGATTTATATTGATCGGGGTTTTTACTTTCATCAGTTACTACCTTTACAACCATTGGTTTATATAAATATGAGAAGGTTACATGTTTGATTAACATCAAGATCAATAGTTTATAAATATCTAGGGTAAATAAATGCAAATGAGCAAATAATAAATGAATTCACCCTAGCTAATATAGATGGGAGAGAACACATACATAATTGAGACTAAAATATGAATAAAATAACAATAATAGAAGTGTACTTTAAAAAATGAAAAATAATATGACCCACTTATTATCCAAAATTATAAGCTAAATCTCTATTGAGATGACTAAGCTCTATGGATTACAAAACTATGCAAAAACTTGGGTTAAATTTACAAGTGTGAAACCAATCCCCTAGTTATTGATTCAACCTCGATACATAAATTCTTCTTTTTGGTGTTGATTTAATCATATGATATTTGTAAACCCTCTATAGCCCTCTTTATTAAAGCTCATATCTAACCTCCTTTATTAAATCTTTTATACATTTCAATGAATCTCTTACACATCTTACAATGTTATAGATGTTTGTACACATCTTACAGGACATAGATTCTCTTAAACATATCATAATACAAGTCCACATGGAATAAATTTTAACCCAAGGAGTCTCATGGAATCCTCCAAGCATGGTGCCCCATTCAATGAGGGCCTAAATGTTTAAATAACTTAAAAATATAAAATAATTACATTGTCCATAGACTTTACAAGTTGTATAACACCTAGTCCTAATAATATCCCACTTTTTGAAGACATTGAAAAATAATTACAATTAAGAGTAGAAATGCCCATAGCCAAAAAAATAGCATTTATACTTCTCTGTGTATTAACTTCATCAAGTAAATTTAAATATTCATAAAAGTGTCCAACTTCGTGATCAGAACCCTCTTTCCCTCCACCATGTCATGAAAAAAATGGTATTGCATATCAATGTACTTTATCTACATGTGAAAAGTAGGGTTCTTATGAAGCTAATAAGACTTTGACTATCACAATTAATTTGAATTATATATTTCCTTGATACAACATATGAGCATAACTTGCAAAACCAAACTAACTCCTTACAATTGTTAATAACTTTTATGTACTCAAATTATAAGACTCAAAAGATCAACTAAAACTTATCTCTTACTCATCTAAATCACTATAAACTAAATAAGTTAGAATCATAACCACTACTAGACCTCATGTTTTCCATATAACCTATCTAATTTGTATAAAAAAATCCTTGTATATCTACTTTCATTCTTAATTTATATCTTCCCTAGTAGCAAATAGAATAGTTTGAAGTGCCATAAATCTATTTAAAGACCCCATAAATTATAGTCCAATGTCCTTTGATGGATTATACATATACTTACTTATAACTCACATTGCATGGGTAGTGTTTGGTCTAGTACAAATGTAGAGTAAAAAATTGTACACTTCACAATTCTCACTCTACATTGAACACTTATTTTAGTATCCATTCCCTTATATGTGTTTCCAATGCTCATTCTACTTGTTTCTAAATCCATAATCCTTGTCAATATTCCATGCTATCCAAACCTTAGTTATGTTTCTATTTCTAAGTATTCTCAACTTCCTAAATATTTGCATAAATCTAGACACTAGTGTGTTAAAGAGTGTTCAGTGTGGAAAAGTAGTGTTAAGTATTTTGCTCCGCATTTCTTCATGGTTGAAGATCTACTTTTTTGGTTTGGATATGTTGATCAGAGGTGTTAAGAGGTGTTATATCCAGAATTTCAAGTTCTTGATCATGTGGCAAAAGAAGTTATGTTCACCAATGTGAGAATTGTGAAGTAGTGTTGTCTAGGAGAAATGGTTTTGCTCCACATTTCTTCATGATGTGGTTTTTGATCTTGTGAATTTGGGAGTATGTTTACAATGTCTTTATCTATCCTTAGTCTGATTTTTTTGAGTTTTGGTGCTTTGCAAGGTTGGATTCATGAGTTACAGTGTGTGGAAGGTTAATTGGTGTACAAAATTATTATGTTCTTCAATTGTATGATGTTGCAAAGGATTTGTTGGATTTTAGGGTGTTGATGGAATATTCTAGATTGTGTTTAAGTGTTGTGTGTGGTCTGTGAGTCATCTTTGGATTTGAGGAAGTGTCTACTTAAATTTTTAATGGTGTTAACACATCTTTGGCTGATCTTGGGTGTTTACACTAATTACGGATATGCTTTGGTGTCTGTGGAAGTGTGGCATGGCATGTATAGGTGGATTTAGGTCCAAGTTAAGGTGTGATGTGGTTTTCCTTCATTCCTCTCCATCATGGGAATGTTTTGGTGCTGGCCTAATTTGAATTTGCACATTTGAGGTGCATAGACAACCTTGAAACATGTTTTTAAGGTTATGAATGGTATAAAGGGGTAATGGCGTGAATTTGCATCCCTTGTAAATTCCACATTTACATACCTCCTAACTTAGAGAATTAAGTTTGATAATGAAATTCCATGCCCTTCATCCATTTTCCATGCTCTTGGATATTTTTCCTAAGATGCTAGTGCAACGTGTTGTGGTCCTAACAAGATTCTTGCCTCTAGAATTTGTAGAGGCATTACACTCCTCCATTGGATGCAAAGTGTAACATCTCTTGCCCTTCGAACCAACTTTGAACGGCTCTTTTATCTCCATTTTCACCTTCAAATGGATATCTCTTCCATTCTTGGACTTCTCCTTGATCATGTACACAATTTGGACAACTTTCTACACTCTTCACACAGTATTCTCAAGTTCTACCACCTCCATTGAAGCTGCAAGTGGTATTTTTTTGGCTCACTCCCCTCGTTGTTGTGGCAACATTGATCTTTGATAGCTTGTGAGCTCACTCCTCCCATTTTCCTTGAGTGCACGTGGTTGAAGGTGATATTATTCCATCTTTCTTTTATCTTGCATTATCATTTTAATATCGTAGCATATTTTTGTTCAACATATTGCTTGGTATCATTATTTCAATATATTTCTTTATCATATTTCTCCTATCATTGCTAAATTGGTTGTCCGTGGAGGTGGAAACACCAAAGTGGGGGATTGACTATGACAATCCTCTAAACACAACCCCAACATTTTCTTGTTCTTGTGTGTGTAGGTTGTTTGTTGAGTGAAGACCTTGAAGATATCAACTTGTGGGTAGGAAGGTGTGCTTTCCTCATCCTTCTTTGTCAATTCATAGTCAAACTTAGTTAATTTTTTCTTCTTGTTACATTATCATTCTATTATTTTATAGTTTTGTTATTACAGCAAACCATACCTGTTAGGTTGTTAGTAAGTTTCCCTTAATTTTTTATTGTAATTTATGCTTTTTGTCTGTATAGATGCCACTGCCCCCACTGAGACACCAACATGCCACGCTATCATTTGTGTCTCACACTGTAGTCCTTTGGTAGTGAGTTGCCTAATTTGTAGTCTAAACTCTAGAAACTTGCTCACCTGACTTCCTAAAACATGTGAGCTTGTTAAAGGACAACAACCTAGTTGTTCTTCCTTTCAGCCTTCAAACCTGAAACTCTCCAAAAAGAGTTCCTTTAGCTTGAGGTAAATTAGGGCAGCCTATTGTTCTAGACCCTCCCGTGACCTAGGGTCCTGAGCAATCGATCCCCCTCTACATTTTGGTGAACCTAACGTAAACTATTTTAGTTATGTTTCATAGTGTTGAAGGAATCTTCTCTCATGTTCTAGGTGTTTTGTAGGTGTGTGTGTTGTAGGGCGCCAAGCCTTGCAACCCAGCCTACGACCCCTAACGGTGTAGTTAGAAGAGTCCCTAAATGTTGTGAAGCAAACTCTAGAATAGGTCACTATCTGATTCTCAAACCTTTGGGGTCTTCTGAGGAAGTCCTTTTTGGTGTATGTAGAAGATGGCTTCTTTCATGCATCTTCCCATCCCATTTGTGCATCCTACAAAGGGTCTCCTACTATAACCTTTACATCATAGGACTTTCCTATGAATGCTAATAGAGAACCCTCTCCTCTATGCATTCTTGCTCGTATTAATGGGAATATTGTGACTGGTGTTCTCGTTGATCCTACATGTCAAGTTAATGTTATTACAAAGGAGATTGTGCTAATAATTTTTTTATATAAGGATGGGTATGATGAATCTAATAGCACGATACATACATATGATGGGATTTCCATCCCTCCCATCGGTTCCATCACCCTTTCAATCCTAGTTGGGCCCAAGATTGTGAATGCCATTCTTTATATTATCCCGAAGTCTAACTTATTCATAGTGAAGCTAGGCATTCCTTGGCTAGTTTCCATGAATGTAGTCCCTTCAGTGATTCATAAATGTTTGAAGTTCTATCATGAAGGATTCGTGCACATTGTGCATGACATTGGGTACAAACCCTTGGTGTCGCTTAGGGCCTATTAATTAGATCACTTCTAGCGTACCCCTATTGATCCACTTCCTCCAAGGATAAACCTATTGTATCACACTTATGTAAAATACAAGAATGGGGGCATAACGCTAAAAGTGACCTATCCTCCTTCCCCTTGTGTTATTTCGGTTAAGAATTCTATGATAGTGCATCAACAGGCTATTTTTTCCTCTCAAAAGGGGAAGGGTAAGTCTACTTGCACTCAGGAGCCTTCCTCTTCTTTTGCATTTGCATCTCATCCTATTGCAATGCCTTCGAATTTTGTCCCATGCATCTCATGGGGAGTCTGATGGTGCCTACTTGGTGTAAGGCTAAGCATAAGGTGTTTGACCTTCCTATCTTGCCCACAATGCCTCGACCCATTGTATATGGTAAGGGGAAGGGTCCCCATGGAGTGGCCTCGACGTCTAAACCTTCATGGCCTCCTATTGCTCCTATTCCTAGGGTGGCGAATGGGAAGAGGCTCGTCATTGAGGTGCTTGAGTCTACTTCTCCACTGGTTGTTGCCTCTGTTCCTTTATCTCTTCCTCCTATTTATGTCCAGGAGTCACTAAATCTACCAGCAACAGCTATGAGGGACACTCCCATGGCAGAAAAGGAGCCTTTTGTTCCTCCTCAAGCTACAACTTCCAATTCTCAAAGCCGAAGAATTTTCCTTGCATGTGAGTGTAAGTATCATAGGAAGGCTCTGGCCACTAAGCAGGATGCTTTGCAGAATGCAGAGGGGGAGCCGAAAACTCTTATTTTGGTGTCTATTGTTGTGCCCTCCTCTTCTTCCCCTTCTGCTTTAGTTCTCATCACCTCGATCTTACTTCTAGCTCCCCTCGCAAGCGTGGATTACCCTCACCCTAAAAGGGTGCAAGTGTTCATCACTCCCTTAGTTGAGCCTCCTCTCTTGATGTCCCTTCTAGAAATATCACCTTTTCCTAAGCTCGTGGTATGCCAAATACCTTAGTGGTGTCCACTATAGTTTTATCCTCGCTTTCCTCTTCTTTTGTCAGGATCTTCCATCCCCCAATGAAGCACAAGTTTGAGGATGAGCCTGCTTCTAATGGGAGTCAGAAGAATGGATTGCCTTCTTCAAAAGTTGGTCCTACTTTGGCTTGTGTCATCCTGGTGACAGAGGATGCCTCGACGTCCCCTAAGTTTGTCACTACCCCCGAGACTTTCAATGTGGTTAGTAGTGGATCTTGGGCACCTCCTTCTTCAACCACCTAATTAACACATGGCACTCCCATCAAGTGGATGTTCAACTTAGTGGATGATGTCCTAGCTTTGTTGACATTTTTTGCAAAATCAATGATGTTTACCTCGAGGGGCCCTCTTCCTTGGCTCTTTTCGCAAGAGATTCAAAGGGTGCTCCCCTTGCTATCTCACCCTTGTAGGATCATCCACCCTCTCCCTGTTATGATCTAGATTGGGAGAACAACAACCTCCTAGTTGATGAGGACTAGGAGAGCACCTCTTTTTATTTGTAGATTAGATTTTTGTGTTGTTCTTGGAGGACCTTTGTCACCCTTGTAGGTGCTTGGATACAGGAGTGTTTTGTGTCATAAAACTCTTCTATTTGTGACATCATTCTTCTATTTATTATGCCTTGATTTTTGGCAATTGGGGACGATGCAAAGTGTTGGGGGAATTTAGGCATCCCTTCCATGTTGACCCATTTTTTTTCATGTACCCTTCTTCATGATCTGATATAGTAGGGAATTGATGACAATTCATATATATTATTATATTATATCTATCTATCTATATATATGAGTAGTTATAACCCTAAAATATCAGATCCCCCTGTCTCTTGATTTCTTTGTCTTTGCTTATATTTCCTTTTCATATTTCTCTCTAATTTGCTTTTTTTGTGATGTTGTGGTGCCTATGTGTTGTCCCTCACATGTATGACAACATTTCCTCAATTACATCCCATCATGTATCATGGGCCACAACATCACTTTTCTTCTCTCAGGTTAGGATGTCATGTGTATTTGTGTTCAACACACACCATCCTAAGGGGGGGCTATCATATTGCTTCGATTTTTAAAAAGGTGTATTTGATGGCCAACGAATCCCTCATTGAAAATCCCTTATTTAAAAAAAAAATTGTATTTTTCAACAAGGACCCCTAGCAGAATTTTTCTTTCAAAACATATTTGTAGAGAAATAATCTAAAAACTTTACTTCGAGAGTACTCTTTTTTATGAAGATATATGAAAACTTTCCCTTGCGAGGGAGTATTCTTCCTTTTGAATTCCTTGATGAAAGATATATTTCAGAAGGATTCCTTGATACTAGAATCGTTTGCGAAAAATATCATCGCCTTTCAAATTGAATGTCCCTTGAGCAGACCCCTTTCTTTTGTTCAGGATTCCTGAGGGACCCCTTTGAAAGCTTCTCCTTCAATTGTTGACTACCTATCTGCCTGCATGGTTTTTTGCTATCTAACATGTTTTTTTTGCAGATTAAAATTTTACTTTGCAGGACCGAGCAACTGTGAAGCTATTTTTTCATCAAGCTTGGAGGATCAAGCACCTTGAGCTTCCCTTGCAAGATTGAGAATCTATAAGGGCCTATTAGACTTTGTGGAGCCTTTCACATCTAGCCTCCCTCAAGATTGAACACCTATGGTGCCTCCTTTGTATGACCAAGCACCTGTAGAGCCTTTTGTTCACCTTTCGTAGGTATGAGGTCCTACGATGCATTTATCCATCTCCTCTTGTGCAAATGAGTGTGTCAATTTAAGGTCTGCTCCCTCAATGGTTCAGGTATACATTCCTCAACTTTCTCTCTACTTTATCATGCATTCGCTAACACTTATGCTCGATAAAGTGGTGGAAAAATGTAATGGTGTGAATTTTCACCACTTGAAAATTCCACATTTACATACCTCCTACCTTAGAGAATTAAGTTTGATAATGCAATTACATGCCCTTCATCCATTTTCCATCCACTTGGTAGCCTATTTTCATGTTGGTGGGGGATTCTGCCTAGGACACTAGCGCAGTGCGCTACCGTCCTAATGGGATTCCCACCTCTGGAATTTGTAGAGGCATTACACTCCTCCATTAGACATGCAGTGTAATGTCTTCTACCCTTCAAATTGACTTTGAACGACTCTTTTGCCTCCATTTTCACCTTCAAATGACCATCTCTTCCATTATTGGATTTCTCCTTGATCATCTACACACTTTGGACAACTTTCTACACTCTTCGCACAACATTCTCAAGTTCTACCACCTCAATTGAAGTTTCAAGTTGGTATTTTATTGGCTCACTCCCCTCATTGTTGCAACAATGTTGATCTTTGATAGCTTGCAAGCTCACTCAGGTTCTCCCATTTTCCTTGAGTGCATGGTTGAAGGCGATATTACTCCATCTTCCTTTTATCTTTCATTACCATTTTAATATCGTATCATATTTTTTTCAATGTATTGCTTGGTATCATTATTTTAATATCTTTCTTTATCATATTTCTCCTATTGTTGCTATACTAGCTGTCCGTGGAGGTGGTAACACCAAAGCAGGGGACTGACTGCAGTAGTCCTCTAAACACAACCCAAAATTTTCTTTTTCTTGTGTGTGTAGGATATTCATCAAGTGAAGACCTTGAAAATATCAACTCGTGGGTAGGAAGGTGCACTATCCTCACCCTTCTTTATCAATTTGTGGTTAGACTTAGTTAAAGTAGTCTTCTTGTTACGCTATCATTCTGTTATTTTTTATTTTTTTATTACAACAAACCATACCTATTAGGTTGTTAGTAAGTTTTCATTGATTTTTTACTTTACTTTATGCTTTATGTCTGTACAAATTCCAGCGCCCCCACTGAGACACCAATGTGTTGCGCTTTCATCTATGTCCCGTGTTATAGTCCTCTAGCAGTGAGCTACCTAAGTTGCAGTTCAGACTCTAGTAACTTTCTCACCTGACTTCTTGAAACATTCAGGATTGTTAAAGGACACCAACAACCTAGTTGTTCTCCCTTTTATCCTTTAAACTTTAAACTCTCCCAAAACAGTTCTTTTAGCTTGAGGTAGATTAGGGCAGCCTATTGTTCTAGACCCTCCCGTGACCTGGGGTCTTGAGCAGTCGATTCCCCTCCTCTACAAAAGGGAAGGTGAATTGTTGGAGAAGAGTGTGGTGATGTGAGGATGTGTTGGGATGTGAATTTAATCAGATGTAGAGATTTGAAGCGTGAGGTTATTGATGATCATATTTTAATTATTGCCTTGTATGTTGATATGTTTTTTTTGGTAACGACAAGGTGATGATTAGTGAGCTCAAGACATAGCTTTCTGGCACATTTGATATGAAGGACTTGGGGGCTGAAAAACATATTATTAGGATGTAAATTAGAAGAGATCAGGTTCATAGAAAGCTTTGGTTAAGTCAGAGTAAGTATTTTGATACCATTTTGTAGAGGTTTAATATGCATGACTGGAAGCCAATTAGTATTCCATTTCCAGTTGGTACTAAATTGAGCTTAGATATGTGTCCAAATTCTAATGATGATGTTGAGGACATGTATATGGTTCCTTATGCTAGTTTCATTGGTAGTTTGATGTATGTAATGGTTTGCACTAGACCAGATATAGCCCAAGTAGTGGGAGTTCTAAGCAGGTTTATGTCTAACCCTAGTATAGAGCATTGGAATTTTGTTAAGAGGGTGTTTAGATATTTGTGAGGTAATTATAATTACTACATGGTTTATCATGGTACTAATGATTTGGAAAAGTAATTGGACATATGTAGGGGTTTGTTGATGCAGATTGGACAGGTGACTTGGATAGTCGAAGGTCCACCAATGGCTAGTATTTACTTTATTTAGAGGATCAATGAGTTGGATGAGTAAGAGACAACCCATAATTGCTTTTTCCACCATTGAATTAGATTATATGGATGCTACACATGCTCTAAGGATGCGGTATGGTTAAAAATTCTTGGTAATGGCATTGGTTTTGAATATTACAAGGTAGTGAGGATTGGATGTGACAGTCAGAGTGCTATTTATTTGACCAGAAATCTTATGTATCATGCTCGTACTAAAAATTTTGATGTTTGATATCACTTTGTGTGAGAGATAGTTGAGAATGATAAGGTATTGATAGAAAAGGTTGAAACTTTGGATAATGTTGTAGATTCTCTTACGAAGCCAATGACCACGGTTAAGTTCTCTTGATGCAGGAAGTCCATGGGCCTTGATCACTGTACTTGATTTTTTATGTTTTGTTTCCATTGGATGTAATTAAAATGTATAATGTCAAGTGGGATAATTTTAGGATAAGGTGACATTAACCTTGTAATCCTCTGTCAATTGTATGTCTCCACGTTCCTTGCAATGTGTTCTAAGGGACATGAGAGAAAAATATTAAATTTTGGCATGTTGTAATTATATTTGAAGGAGAGGATTTATTTTCGATGGTGGTTACACATCAAATACGAATAAGGCATCTTTCCTACATGTCCAAAATGGAATATAAAAGTTTTTGGAGTGGGAATCCAAGATTGGAGAAGAAAAGGTGTTCGTTGGTGTTCCATTGGGAAGTGAAAAGGTCACCCGAGCATCCAAAAAGAAAGGAGTTGGATAGGCTATGGGTTAGGCACCCACGTGAGAGTCTTGAATATCCAATTAATATTTTATTATGTCTTTTGGTTGTCCAAGAATATGGGCTTGGGTTTTTGTAGATGGTTTTGTGCCTCTTGTTTTGGATTTCCATTCGTGGTTTTAGCTCACACAATTTATATAAATTGGAGCCATGTGATGGTAGTTTCATATTAAGTTCTTGCAGGTAACAAGGTGTTTCCAAGCTGATTTGAGATCAGTAGTGTAGTGTATTATTGTGTACTCTCATTAGAAGATTAATAATATGCTTGTCCTCTTTTCTTGGGTGGAGTTTTTTCCTGAAAGGGTTTCTCCACGAGAATCTGGTGTCATATTTTGGTTGTTGAATTTTATATATTATGATGTTTTCTACAATCACATGTTTATTTCTAATTTGGTAATCTTATTTTCAGATCTGAATTCACTTGCATCAATTCATATTGTAGCTTTCCTTCACCTTGTTTTTCAACATTTAGAACATAGACTAATTTCATAGTAATAAATATCAAGAAAAGTAAATAATAGTAGAAGGAAGAGAAGTTGGGATAAATAAGTTCTTGTTACCTCTAGTGTCATACATATGACTAATTTCATAGTAATAAATATCATGAAAAGTCCCTTATATGTCAAAAGTGAAGGGATAAGAAGGAATAGAAGAAGAGATATTTCATTCTACTAGAAGTTGGGAAGGGGGGATGGGGCTTTATATACAAAATAAAAAGAAGGAACATAAAGCTATGGATTACATGTTTGAAGTGGAGAAATAATAGGCTTATGTGTTTTCTTAGAAATGTTAATGTCCATGTTCCATTACGACCCTTAACCAAACATGTGATTTCTTGTGCTCAAATACAAGAAGAGGAAAGAAAAAAGGGATGAAATTATTTTACAAGATGAGGGGAATCACATGCTTTAGATAAATGTGTAAAGTGTACAATAAACACATTCATTAACTCGTATTGAATGATTTAAAAAGAATAGTATATGAATAAAACCATTCAAGTGCATTTCCTTTTAAAGTATCAGGAAAAGAAGAAACAAGACAATTGTCATCATAATGAAATACATGCATAGAATCTATAAATGATTTATCATGTAGTGTTGGATTTCCATCACTAGAAATGGAGCTAGGTTTTGAGAGTTAGATGAATGAGAAGTAAAAGAAGATGCATCCTATATAGGAAATAACTAGTCAGTAGTATATAAATTATAGAAGTTATAAGAATAGGTTCATCAAGTGTAGGGATTAGATAAAAGAGATCCTTTCCAAAATATGATGAATTTATAGTTTGGAAGCATATTGTAGAAGAACAGAAATAAGTAGAAGAAGTATCATCATTTTTCTCTATACAAGGTGGAATAAAACTAAATAAGGGAGAAGATAAAGTGTCATGAAAAATTATGAGTTTCCAAATCATGAGGATACATTTCAAAGAAAAAAGTGAGGGTGGTATAATGAGAAATACTTACCAAAATGTGACTATTAGAAAGATGAGAATAATTTAATTCTAGGAATTCTAGGATATGGTCAAGGACAACTAGGTGAGTTGAGATAAACTAAAGGAAAAAGTGGGAATTGAGGAAGGAGATATGGATGGAGGTAAGGGATTTGGGAGGATCCATAAGATGTAAAAAAAAAAATCCAAGGGTGATAGAGGAGGAAAAATGAAGGTGAGGAGAGTTGACAATAGTATGGGAATAGGTGTTGGGATTAGAAAAGGGGGAACAAAGAGGATGTGTAAGAAACAAGCATGTGGAGCATTATTATAATTTAAGGAGTGAAAAAGCATTGTGAATGTACACCTAAGGATTAAAAGAGAATATAAATCATGAGAAGCGTGTCTTATTAGTATTATTTGGTGGGAGGGGTTGGTGGATAAAGAGATAGGTAATAATTATAGAAATGTGAAAATATGAAGAAAAGAAAAATATTTTGGAAAGAGGAGGTTTAGTGGTTTGAGACATTTACATTATAATTTTAGCATGCAAGGGGTTGATTAGGAGAGGTGGGAATGAGGTGGATAGGATAGGTTCAAGACAGATGGAGGAAGAACATTTAAATAAGTGAGGTAAAAGGATAGAAGTAATGTGAAAAGGAAATACTTTGGGAAAGGTATATGTTGTTGGTTTGGGACTCAACCTATCAAAATTAGGTGGTTAAGAAGTGGGAGTCACCAAATTAAATAACATAAAATGAACCCTATGCCATAAGATGTTGGATTTGACTTAGGATTTGATTTCATTATTTGTATTAGAATACTTTAAATAAAATGATATAATTTATAGGTTAAAAACAAAAACTAAGGAATATAATTTCAAAATATTAATAAAATTAATCTAATACTAAAGGAAATGATTAACTATAAGTGAAAGAGAAAAAGGAGAAGAAAAACATTCTTGGGTACTATCTAGATAATCATGGTAGGAACAACTCTAGAAATTTATAGCTCTTTGTGATGTACAAAGGATAAAATATAGTGACCTAGGTGCTAGAGGAGGCATTATAGATGATATAGGATGCCAAGGACCCTCAAAAAATATGAATACAAGGTTGGAGTTATTGTGAGGGTTGATACATCTAGGAAATGTTGTTCCTTTCACAACACACTATTTTTCTTTTTGGCAAAATAAGAACCCCCTTTTCTCACTTTAAGCTAGTTCCCAATTATCCACTTTTCTCTCTTAATTTGAGTCAAATATCTAAAATGGTCCATTTGTAAGCTTAGGTTTCCCCCTAGTCAAATGAAGGATGAAAATGAACAAAATTCTCATTTGAAAATTCATTGAAAAATGTTAAGGAAAGCAATAAAATTGTTTTACAAGTTTTACCTTTTCAAGTGGGTATGATGTCTAAAATAAAAAACCTATAATAGTTAGTAAAGTGTAATGTCAAAATATGTATACCCTTGCAATTTCATTCTATGTTTTGCGTTCACTTTGGTGTCCATTCCCTTGGTGTTCTTGTAAGCTCATTTTAGCCATTTCATTAGCCTTTTTCCCTCCCATGGTGCTTAGTCCTCATTTTTTGTGGTCACTTTTTAATGTCACCTCTATGTTAGCTCTATGTTTTTCTAGTGCTCATCAATTTTTAAGAAAAAATTGTCTAGAAATTAGCATATCACATAGACATTCATGTGTCATGCTAGTGTTCCCCGATAGTTTTTTTTGGTGGCCATTTATGAGTGTTTTTTAATTGTCACCTTCCCAAGTCATTGAAAATAGCTCAAGACAATTCTAAATGGCTTGTCAACATCTTTATGTTGTCTCCTCTTCTATTTGAATCTAATATTCATTTTGGTTTCTATCTAGTCTCTCTTGGCACTCTTTGTACTGTCATAAATTGTCACCCTTGACAATTTCAATTTATATTTTGGCCCCCCTTAAATTATTGTACCTAATTGAGTATTTAACTTCCTAAATTATGCATTCTATGAGTAGACATTCAAATTATACTAATTGATATCGTGCACTTGATCCTGATTTACTAACACCAATTCTACCTAAATCATCTCTTTATTAACCATTTAATCGAATAATCTTTATTTGCATAAATTCATCATAATTCCTTTGTTAATTAAATAAATCAACTTTTTTTTATTAAATAATTATCTTCTTTTAATTAAATAAATCATTTTATTTGATTAATCCTAATGTTCTTCTTTTAATTAAATAAATCCCTTTATTTGATTAAATCATAATCTTCCTTTAATTAAATAAATTAACCTTTATTTGATTAAATCTAACATCATCCCTTTAATTAAATAAATCAAACTTTATTTAATTAAATCTAATGTTCATTATTCCTCCCATTTGATTTAAATAAATCCAAAAATCTAAGTCAAATGTCAAATCAAACTAATCTCCATCTAAGTTAATTAAAATCTAATTCACTCTAACTCTAATCCATCAAATCGTCTAGATTTTGCAACTTGCACATGTAAATCAATTTAATTGATTTATAAATTCTTCTATTTTCATTTAAAAAGGAATTTCTTTGGAATATTCCTCCATTTTGAAATCTCCCTCCCAAAAGGACTTGTCCTCCAACATGGCATTTAAGCCTCTTACATGTCCTTTTTCTTGAGCCAAGTGGCATTAACTCTTCTTCCATCTCTTCCTCCATAAGCCAACTTTCAAATTTCAAATTTCCACCTAATTGCATTTATTTGAACATTGATCAAAATGTGTTCCACCTCTCTTCAATAGCATGTTGACAAATGGCACATTTATATTGGTTCATCTTTAATCCCACATCCTTCATGTTTTGCATTCCTCCATCCTTTTTTCCTATAAATGGAGAGCTCTTCTATTGATTTTGGATCCACAACTTTATGCAAGATTACTCTCTTCAGATTTGAAGCAAAGTCCATCCATTTTCATCAAATTTATCATAGCATTTCATCGCCATAGCTAGGTTATTGAGAATTTTCATCAAGGATCACATTGTTCATCATCAAAGCTTGTAAGGAATTGGGAAAGGGCTTCTTTCCACATCAAAGAAGCACCAATTCCCCCACGGGATGCTGGTTTGAATGCTTTGAATGAGTTTTATTAGCTTTCATTAGATTAAATTTGCTTTGTTTCTTGTTCTTTGCATTTGAATGAATTGCATGGGGAATGATTGTTTTAGACTTGTTTGATGACTAACATTGGGTTGTTTGATGATGTTTGAGCAGCTCTAGATCAACCATTCACACTATGGCCTATTTTTAATAATTTTTGAGGAATTACAAGCAGGAAACAACTGCATTTATCTAAGACCCTTCCCCCGATATTTAAAATCTTGAAAAATAGGGCAAGGACACTCACGCCTTGGACATGAGTGTCACCCTATTTTGGCTCCAAATTCAAATATGTTAGTTGTGGCAATTTAATATTTGCAATTCAATTGTATAAAGTCAACCATCAGGATTTTATTTTTGGGAAACTGAATAAATGCCTATAAATACCTAGTTATTGCATCATTTGAATATCAACTAGAAAGATGTGAACATTAAGAGAAATTACTATCATCAAGATCATTCAAGAGAAAGTCAAGAGCAACATTTTCAAATATTTATTGCAGCAATTCAAGATCCTAACATCATGTCAAATCTTATGTGAGTTTATGTGTATTCATGTCTTCATTATTTTGTGAAGGCAAACACTTTTGAAGGTCTCCAAGAAATCAAGCAAAACAAGATCCAAGTCCTTGAAGTGATGTGTATGACTTCATTCCTTCAAGGAATCTATTGAGTGGTGATGATTTTCAACACTTTATGATTTTATCATTCCTTCCTTTCAATTATCTATTTATCATTGATATTGCCATTGTGGAAGTGGAAACACTTACATGGGGTTTGATTGAGGCAAACCCCTAAATGGCCCAACATTTGCTCTATTGTGAATGTGTAAATCTCAAGTTTAAAGAGGATTGAAAGGATCTTGAAGGTAATTTATTCATTGTTGCATTTTAATCCCTACACCTTGTCAACCCACGAAAACTCGGTTACAAAAATATTCGACAATGTTCTAACAAATTTGCAAGCAGGAATCTGAAGATTGGATCTAACATCAGAGGACCCCGAAAATAGATCTTAAAAATATCTACAGGGACACTCATGCCCTGGGCATCTATGTCTTCTATTTTCTGAACCAAATTTGAATCACAAGTGCACAGTATCCTGCTCTACTCATTTCTTTGTTTCAATTTTTCTATGAATTTTTGTGTCTTATGTATTTGTATCCGAACAATAAATTGCACTTTACCCTAGTTAGATCATTGAATTTAATCATTAGGAATTTTTCAAATTTGGTTAAGGGTTGGTTGAATCACCTATCAGGTTGTAAGTCAATTGCATACCTTATTCAAATCCATCAAACCCTCATTCCACCTTTGCATTCCATTCCAAATCAATTCATCCATATACATTCATACATTACACACATATTTAGAAATATTTGGGAAAGGTGTCAAACCCTAAGGTGAAAACTCAAAGGTTTCCCTTTCTCTTTGTTTCATTTTGGTGAACCTGGCCTGTTAACATTATATACCTTATGAAATTTTCTATAATTCAACCTAGATCTAGGTTTTGCATGTCATTGTTTCATATTTCTTATTTAGGGTTTCATCTTTGCATCATAAAAAGTCATAAAAATCAAAAAATATTTCATTCATATTGCATTAAAGGTTAAAATAGGGTTTTTTTTAGTCATCTTATAATATATTTACTTTCAAATTACATTCATTGGGTCATTAAAATCTGGAATTGTTCATTGCATTCAAATTGCATCTTTCATTTAGGTTAAAAAAGTGAAAAAATTACATGGTGTTGTTTCAATATTACATCAAATCATCATTTTCAAAACTTTGCATCTTGGAATTAGTTAGTCATTGCATCTTACATCTAAAAATTTGTATTCAAAATTTGCATTCATTGTTCACATGTTTACATACTTGTATTCTCCATTGTCATAGTCATAAACTCAGTAAAATTTGGAAAAATATGTACACTATCAAAACTATTAGTGCACGGAATTGGGAACTGTTGTGCATAGTTTGCACACACACCCCGCCAAAGGCAAGGACCCCCTTTTTTTTGCTTTTGCCTTGCTCTTGATGGCTTGGTCCCTTCTCGCTTTTTCACTTTTGCCTTATTTTTCAACTTTGGGGACAAGTTTCCCATGGATTTGGGATGTTTCCATGATGCCTAAGTGAGTTATCAAGGTTTCGTTGAGTTTTAAGAAGTTGCAAAAATTTCATTGCAAGATTTCATGTGCGGTTTTCCATGTGTGGGTTGTTGTGTGCGGGTTTCCATGTACGAGTTTTCGTCTACAGTTTTTCATGCGCAGGTTTCTATCCACAAGTTTTTGTCTGTGGGTTTCCATGTGCAAGTTTCCATCCACAAGTTTCCGTGTACAGGTTGTCGTCTGTGAGTTTCCATGTGTGGATTGTCTTTGCTAAGGATGTCGGACCCTATGGCTTTTGCCTTCCAAATTTTTGCATTTCAAAAAGGGGTGTAAACTTCAAATTTTCAACATCTAGGGCCCATAAAATGCATGTCTCCATAATCCTAAAGGGGTTTGAGTCAAATTCACCAAGTGTTTAGACATTGCGGAAACACCACTACGGGAAGTCATCTACAGGTTTTTGTTCGGGAGGTCCATTTGTGAAATGTTGTTGCTAATGGCTCTGGACCCTCAAACTTCTACATTTTGAATTTCCACATTTTTCAAAATGAGTCGAATCTTAAGGAAATATGTCTAGACACTCTTTCTACCTTCTTTTCCAACTGTTAAAATTGAAAATTTTCAAATTTACTAAGTTTTGTGAATTTGTGGAAATTTCACTACAGGTTGTTTGTGGGTTTCCGTGTGCGGAAATTCGTTTGTGGGTTTCCGTTTACAGGTTGTCGTCTACGGGTTTCCATTTACAGGTTGTCATCCACGTGTTTCCAAGTGTGGAATGTCATTGCTAATGGCATCAAACCCTTTGACTTCTGCATTCCAAATTTCCACATTTTTTGAAAAGGGTCAAATCATTGGGAAATAGGTCTAGGAACCCTTCTAATGCATCTTTCATGTCCTTAATTTGAAAAAAACTCAAAATTGCTAATATTTATGGTTTTGCGAAACTTTTCATGTGGGAAGCCGCCTTGTGGATGTCATGGTCCCCAATGTTTCTTTTAGGGTGCAAACTTGTTCGGCTTCCCACCTCATGGTATTTGCATCTAGTGCTTTCATGAGTCAAACGCTTGAGTTCCAAATATCAAAATCCTTAATTCAAATGGACCGGTGCGGGTTCACCCCAATGGGCCGCCTCCTGTGGAAGTCCATTCACTGAACGTTGTTCCCAATGACAAAACATGTGCAGCCCCTACATTTGCGGATTTTGCTTCCATTTTTTCCACAGGGGTACAAAGTGTTTTCCTAACAAAATGTTTGAATCTTTGGGTCCACACAAACCCACCTATGCGGGTCTCAGCATGTGGGCCTACATGATCTATCTTTTCCTTTTCCTTACGGAGAGACTATCGCGTCTTTCCACTACATGGGTCTTGCATGCCTTATTTCCCAAAACAAAGCTTTGAGCCAAGTAAGGAAAATTCCAAGTCCAAACGTCTTTTATGGATCCGCCCTAGCGGACCGCTGTCCCTGGGAGGTTGTTACTCGTTAGTTGCTCTTAGCGGCTAAACCTTACCCCCTTCCCACGTAATAGCATCATGCCTCCAAGACCCTGCATATCCCATTTCCGCACTTCCCAACTGATCAAATCTCCAAAGTGAAACTAGGTAAAATGGAAAGTTTGCAAAAATGGAATTTTTTTTGAAACATAAAATTTTCTTGATGGACTATAAATTGATACATTTTAATAATTTAAATGACGAAAAACTACCATTTTTGGAGATTTAAATCATGATATTTTATGACACGAGTGCTTTTAAGGATGCTTGGAGGGATAATGAATCAATTCATTAAAAGAACCAACATATGAAGATGTGTCCAGAGGGGAGATTTTAATTCAAATTTCCAAGGTGGAGATGGGTTTACTTGTAGATGCATGCTAGGAGGATGCTACCTGAACATCTAATTTCCAAATCCCACTTAAGAATTTGTGTCGGGAAATACAACAGTTGGAGAAGTGCTTTCAAACAAGACAACATGGGGAGTTCTATTTTCTGCCAATAAAGAGTTGTCCATCAGGGCCGAAGAGAATGTTTTTGTTTCCCATGGATGTAAATCTACAAGAAGATTCACCCAATTGAATGAAGAGATGTTGGAAGTGTATCAGCAAAAGGAAAACTTCAATAGTTTTCAGCTAAAAGACAAAATAAACTACAATACGAAATTGGGAAAAAGATAAAGTAGTCTTTTTATATTGTAAGATATTGGGGGTAGGTGAAACCCTAAGCTATATTGAATCTGGGCCCTTCATAGAAAATCAATCCTGGTCATTCATTTCACTTTTGGAAAACTATACATAGGGGCTTGCTCCTCATTTGTAAGGGGTGGTGAATTGTTGTAAGAGGTATTTTACAGCAATAGAAGGAAGCATTGCATTGAATTTGGGTATTTTCTTTGATTTTTCTCATTGTGCATGCATGATTCAGCCTCCATGCTATCTTTTGTTTGTTAGTTTCTTGAATGCCTTTCATGGTGGTTGTTGTTACAGTATTTGATGAACTTCCAGCCCATACTTTTGGCATTTTGTTGATGACAACCTGTTGTGTAAAGTTAGCCTAGGCATGTTTACTTGTTACACTTTAGTTCAATTGTATGTTCATGAGGTAAATGCACAATTTGAAAACCTGCAAAGACCCCTTTGAAGATTGCATTGGTTTTGTGGTAGGTTTCTCTTGGTCAATAAAAACTCAATTTTGTGGGATTTTGTCTATTGTAGCACCCTCCATTGTTAATGTTCATTCAAATTTAGAGTTAGAATATCTCTCTCAACCCTTTCCTCTTTTGATAGTTCTTTTAAACGTTTGTTAGTTTAAGATTCCAAGCACCATAAGAATGTCAAACTTGGTGATTGAAGTGAGTTTCATCTTGTTGTTCTAAGTGGGAAGCCACTGTTCATGCATTTCTAGAACCTTGAAACTCCATTTGCAAACCCAAACTCCCATGCTTTGTGAACCATAAAGTCCCCCTTGTGATTACTAGAAAATCACATTAACCGATTGAGCTATTCCATGCATTGTTCTGACCTAACACTCGAGAGACCTTGTGGTGATTTCTAAAACTTAGTTGCAGAAATTACCTTTCAAGAGAGAAAACATACTTGTATGTTGTCTATGTTGAGAAGGTGCAAAAACACCCATCAACAAAACTGGCGCTAGAAGGAGGGCTTGGCTGAGCACAAGGCTACAAAGCTTGAAGTTGAATGCACCTTCAAGAAAAATCTGAGATAGATAGATCTCATCATAAGCAGAAAATTTTAAAATCAAAAAAATTGGAAGATAAGCAACATCCATGTTGAGATGGATTAGCAACTTCAAGTCAACATCACTTAGCTTCAAGAAGATTAGAGTAGGAGATTTAAGGAACCATTGCAACACTTTGCATTAATGGACAAATGCAGAATTCACAACACTTCAAGACACAATGAAATGGAATGTTTGACATTCTTGGGCAGAATTGAAATGGCCTTGTAAGGAGAAATCTTCTTTTGGGATGTTCACCAACCATTAAGTCCTGCAAATCTAGACTTGTTGATGTTGCAACCAAAGCATTGAGGAGTTGATCCAAGAACAACTGAGTATTGAGGATAGGCTAAGCTTAGAGGAAGTGTTGATGTTTGGGTGGTGCAGGGTCCATAATGCACCTCATTCAGAATTCACTTTCCCTTCATGTGTAGACATCATTGATCGAGATAAAGGTTGATTGAACAAGATAGAGCAGCCAACCAACAATGAGGAGGAGTTGTCTACTGAGGAAAAAGAACAACTATCAGTCGAAAGGGAACATGCAGAGGATGTTGAACTGGATATTTTTGCAATAATACATGTTGGGACAACCAATGTAGATGGTGAAACCAAAAGAAGGTTGAAACTCTTGGGGCAACAAAGAATAGTGATGAAAGTTTAAGTGAAATGGGATTGGAAGACCTTTTCTCCATGGATGAAGTTAATTGGGAATTTGAAAAAGAAGATCCAAAGGACGGGGAACAACCACAAGATGAAGCAGTCCACCATCAGAATTCCTCTCCAATTGTTAATGACAACCCAATGTTGGAGAGGTATAATGAGCTTATCTTGAGGCTCATGAGAGACTAGGCAGAATTACGATAACAAATCAATTTGGAGGTGTTGGTGATGCCAAGCTAGTGTAGGATCCATGATTTTGCACATTCAAAGTTCACATGTGAGTTGTGTCAAGAGGCCATCAAGAAAGTTAAGGAACAAGTGGAACAACCCAATGCAAGGCCTTTTGTTGTTGCTTCAAGAATTGAGCCAGAAGTCTAAGAACAAGAACCAAGTGATAACCTAGCTAGGTGCAGCCCACAAGAGGATTTTGGGACAGTGACAGAAGAAGAATGATACAGTCCCAAACCTCCAGATGATGAAGTTAGCATGAGGGAGCCATCCATCGACCATCAAGAGTCCTCCTCTCTCATGGATGATTCACACAAGGTTGATAATCAACTTCATGAGGAATTCTCAGAGGGAAATCACATGGAATTTTTTGATCCCCTTGATGAGGAAGTGTCGTTCGCAGATCTCTTCCCACTTGAAGTTGCGTTACAAAGGTATAACGAGTTACAAAGGTATAACAACATGGAGCAAGGGTATGTTTCAAAGGTTGGTAGTGATGAGGACATATCACCCAAACCTTCGTATGGTGAAGCATTTGAATTCCCAAGTTGGGAAGAGGATACCATTTCCGTCTATAGTAGCAATGAACATGAAGAAACGAGTGGATATCCTGATGAGCAGCAATCCAAGGATGTTAGTGACCTGGATGATGAACCATTTTAGTTGTTTGCACATGAACTAAAAAGAGATAAAGACCAAAGTAAGGATATCTTAAAAGCTACTAACAAAGGTGATATACCTTGCCAACCACAAGCTGCAACATGGGGTTTTTCGCCTTGTCTGTTGTTGATCCTCCTGCACATTCTAAGGATTATAACAGAGCAAATTTTTCCATGTGATTTGTTTATGACATGAACCATAAACAAATTGAGATCAACATGAAGGAAATTAGAGAGGACAACATGTTTCCTTTTGAGAATGAAAACTCAATAGATATTTGGGCTGCAAATGATCAACATGATAGTGTGTACCTCCTTGAGGAGCAGCTGACAGAGGCTGCAGATCCCACTGGGAGCTTGGAAGATGTGTTGGCTAAATCATTTTCCCCGCCTTATGCAAACTCAGAATCATGTAGAAGGTTCCTTGATTTTGAAAATTTTGATTCTTCATAGTGACTACTACCTGATCAATTTGATTGTGATTTGCAGATTTGTAACACAAGTGGAATGTTGCACCACCAACTACGTCCTCCTAAAGCTAATGATGCATGGTTCGATGGAACGACGCATGATCTAAACCATCAAATACAATTTCTCACGCATGAAGACATCTAGGTTTTATCTTTCCTTGCTCTTATGAATGTTCCTACTTATTATTTTGATTATGGGAATGAGGGAAGACAAAAAAATTCTTTGGATTGACCATGGGATTCATGAGTCACCTCAACTATTTGTTTTTCCTAATCAAGTTATTGAATTCAAATGCTACATTATAAAGTTTTATCTTTCTAAATATAAAGATGAATTTGCATCACTTAGGACTGTAACGATTACTTTGCTACTTGTACATACATTATGAAATATTATGGGCGTGATTGTTAGTTCGTCTTGTCTGAACATGGTTTATTGTGAATATCTTTGTACATAGTTCATTTTGAGTAGTGTATATTCTGTGTACATAGTTTTTCTCTCCTGCCTTCATTAGGATTAGTTGGTTTGTTGTAGGTTAGTTTGATTTAGAGTAGTTTCGCTTTGGTTTGTTTTCGGTTTGCTTCCGCTTCGCTTTCACTTTGCTTCTTGCTCAAGGTCCCTTTATTTTCTAATAGGTATGTTGTAAGCACAACAACCATTTTATTTACCTAGGATTGTTCTAAGTATTTCTTCAAGAAACTTTAATCAAGTTTTCAGAGTGGACAGTGAGGTTCTTTTGTTACTATCAAGTAATCTAGAAGTTTGATTCAAAGCGGATAAGTCATTGGTTAATCTGATTTTTATGTGTTGATAATCAAAGCTCGCACCTCTTTGATAGCCTTATGGGAAATTCAGTAAGTGTGGGACTGATTTGTGCTTCACTAAATACCTCCAGGATTTTTATAGAAAGCCAACTCTTCTCTGGGTTTTGGAAAAAAGGATAGAAGGAAATGTAAACATAAAAAATGGTGATATGTCAAACCTTTTACAACATTTCAAACCCAATATTTCCTATGAATGATATATTTAGACACAAAATACCACAACCCTTCATTGGTGGGAAGAGAACGGACAACAAAGGCTAACTACAAGCACAGTCCAATCTTTCAAATCTCCTCGCAAGAAATGTTCATTAAGGTCCGATCAAACATAAAGATTTCCAAGGTTCATAGAAAAATGTTCAGAGATTACATAAACTCTCTCTTTTATTAGAACACAATACAAAAAACAACCCTTCAAAAAAACAGAGAAGTCCACAGACATAATCCAATTTTCACAAGTTATTATCTTGCTATATAAGGCTACAGCATGGAAATAATAAACTTAAACTATTTGAATTCAGTTTGACACAATGTTTTATTCAAAATGAAAGCATAAAGAAGGAAAATTTGATAAAGGCCATACATGCACAGTCTCAAAGATTTTTTTCAAACAATTCATGCTTAAATATCAAATGAACTTTACAACAAAGGTCATATTCCAATCTGATAATAGTTTGAGCATAAACAATATAACATGCCAGAGAAAAGCAGTTGTGCAATTCAACTTCTAAAAATAGTTCTATAACTTAAGAAAACTAAAGAAACTTTTCCTCAACAAAGGAAACTGAAACTTGGAATCCAACCCTTTGTTTTGTTGCCACCTCTCCTTTATAGCGCCGCCACAACATAGAAGTAATTGTTGTCAGATGTTGGCATGTGATAGCACACGATCTGATCATAGATCTTTAGTTAGGTCATCGCAATATTTGCTCATCAATTCTCAACTGTCGCATTAATGCCTTTTAGATATTTAACAAAGATAGTTATCTGAAAGCAATCATATCCTAGAAAACAACCTAGCAAAAGTGTAGTTGACCAATCATTTAACCCAATGATGTTGAGTCAAAGCATTCATCTAAAAAACCATAAAGGGGCCAGCAAGCTCCGAGAAACTCCAAAAGAGATTGCTTCGTAGAAACACAAACTGCCTGTAACGAAGAGATGATGTGTCAACTAGGCAAAAAGCTTTAGACTTGTGAAAATCATTCCTTGAGAAAAATTTTGTCAAGCTGACATGTGTCTCAACCTTCTCCTGAAAAGAAGGTGATAAAATGAAAGCCACATAGCCACCATGTGGCGCATTGCTAACCTTTCTAAACAACTTTACTTAAGTGTGGACACATCTGAAGCCAAAAACATAAAAATTTGAAAATAAAAAATGATTAAGGAAAATTGCTTCATAGTTTTGGCGACTCATAGGGGGCATTTTCTTGCAGAGGCATGAACCTAGGCCTCTGGTAATTCTTGGAGTTTGAGGAAAGCATAATGTAGTACCTCCCAATCTACATCAGTCAGCCAGACAAGAATGTGGATGAGCTTATATGCTTGGTCTAGCTCAAAGACTTCCTTGAAAGAAACAAATCCCCATCTTGCAAAAACCACCCCAAGGTGATAATAGAGTCGAGAAAGAGGAAAGATCATGCGCTTGATATCATCAATCATGGGCGTCGCGCTTGAACCAGAGAGTTATGTAGAAGTCTTAACCTTATGTCGGATTGCATCCATGACCTGCTAAACTATCAACACATCTCCATCTAATGAAAGAAGAGGAGGTAGCTCGAAGCTAACTAGGACACCAAAGTCCTTAATTTCATTGACCCTCTTTTTCAACACCATCTAACACTTTTTACACCTTGTGATCTTATGGCAATTGATGATCTCATTTGCTTTGACGAAGGTGGGTCTTTGATTGGGAATCCTTGCACCTTTTAGGGCCTCATTAGTGGCCACACACAACTTGGAAACTAGGCTTTACGATTCTACCACTCGGGGAGTACATATCTGTAGAATTTGATTGGCCATCGGGCCAACCTTCACATTTAATTCTTGTATGTCCCTTAAGAATTATAAAGCGGGCCCAAGAATGGAAACCATAACTGTGATCCTCTCCCAATGCATAGACCTTAGCTTCTTCAATATTGGGAGGGTCCTAGACCCTTGTGCAGTAGCTAGCTCCTGATTGAATTGAACCTCTCTTTCTCTTGTGCTTTCCTTCATTTGAGTCTTTTCTCTAAGGGCATTCGTCAATTCTGAATTCAGTCTTTTGATCTCTTGTTTTGACTTTTCTGCTTCTGCCTAGACCCTTTGTAGATCATCGAAAGCTTGAGATCGGACACCATCCAACTCTCTTCTTATGTTTTCCTAAGCATGCTTGTTCTCTACATTTGTCTAGTGCACAGTAGCCAACTCAACTTTCAATTTTTCAATTTCAACATAAAGCTAAACTTGTTCATCCTGGGATTTTGTGAGCAACTTGGATGTCTATCCATGCTGACTTTGTATTTTCCTTATGCGGGCCATCTCAACATCTTTGGCCCAGATCTCGTTCTGCAACCTACTCATTGTTTCCTTTACGTTTATCAGCTCTACCTTGCGCTTCTTCAACTTTCTGTCTAGCCTCTCGTAGTTTGCATATACCACCTTCTGTGTGGCCTTGGCTAGGACCACTTTGTCATGTGGGAAAGTTTTGTTCAAATCTAAGCCCATGGATTTGATGTTGTAGTCCTTCATCTGTATTTGTCCCTTGAGCTTGGACACGAGCAACTTCATGGTAGTGATCAACAAAGAATTTTTCTCTTCATTGAAGCAAGCTTCAATCTTCTTGGTAGCTGGCAACGTGACATTCTTTAACAATCATTTTTGCTTTCTAACTTATCGGGCGTGCTTGGTTGCATTGAAATGCTCGTGGAGACTCTAAGGGGTATCAATACTTTGTGTTGCAATGGAATCACTAGGTGGGAGACTAAAAAGGGTGACAGAAGGAGAAACCTCGGATGCATGAGCATGTGAGGAAGAAAAAGGGAGCGTTATCATGGAAAAGGGAAAGATGCCAAATTGAGATTGGACAAGGGAAAAACCAGTCGAGGTAAAAGGAGAAACAGACGGAAGGAGAGGTGCCTTCCTAGAAGCGGATGGATCGGGAGTGACGGGCAACATGGAAGTTTCTACTCTTTTAATGGGGGCCCTTGACAGGGCGATCAAAGAATCAATAGCAGCCGAAGCGAATGCTACTCGTTCGACGTGTAGGGTTGCTTCAGAAAGTTCATTAAAAATGGCAAGGGATGTATTCAGGACTACTAGCTTATGTTAGAATATTATATTCTACTTATGTTAATGGTCAATTATAGCTACAATAGTTGTTAGGTAGCTAGTAGGTAGACATTTAATGTCTACAGTAGGTTTCCTCCTCTATAAATTGTAATCATCTTTTTTGTTAATAACAAGCAATTTCATAGCAAATTATTTCATGGTATCAGAGTAGGTCTGAGCCTGCCTCCCTCACGGGAGGGCTCAGGATTCTAGGAGGGTTTCTGGGCCTCAAAATCATGTCTCTAGGGTTTCAAAAAAAAAATTGTGGCTTCTGTAATTCAAATTTTTTTTGTTAGGGTTTCTGAAAACGCCTGTGTGCCCTAGCCGCGTCGGCTGTGTGTCTTCTTTGTGGCTCGTCGTCAATTTTTGTGGCTGAAAATCATGTTTTTTTTTAAGACGCATTTTCTCTTGCTCCTAGGCGTGTTCTGGGTGTAATTTTAGACGCGTTTCTCATTTCATGGCGCGATCTCTGTTCGTGCCTCTCCTGCTCGTGTTTTTTAGATGCGACTTCTGTTGGAGCCACGGCCGAGCGACTTATGCAGTTTGCATGCGATTTTCACTTGCCTTTGGATGCATTTTTTCACCTATATAAGGTCATGTTTTATGGTTGTCTATGACCATGATTTACTTATGAATCTGGTGCGAATGCGTGAGCATAAAGACCCGTTTCTGTACGACTTTCAAACGTGCATCTTTCAGCCCTGGTCACGTGGTTTCTGTCTTCTTCCAGTCGTGAGTTCAAGCTTTTTTCTGCAACTTTTCCTTGTTCATCCATGGCGACTAGGGTTTCCAAAATTTTTGCCTAGGGTTTTTACCCTCTGTTTGAAGGTGGAAAATTTTTCTGATTGCAAATTCTTGGTGGGTTTTCCGAGATCTCAAATGGGTTGTCGTCCAATTTTTTTGGGTGCTTCATTTTCTGTGCCTCGATTTTTGTGCAGATTTGTTTTGGCGACTAGGGTTCCAAACCCTCTGTTTTTCAGCCGACAATCGATGGCTACCTATTTTTTGGTTTCTATAATTCACAAACTACATGGGATTCCTCTATGGTTTTTACCGTTTTTTCAAAAAAATGATGATTTGTAATCTTGGGTTTGGCAATTTTTTCCTCAAAAATTGTGGTTTGTTGCAGTTTGTTTTTGTCGCACCTAGAGTTGCTGGGGCGAACATTGCACAACTAGCTTCTTGCAGTCTGATCTCGGGCATCATGCTCCTCTGCAAAAGTCTCGACAGTTGCTAATTTATCCTCAAAATCGTGGTCGTTGTTCTAAGTATGTCTCTGATTTCAGACGGACAACTCTGGACACTTTGTGATGACTTCTAGTCAGCAGTTCTGCAGTTTCTGGGAGGGTTGGTGGCAGACTTCTCTCACATGGCAGAGTCAGTGGCAGACTCTTATCTCTTGTTGCAGAGCTTTTTATGTTTTATTTTGGATATTTTTGGTCATCAACATTTGCAGATCCAGGGAGGGTCTCCGTAGCAATAGAGTGTTCTGAAGAATTTGTGACCAAGGACCTACAGATTGTTTTCTATAGGCTAGTTAGACGATTGACCATTAAGGGAGGGTGTTAGAATATTATATTCTACTTATGTTAATGGTCAATTATAGCTACAGTAGTTGTTAGGTAGCTAGTAGGTAGACATTTAATGTCTATAGTAGGTTTCCTCTATAAATTGTAATCATCTTTTTTGTTAATAACAAGCATATTTTCCAACTAAAATCATCAACAAATAATAAAAAGTACCTGGACCCAGTAACAGAAGGAGTATTCATTGGCCCACATACATCAACGTGAACCAGTTGAAGTACCTAAGAAATACTGGGCTGAAGTAGTCTACACTACCATCTACCTCCTGAATCAGTCACCTACACAGGCCGTTAAGAAGATGACTCAGAAGAATCCTGGTCAGGATGCAAGCCTAAGGTGGGTCATCTGAAAGTCTTTGATTCTACTACTCATGTATGGATTCCAGATGCCAAGCATGCCAAGTTAGACTCCAAGAGCCAGACACTTATGTTTACTGGCTACAACGACAATCACAAAGCTTACAGGTTGGTTGACGTGGAGACAGGTCATCTCATATTCAGCTGTGATGTTGTGATTGATGAGACTACCGGTCCATTTGTTCCTACCACTAGTCCTGCGGATCAACCTACGAAGGTTCCTGATGAGGGTGTTCGTCTTCCTCTTGGTTCCCATGATGGGAGGGATTCAGAGCATTATGACTCTGAAGATGAGGAATCTACTGATCATGATCTTGCACCACCTGACTTTCCTCGGGAATCACCTCTAGATGACCTTGTTATAGATATCCCAGGTGATGTTGTTACTCCTATTCCAGATGTTGGTACTTCTACTCGTCGGCCTAAGTGGTGGGCCAAAACTATCGGCACTCTTCATGATGATGAACTCATTGAGGGCCGATCAACTCGTAGCAAGAGCAAGCAGCAGTCCATAGTCAACTTCACTCTTATGGCCAACATCCACAGCATCTACGAGCCTCATACATATTCAGAGGCTAAAGGAATTCCAGAGTGGGAACAGGCTATGCAGACAGAATATCATAGTCTTATGAAGAATCACACCTAGGTTCTTTTTGATCTTCCTCCTGGGAAGAAACCTATCAGCTACAAATGGGTTTACAAGGTCAAGTATCATGTTGATGGTACTTTGGATAAGTACAAGGCTAGATTGGTTGCTTGGGGATTCACACAATGGGAGGGCATTGACTACAAGGAGACCTTCGCTCCTACTGCCAAGATGAACACCATTCATCTTCTTCTCGCTATTGCAGCCCAATTTGGTTGGACAGTTCATCAAATGGACGTCAAGAGTGCCTTCCTCAATGGTGATTTGTAGGAAGAAGTGTACATGACGCAACCTCTTGGTTTTAAGGTTTCCGGCAAAGAACATCAAGTGTGTAGACTCGTGAAAGTGCTCTATGGACTGAAATAGGCTCCCTGTGCATGGTATTTCAAGATTGATTAGTACTTTGTTGATCATGGTTTTCAGCACAGCCCTTCTGATAGTAATCTGTATGTCAAACACTCTGGTGATGATATTCTCTTTCTTGTTGTCTATGTTGAGGATTTGATCATTACTGGAAGTTCAACACATTTGATTGCAACAATCAAATAGGATTTGTGTCAGACTTTTGACATGACAGATTTGGGGCTTCTCCATTATTGTTTGGGTATTGAAGTTTGGCAGACCGCTGATAGCATCTTTATCTCTCAGTCAAAATATGCCAGAAGTCTACTTGACAAATTTCGGATGTAGGATTGCAAACCTGCCTCCACACCTATGGAGAAGGGGCTGAAGTTGTCAGCCAACTCTGATTCACCTCCAGTCGATGAAACGACATTTAGGCAACTAGTGGGCAACCTCATCTACCTCATTGCCATTAGACCTGACATCATTTTTGCAGTGAGCTACATCTCTCACTTCATGACAGCTCCTAAAGCTGATCATTGGATTGCAGCGAAGCGAGTGCTGAGATATGTTAAGGGCACTTTTGACTATGGCATTTTGTATAGCAGATGCAAGGATTCAAAGATGATTGGGCTTAGGGTCCAAGGATGGAGGATTCCTTTCCACAGAAGGAGGCAGAGTAACTAGAGATTCAGAGGTAGGAAGAAGAGAGGGATTAAAACTTACCTAGGCCACGGTGATCAAATTTTTTTGTAGAACAAACTCCACTTCTTCTTCTCCTCGGGTCGATGCATTGAGTGCACCTAGATATTGCACTTTTCTTCTCTTTGCATGAACAAAATTGGTATGTTCCAATCTTGTGGCAATTGATCCCTCCAAAATTTGGCCTTCAACAACTACAGTGGACCCTTTTGGGGACCATCGAGTCCTTTTTCCTTTGCTTTGAGCACTGGTGAAGGTCATGACTTACGAGTCCCTTTGCCTCGAAAATATCCTCTTGTTGGATTCCTGAGAATGAGAGGTACGGCGCGAGAGTTGATCTTCTAATATCTCATGACTCGTCTCTGGATGACTATTGTCGATGTCGACCTCTTGATCATAAATGTCCTCAAACCTTTCATCGTGTGGTTGAAAGTCTCCAAACGGAGCATTGGGGAATTTCATCTCTTGTTAGAACCTCTGGAAGTCTGTCCTCTTTCTTTCTGACCATCCCCTACACTTTAATTGTGTGTTGAGGGATTTACCCATTGGGATGTTCTTTTGGTACTCCACCTGCAGCACATAGAAATTAAGTCATTTTGGTCATTTGAGTGGAATGCGGGCCAAGTCAACATATACTTCCAACCTTTCTTGAGTCGAATTCCTCCTCCTCTCAAACTACTCTAGACTCTCATGTTTCAAGGTGAAGTGCTTTGTCAAGTTGTAATCCCACTTGTCACAGATTAGAACCAAGCCTAAGGCTGCCAATAGATTTGTAAATTCACCTTCGACCTTCTACTTGTTTAGTGTTACCTAACTATTGGAAATTGTGAGGGGAAGTAGATATATCTTTGTTTTATTCCTTCTGGCACCATAGGCGTTGTCGGCAAGGGTTGCCTGACATCATGCCTCTAATGCAACAACTCTCTCTGTTACAAATCTAGAGAGTCTGAAAGGTTCCCAACAAAACCATGAAATATGATAAATGTAAAATCCTCTCCTAGGAAATAATCCACTGGGGTTGGTGGAGTTTCCATCCATTGTGAGACCCCAGGAGAGAAGCAGCCCAAAGGGCATGGCAACAAATCTTGAATCTCTGGCCTTGAAAAATGATCTACAAACCAGTAATAATCCTATGTTCTCGAAAGTATATGGGTCCATACAGAAACTGGTTGACAGTAGCCTTTTACATCTAACCTAGACACTAGGATATATCTCTCCAACCACTCAAAATTCTGATGCAAAATCAAGTGGGCCAAGAAATAAGAATACTTGAATTTATACTCGGTGTTATAATTCTTCAATTGCTCTAGCATTCCTCTAGCTATTACATCAGCAAAATCATAATATTTTTAATTCTTCTCCCTTTTGAGCACAAAATCCAAGCCCATCTAGAAAGGATGGAAATATTCATCATTATCAAGGCTGAAAACCCAGGACAACATTCAGAATATAGACTGTGTGTCTTTCTTGAACTTTTTGCGTGAAAGAGGAAAAGAAAGATGACCTCTCTTTGGCATTTCCTTTGTTTCATCCTCATAGAAACTTGTTTTCCTGGACATTTGATGCGAAAGTAAGGGGACTCAAAACTAACACAAATTCAATAAACTTTGCAAGACCAGAACTCTAACACTTCAAACAAATGTTTTTTCTTATAATCTTCCACTATGCTTTTATGAGAGCAACAAATAAAGTAATTTTGACATAATTTTTAGAAGACAACACAGACCTACAATATAAAAACTAATTTGGATACCCATTAATCTCTTATATAACATATATTAAATTTAGGTGGGGTTACTTTGGAACATATCCCTCAAAAACTTGTTGCTACATTGTCTAAAAGGCCTAATTCTGCAAACCTGTCTTAGGTAAAATGGCAATAAAACTCTCAAAACTCAATGAAATTTGATGAGACCAAAACCAAAAAAAATATAATTCAATTATACACCTATTAAAATCAATTATAAATCATAAAAAATTTGTACAAAAACATACAATGCTCTGAAATAGCAAAAAAAAAGTTTATTTTTTTAGAAAAACAAGGGTTTTGTATTGAGTTCTCTTCAAAATACAAGCCATCAACATTGGGATCACCTTATCAAGGCCAATTTAAACAAATGACATCAGTTTCCCAACTTCCCTTTGAGTTTTAATGACCAAATAACTTCTTTTCCCGCAATGACCCTTCATATTCCTCATTTTTGCAATTTTTCAATTTGACAACTTTTGCAAAGTTGGCAACATTTTGCAAGATTTACAACATTTGAAAAATTAACCCCAAATGACACTAAGTACATTCAAAATTGGTCTATTATGACCTTATTACATCATATTTAGACTCAACAACACAAAAACTCAATATTAGACTAAAATTGCACAATTTGACTAGGTGCCCCTGCACCATACTCTTAGAGAAAGAAGAATTCAAGTTCCTTTTGAATTGAAGGTAGGAATTCTCTTGCTTTATTTCTTCTATCTTCTTCCTTTGACTTCCTTAGAAGAGTTCCTTGTTGGATTCATCTTGAATTTGAGTTTATCCTTCCTTAAGACTACAATAACACAACTCCTTTTACCCAAACTTGCCATGCTAAATGATGCTCTCCTTTTGAGGTCTTTACAATCAACAACCCTTTCCTTTTCTTGGCTAATGTCAACCGGACATAGAAATTTTTTCTTGAAAGTAGACTATTCAACCTCATCTTCACCCATTTGTTTGATCAATTCAAACACATAATAGGCTGCACCCTTGTCCTCCATCACCTTGAAGTTTTTATCTTCCCACTTTGCATGATAACTAACACTTTTCCTTGTAACATCATCTATTACCACCTCAACATGTTCTTGCAAAAAAAATTGAACCTTAAATGGTAATGTATGAAGCCTAAATATTGTTATAAAATTCATATATTTACTCACCTTTTTATCATTTTCTTCTTCCTCTTGTCTTGGCTTTTGTTCTTCAATCAAGGACTCCTTAATGTTTGATTTTACTGCTCCCACTTGTCTTCTTCTCTGAACAATCTTCTTGATAGACAACATAGCCTTATTCTTGATTGGTAAATTCCAAATTTTTTGCTGCTTCTCAATCTTCAATCTTTCTTCCATCTTTTCTCAAATTTCCATCATTAATTCCAAATCCTCCCTTAACTCTTTTCTTTCTTGATCAACATATATTTGTTTTGCCTTCTATTTTTCCTTCATCTCTTGTTTATTTTTTTGTAAACTCTCACTCTACAAGTTTCTCTTCCACACATCCATTCTTCTTCTTCAAGCAAGTCTCTTTCACCTTGCTTCTTCTTCTCTTTGTGATACCTCACCTAGATGGTCTTCTTTTCCTCACTACCTAATTTTTTGGCATCCAAGTTCTTCCTTCAACCTACAAAAAGACAACACATAAACTCCCAAAAATCACTTTGTCATATATTTTGGGATATGATACCAATTGATACAAAGGTAAAGGAACTTAAAACTAACAAATATTCAATAAAATTTGTAAGACAAGAACTCTAACACTTCAAACAATTTTTTTTCTCATAATCTTCCACTATGCTTTTATGAGAGCAGCAAATAAAGTAATTTTGATATAATTTTCAGAAGACAATTCAACTACACAATATAAAAAATGATTTGGATACCCATTAATCCCTTATATAAAATATCTTAAATTTAGGTGGAGTTATTTTAGAACATATCTCTCAAAAACTTACTGCTACGCTGTCCCAAAGGTCTAATTTTGTAAACCTGTCTTAGGTAAAATGGTGATTAAACTCTCAAAACTAAACGAAATTTGATGAGACCAAAACAAAAAAAAAAATAATTCAATTATCCATCTATTACAATCAATTATAAATCATAAAAATTTCGTATAGAAATGTAAAATGCTCTAAAACGACAAAAAAAACAAAAAAAAAACAAAAAACAAGGGTTTTGTATTGAGTTATCTTCAAAATACAAGCCACCAACCTTGGGCTCGCCTTCTCAAGGCCAGTTTAAACATATGACATTAGTTTCCCAACTTCCCTTTTAGTTTCAACGACCAAATAACTTCTTTTCCCATAATGACCCTTCATATTCCTCATTTTTGCAATTTTTCAATTTGACAACTTTTGCAAAGTTGACAACATTTTGCAAGATTTACAACATTTGCAATATTGACCCCAAATGACACTACGTACATTGAAAATTGGTCTATTATGACCTTATTGCATCATATTTAGACTCAACAACACAAAAACTTAATATTAGACTAAAATTGCACAATTTGACCAAGTGCCCCTACACCAACATTTCTTCCCCGAAGATATTCATCTTTTCTTCGTCAAAAATTTCAACACCCCAAGTCATAGGTATACACAACATATCATGTATGGCCTCGAAAAATATTGTAACCTTGACCGTATTACCCTCAATGGCTCTTTTTCTTATGTTGAATCTTCTAGCACATGCGTCCACCAACTTCGAGCATGGGTGTATGACAAGCAACATGGACTATGGCAGACCACAATTCTAGAGTCAAAATGTGAAACCCTCAAATGAATCATGTTGCATCATTCTTTGAAATGCACCCTCCCTAAAACTTTTAGGGTTAGTTGACAACCTAGGGTCGAAAAAATTGTCAGCGCAATCTTGCACCGCCTCTATCAAGATACGTCTATTTGGTTGCACCTTTTTACAAAATTTGAACGACTGCTCCTCAAGTGCTGGGGCATTAGTGAATGAGTTCCACCCAAAGATATCGGTGTAACCAGGCCTTTTTCTTGAGGCTCCATCTTTTCTACCAAATGTTGATGGCTCTACCACGATTGTATTAAGAAGTTGTAGAGAGTTTCCCTAACGAAAACGACCACTTCCCTTTTGCTTTTTTAGAAAAATCTACTTTTGAGTGTAATTAATTTCCTCGCACGTACATGCAGTTAAGACGACGTTGTTACTGCTGGTCCATTAAATGCTACCATTGAGGTGATACGTGTGGATTTGAGATCTGTATCCCTTAGGAATGTTGAAAAACCACGAGAATGGAATTAGTACATTCTCCCTGCCGCCTCTTTCACAAATAAACTCATTACATTGGAACATGTGCTTTTAGCTATGAGAAATGTGTTGAAGTAACACAAGGTACCTTTGAAAAGATGTGCCTATTTAATTTTTCAAAACTTAGCATGGTAATCCATGTCTTTTCACTTAAGCAAGTTGGTTGGTGCTGATGATGACAAATGACACACGTCAATAATCGACATATGAGAGCATTTACTCCCAACGCCCAAATTTAATTCTCAATACCTTCTGTTAGATCCTCCATTTCTCTGTTGGCCTCTGTTTGCTTTGGAATTCTTCCATTGTTGTCCAACCAAAAATGGACTTCCCGTTGGTTAGATTTACTAACTTATATTTTCTATATATAGCTATGCCACCTTATTGCAACATTTATTCAAAAAAATATAGTCTTTAAGTTTAGCAAGATTTTTTACTATCTCCCATTCTACTACAATTCACTGCTTTCTCAGAATGTTGGTTGGCTTAGGCACTCCTATTCGACTTCTCCCATGGAGGCCACAATATTGCTTTGTGGGATAGGTCACTAGAGACATAATCAAGCGCTTGGTGAAGGGGTGCGACTGCCTTAGCTTGGTTGCGTTCAGGTGGGTAGTTGGCTAGGACTACATTGACGATGAGAACCAACTTTAGAGTAATTGCAACGTCCTTTCCCACTTCGCTACCTCCCTTCTTGACCTGAACGTGGCCAAACCCATGATAATTAAATTGTGTCACCAGATGTTCGACGCTCTACTGATGGAAAGGTTTGGCGAGATAGTGCAAGTAACTATCCCTTGCATTGACATTTCGAGCTCCATGGTTCTTCGTAGGCACGTGGACTATGGGATAGACATACCCTAGTTGCCCTTCCTTTTTGACTTCCACACCATGGACCTTGAGACAGGTCTCTCGTCTGCTCAACCAACGACCACCTACTTGCTTAGGGAGTACGACATGGAGCGCGTTCCTAGGCTCACCCGGAGGAAGCACTTTGAGTTTCTAGTGCATAACCGCGGTGTCTAGGCCAACAACCTGCACTATGTGGAGCCCGTGTGTGTTATGTGTTCACCCCCCTTTTGCATCCTAACCGAGAAGAAGAAGAAGAAAACCTGATGATGAGCCGTTTCAGCTTTTTGGACAATGGCTGGAGGCCTATCCTTTATTGTTTTTTGCACGTTGCCTCCTTTTTGCTTCTTTTTGCTTCATACCTCTTTTTGGGTTTTTCTCGAGAGAGCCTTATGTGTAAATTTGAGCCTTGGGCTAGTATTACATTCTAAATTTTTTGATGAATATAATATATACTAAACTTTTATGCTACTTCCTTTGCTATTCTCAATGGCTTATTCTCAAAATTAAGCATATTTACAAAAAAAATTACATATGGTACATAACTGTTAATTTTTTTAAAGAACTATGTATTTTAATGGAATAATTTTAGATAAATACCATTTACCGGTATATCTAAAGCGTTTCCTTCCATATCTTCAAGTTCGTACGCATTCTTTTCTTTGCATGCGCTAATTCAGAAGGGTCCCTTCCATGGTGCATCAAATTTTGTATGCTGTCCTGGTTTCGCAGTACACTCATTGTACTTTAGCACTAGGCTCCCTTCTCTGAATTTTGGGTTAGATGTCTTTTTGTCGAACCATCACTTTACTATTTGTTGGTGGCCAATCATGGCTTAATGAGATTTTTCTCTATCTTCCTCAAGTTTGAGGAGTTTTTCCAACCATACTTCCATTCTGCCACTTTCAACTTCCAAGGATTTAGTAGCTGCAAGGCAGGAATTTCTGTGGAAACAAATAACACTATCTCTTTTTCGTATACTAGTTCATAAGGGGAGGTTTTCAGGATCTACTTGAGAGTAATTTGGTCCACCCACAAAGCAGCTCTCAGGTGTTTGTGCCAATTCATTTGTGTTCCGACCCAATGCGCTTGATTAACCTAATTAGTTTTTTATTGGTCGACTCTACTAACCCATTTCCTTGTGGGTAGTAGTTTGATGAAGTTTTAAGGTAAACCCCCATGTTTGATAGCAAAATCTAACATCCCCAAACCTACAAAACCCGAGCATTGTCAAATATGATGGTTTTGGGCGAGCCAAACCTGGTTACCAGTGCTTCAAGGAAATTGACAATTTCACCCTTTGTGGCATTTTTTAGGGCTACGACCTCCTCTACCTTGTGAAGTAGTCTATTCCCATAAGGATCCATTTGTGGCCAAAGCTAGAAATAGGATTTATCATTATGATGAAATCCAAACCCCATTGAGTAAAGGGCTCCTCAATTACAATTAGACTCAAAGGCAAAGTGGAATTATGTCTTTTGCCAACAAAGAATTGGCATTAAATACACTTTTGCACTAGATGATGTGCTTCAGAAAACATAGAAGGTCAATAATATCCCGCTCACATTATCTTCAAGGTAGTAGTCTTGGTGGAGAAATTTCCACCCTCAGGAATGGTATGGAACTCATTAAGAACTCTTTTCGCATGCGGCTTGTCTAAACATTGGAGTAGGACATCTTTATAATTTCTCTTGAATAATATACCTTCAATTAATACATAACTAGTGCCTTTCAGTTAGTAGTATCATCTTTTGTGGGATGAAAGTTTGGTTGAGTAGTGTCCCTTTTGCATGTATTGTGTTTGATCTGCCACCCAAGACTCGTCGGACTTGAATTGGTTCGAGTAGACTTGATCAGTCTCCTTCTTAGCTACGAAACTTGATTCTTGTGCAATGTATTCGTACAGACCTCTCCCCTGAACCAGCTTGGTTGGTCTAATGTCCACATCATACTCTAGGATCTTGGTGATCTAGTTTTCCCTTTTTTCAGTTATCTCACCTTCTATGATATACTCCTGCACATTGGGATGTACAATGAGGATAGTGATTTTATTGGCCAAAACCAAGTGTCGAAACTTCTTTAAGCTTTTAACAATGGAAAAAACCTACTTTTCTACACAAAGTTATACTCAGCCTCATAATCCTTAAGAGTCCTTGAGTGAAATGCAATGGGATGCACTCCATTATTTTCCTCATCCTTCTAAGTGAGCACCGAAGGTATGCTATGTTGGCCGTTGTATACATAGAGTAGAAAATCTTTGGAAAAGTCAGGATAGCCAATACCAGAGCAAGAAAGATAGCTATCTTTATCTGCTCAGAAGTTGTTTTTCCCTCGGGGGTCTATTTGAAAATTAGGTTTTTCTTAAGCATCAGCGTGATCGGTCTCACAATGCCTACGAAATCTGAGATGAACCTACTGATAAAGTTGACCTTCCCCAAAAAAGACTGCAATCCCTTCTGATTTATTGGTAGGGGTAACTCCATTATGGATCTCACCCTTTTGGGCTCTATTGCTTTTCCCTCTTTTGACACTACAAAACCAAGTAGATTACCTTGAGGTACTTCGAAAACACATTTTTTGGGATTCAAAGAAATCCCAAACTATTGAAATTTATGGAAAACCTTCTCTAGATGGTCAAAGTGATCATGTTTTGACTTTGAAAAGACTATTAGGTCATCTTGGTATAATAGGATAATCAATTTGATTAGTCCTCTGAAGGCACTATCCATTGCTCGTTGAAAATTTGCACCAATGTTTGAAAGTTCGAACGACATTTTTGAGTATGCAAATGTTCCCCACTTAGTGGTAAATGTTGTCTTATGTTGGTTGTCTTCTTTTACATATACTTGGTTGTAGCCTGAGAAATCATCAAGTAATGAAAACATCTCTGATCCAGCCATAATCTGCAAGATCTACTTTGTTGATGGCAAAGGGTAGTGGTCTTTTAGCGAGGCTTTATTCAAATCATGAAAATTAACACAAAGCCTAATATCGCCATTCTTTTTCCAAACTAGTACCAAATTTGACACCCAAGTGGAATGCTTAATCAGATATATGATCTTGGACTTGATCAATTTGGTGAGCTCCTGTACCATCAACGCTTCAACCTTTGGATTGATTGGCCTTTGCTTTTGTCAGACAGGCTTTAACCCTTCCACCAAGTCAATGGTGTGTTGAATTATACCCAGGTCATACCCTCTGAGATCATCATAGGTCCAAGCAATAACCTCATCATATCTAGAACATAGATCCTTTAGTATTTCCTTGCCTCTCTGCAAAACTTCCCTTTCGACTTTTAACTTCCTGTCATTTCTGACATCAAGTTCTTCATAGTCCTGTTGTCAAATAGATTGCACCTGAATGCTTGAAGATTGAAATTCAGCAATCTATTGAAACATTGGATCAAACTCAGGTTATGGGTGACCTATAACGAGATTGAACCTCTAGATTCTAGGCCGGCTTCCTATATGATTCTCAAATTAATAACTGGTAACTTACTGGGAAAAAGGATAGAAGAATTATTGCTAAATGCAAGAAAACTGTAAAATGAAGGTGATCTACCTAATTGATAAAGATCTACAATTTGATTCACAATAAACCTCAGAAAACTATCCACACAAGTCAATTTTGACAGTTTCACCAAAAAAATTGATTCTAAGGAAGGCTTGAATAAATCACCTTTGAAGGAAAACAGGGTTTTCACAGCAAAGAAGAAAATTATTCAATTACACAAACTTAAACTTGTGATTTTAACTATTCGAATGCATGCAAATATAAATGAGACAAAGATTTTAAAGGTTTTGATGTTTAAACATAATAAAACTTCATCATATCATTCATAAAGACAACCAAATGACAAGGCAGACTTTGATTTCACTGTAATTTGAAGGAATCTTCACAAAAAGACACAAGTAAACCTGTAAAAAACACTGTTGTATTAATCTGAAAGCTGAGTTACATGACCATTCACTTTTGTAGAATGCAAAGGTTGAATAATAAGAACTAAATTGAAAAAGATAAACTTTTTCAATATATACAATGAGAATGCACTTCAAAGTGCATGAACATGTAACTGAAAGTCAATTTCAATGAGAAAGTGACAATTCCAAAGTGAAATCCGAGCAGAAGCAAAAATCCCTGAAAATGTGGTTCAAACTCATGCAAAAATGAGTGAACTTAGTCTCAAACTTGTAGTCATAAAGCATGCAACTGATCTGCAACTCAAACTGAACTGGAAATCCCTGAAAAGGTGGGCTAAAGCATGCAAAACTGTCTCGTTCTTGTCAATCTGCCCATGCACATTGGAACTCCATCTTCATGTGAAAGTCTTCAGTTGAGTCTGATGTGTAACTGAAGTAAATTATGATTTAGCTTTACATAATATCTTTATTTGCGTTTTAAGATGATAAATTAATTAAATGATTTATAACACATCATTTAATTAACCCATTTACATTATTTAATGCAAATAAATATGAAAAGAATAAAGCTAATTTAGAAAATATATTTCTCCACTTCACGACCTTCAAACTCCATATGTCATACTTAGCATGTATTTTTCACTCTTCACTTAAATAAATATCAGCTGACCATAGATTATTGAAATAACACTATAGTATATAAACACTATAGTCAGCTCTAAGTGTTTTTATGAGAAAGGTCGATCACATCATCATTAGGCATATCTTGGTCAATAACTTAAAAACCTGCCATGATACTTTAGCACAAAGCTTCATATTTGATAAGGCCGACCACTTTGCTAGGCTTATTGACTTAAAAGTCATGGCCATAGAGAATAAAAACACAAATGATTTTTTCACTCAAAAGAAAATCATCGACCCATGAAGAAAAAGAAATAATGAACCCTAAAAATCATTATGTTTTTCTCTTGACTTGGAAAGAAGCTTCACGAAGAAGCTGTAGTCGCCATGGAGTAGGGTTTGAAGTCGAACTTGACCTTCCTTCTGCTGATTCTAATGATTTCTTGAGAGATTCTGAACTATAAAGGTAAGATGAAGTTCATGTTCATAAATCTGGACATTCTCAAGCACTTGAAATACATTTTTTGGAGCCTTAAGGCGTGGCTGTGAATAATATCTGACATATTTTATTATTCACTCTTGTATTCTTGTTGATTTTCGACTCTATTGTTGGCTCTGGTTGCCATGAGAGTTGGAGTCGAGCTCGATATTGCTGAGTTCCTGCCAATTTTTCACCTCAACCTTAGTCGCCCCTCTCCTTGTGACAAAGGTAAGCTGATTTTTCTTTTCATCTTTCTGTTGTTATTGAGTTTCCAGCAAGCTCGCCATGAATGATAGGGCTTTAAACTTTTGAGACTCAGTCTACAGGAGACACTCATGGCTTCACTTGTATTTTTTGACATAGAAATTCGTGGCAAGCATATACCTCTTTTCTGCCATTGATTCTTTGAGTGCTCTACATACCTATATGAGATTGAAGCTCTTGTAGCTGAGACTGATACAAATCCATGCATATTTATGACTATGGCTGTAGCTTACATGTTTTGATCTGGGTATTTAAAATTATGGAAATATCACCTTTTACGCAAGACCCACCTACAGGTAAATTAATAACCAGAAGTTTGTTCTTTCCTTCTTACTAAAACCCCATCAGGGTATTGGAAAAATGTTCCTTCCACTGTATTTGTGCTTATTTGCATCTTCTTGGCCGCCATGCTAAAATTCTCACATGGGTAACTTTAAATTTATATCTTCTTTTTCTGTTGTAGATAAACTTCATGGCATTTTAAATGTATAAGTATCATTATTTATACTCCATTTATCATTGTCACTTAGTAAGGACTGATCTCTAATACCTCTTCACTGTGCTGTGTGGAAACTTAATTGTGCATCATCTTGACTGTTTGTGTCGTGTTATTTTTTAAAGAGATATGCATCTGTTACTTGTCACTAAAAAATCAATGACTGTCCTTTGAGATTTTGACAATTCAAAACTTTTTACTTTTACTAGTTGTATCAGCATTCTATTCATGACTATCCTTGACATTGTGACTCCTTTGTTCCTTGTATAATGTTCTTGACATCTCTTGAGTATCTTCTAAGGTATGGCAATGTGTTGTTCATTTAATGATGAATTACCTCTCCTTTTTATTTCATCATGCCTTTCTCGCTGCAACAAAGAACTAGTTTATTTTCACCAACTTGAGTCACCTTCGAATCTATTTCTTGATTGATATATGTCCGAAATGACTGATATGAACATCCATTTGGCCATTTTCTTCTAAAAAATCAATTTTAAAATTCAACACCTTAACTTACATGACAAGATTTATCTTCTCTTGCAAAGTTTGATTGACCTTTTGAATTGATTTCATCTTGTTTTTCTTGTATTTCAGACCTTTGAGATGGCTATACATTTAATCTTTACCATGGTTGTCCTCAAGCTGAGAAGATAAATTAGTCATTTGACTTTGTTCCTTTAGTTGATTCTCATCAATAGATTGGCATTGTTGCTCATTCTCCATGACTGCACCGTTATAAATTTGTACTTTGATGCTCACTTGATATCATGCACTCAAAGTTGGACTTTTGATTCAGTTGTAACCTTCATCATTCCCCATATTGGAATGCATTTGTCACTTAACTCATAAGCTTCTCATTCCCCATGAATGCATTAGCTCTTGCATTTCGCTATAGTAATTGTACCTCACAGCCTTGACTAGATAATAATTAGTTGTTCTTTCCAGATTTTGATGTAGCTAATGTTTCTTATGATAATGTTGCTGTCCCAAAGTATTTACGATTATAGACTGTGTTCTCATAACTTTTGGTTGAATTATTCATGAGATGAACTATAATCTCATTCAAAGATAGACTATACTCGTATCCAATTATGTTGCCAATAATAGCACTAAGCAGTTGATAAATAAACTATAGGAATCATTGTATATATCCTTTTGATTGCCATTATATTATTCTTTCAAACACCAAGATTACTTTCAACTTAAAATGGAGATGAAGAATAGCTCTGACAATGATGGTTCATGCCTTGCAAAGGCTATCTACTTCAAGAGTATATTACTACATTTTGAAATTAATGTTGCTGCTCCATTGATAGTTTCTAAATACTTTGAAATCTCTTTGAAATAAGGCTGCTTGCATGATTATATCATTTAGTTTCAGCAGCATTGATGCTTTTAATGACTATTATCAATATTCATGAACTTGCGTATGGAACTTGAGAATATATCCCCCTTGATATGCCGAGCTCAACCCTTGTGGGAGCCTGTTTTACTCCACATATCTGATAAAATGATCTCGAACATGATGAACCTGTTCTTGCACACTGAAACAAACATGTTAGCAAAATAAAAGAAGCTGAAAGCTTCCATTGAGTTATGTTTTCCTTGATTATCAGCCTTTCATCTGATGAATGCTTGTTTTGATGCAAATTACATTTTTGTTGGTAGCATAGGCATAATGCAGAATGTAATTCATCATTGCCTAGAGTATAACTCTAACGCCATTTCTTTATAACTTTGCAGGTTCATGGAGCGAGGAAACGAGGCTGCAGCATCTTGGAGACGCGACGACTGAAGACACCAACGAAAGTGATTCATCATTATAGGCAATGATGAATTGCTCCTCTTCTTTACACTTATGTTATTTATAGTAGTGTAGTTTATCCTTGAAATTTGTATTCATCTTTTGATTGTCACAATCAAATTCAGTTACTCTCATGGCTTGTGCGAGATTTAGTTTTTTTACAAAATGAATAAAAAGCATTACTATGCAATTTTCTCAATTTTTTGTTTTAAATGCTTGCACAATAAAACTATGATTCAGATGTAAAATGATCTCTATGATTGATCAATGAATACTTAAATCAGCAAAACATGAAAATTTATGTACCTATCAATGATGAATTTCATTCAACTCTACCTGTTTGACCTCGAAGTGAAAATAGGTAACAAGTCCCTTGCGTCTACAGTGAACCTTTGCTTGCCATTTCTTGCGTATTCATAGTCAAAGAGATTTTCAAGGGAGATTAATCCTCGAGGAAGCTTATTTCCCTTTAACTGGATAACCTGTTCTTCAAGAAATTATTCTCCTAGCTGTGAATAGTCAGAAATTTCTCTTGCTTTCTATATAAAAGCTGCTATCTGTATATCATCATCAAATACTTGCCAGTTTTGATCATTATCGGGGATTGTGGGTTGAACGATGACCTATACTACATTCTGCTTGGTTGAATCATAAACTGGTTCAAATTGTGAACCGATAAAAGCCATCCGATCAATGACACTATTTTGAGATCAGGGAATAACCTATATATTGAAAACTTCAAAACTCTTAATCAGATCCCATATCCAATGTCTGTACGACCTCATTCTTGTATTCTTTACAGCTACTTGCCCATGGACCTAGCTCACAACTAATTATGAATCTCCAAAAGCTGGCATTCTCTTTAAACCCATTCGCTCAACAAGGTTCAAACCATGGACCAAGGCTTCATATTTTGCATCATTGTTTGAGCATGAGAACTAAAAATGAAAAGTTTTAAGGGTCTCTGCCCCTGTCGAGGACACTATTTAGACACCCGCTCCAGAATCGGCTTTGCATTTAACACCATCAAAATATAAGGTCCATAGACGATTGTCTGTTGGATCATCATTTTCCTCCCAATTCATCAATTTTGGAAATACTTGATGATCGTCAAAAATTGCGTAAGTGTCTAACCTTGTTGCATGAAAATTGTCAAATGGGTTTGAATCCATGAATTGGTTGAGTAGCACCTCTTCCTTGGGAGTCTTATCACTTGTGTCTTCTTCATCTTCCATCATCTCTACACAATATCTCTCCTACTGAGAGAAATAAGTATGCACTGCTTCAAAGCACAAGACTGCATTGTCTGCTATATGTTCAGGATGGAAGGATTTAGAAAAAATCTTCATCTTTTCCCCATGCTTGGTTCTCAATATCAGGTGGGACCAATCAAGCACCAAATATCCTCCAAGATTTGCGGTGAAATATCTTGAGAGGCACATTCTGAAGACCGGGGGAATGTCTATCACTACTATTTCTTGTGTGACCATTTGGCTTGGACATGAGAAGATGGTTAGAGATAAATATTTTATTCGACTGACGGTCGAAACCTTCTTCCCATCTAATTGCATGATTCCCTTCTCAAGGAGCTCATATTTAAGTTTTAGGGCATCAAATACTTGTTCTGGCATGACCGTTGTGCTAGCCCCCGAATCAATCATGTTATTATGCAAAAACTTATCTGCCACAATAAGTGTTAAAAAGAAAGGTGTGGGCTTTGGCTTGCTTACCTCTTTCTCTTTTGAATTGTCCATGTCGTTCACATAAGCTATTGCTTTTGGAGCTTGAGAGTCTGATGTGGATCCTTTTTCTCTACTTTGACCACATGACAGGGTCACATCTGTCTGCAATATCTGCTCTTCTTTCTTTAATGCTTCCCGGAGCAATGTCTTTTACTTGGGGATAGATATGACGCCCATAGAGATACATTGGCAAGCACCTTCTTTAGTTGTTCCACCACATTGAGCATTCCGACTAGTTGGATCTTGGGCTTGAATGGTGGTATTTCTCTTGTTTTCGAAAGAAAACGTCCTGTCGTAAATGGGCTCGGTGACTTATTCATCTCCTTCTCTGGAAATGACAAAGTGTGTGACTACAGAGCCTACTTCTCTTGCAGTGAAGTATGACATGGCAGAACATGTTGCACGTATTCTCCTGTGAGCCTTCTTTTAGATCTTGTGTTATAATCTAACTGTACTTGTGGAGTACTAATCATCGGAGCTTCATTTGCGAACACCGCATCTTCTTCCTCCATCCATAAAAATAGTGCTTGTTTGAGCACAATATCCAGCTCTTGCTCCATGGACATTCCTTGCATTTGCACTATGAAGCGGGCATTTTCCATTTCAAAGGACTCGTATTCTTTTGCATTCGGGGACGCGCCCTTGCTTCTTTGTTTCACTGTCTTCTATTGCATATTTCCCCTCAGACAATTTTAGGGCATATGACTATTGTTGCATGGGAAGCACCATGCATTATCATCTTCTACCAAGTTGTTTTGGCTTGGGTTTAACTCTTTGCTCTAGTTGTCCTTGACCGTCTGTAGTGGCATGGTCACCAAAACTATCTGGTTTGCAAACATAGTTTGTTGACCTCCTCCTCGAGAAGGCCCTTAATACATATTATGTTGATAGGATGGCTTGCTTCCACTGTAGGTTTGAGTGGTCTACTTCGAAGGTGTTGCTTGTTGTTGTTTGATAAGAACCAACTTGTTAGCAAAATTTCTCATGAGACTCTTCATGTTGTTGATGTCCATTGCTATAGAGGAAGAGCCCGACGTGCTTGTCTAAGCAGCAACATACACGTACATGGACTATGGCATGGTCGATGCCAGTTGTGTAGCAAAAGTGTTAGACATAGCCTCTTGTTGTGGACCACCAAATATTTTTGCAAATACTGACATCGAAGATCATGGCGGAAGCTTCCTAACATTAATCAAACTATTTTTCATGCTCATAGCCAACTCATATGTGTCGGGTAATATATCCCCTCGCATGGAGGTTATCATCATTGTGATGTCTGAATTGAAAGACTTAAGGTAAAACATAAATGCCATCACAATTGGAGGTCAAGCAGTCACCGAGATTCTTTGCCAGGTTTTGTGAAACCTAGTGTTGAAGTCGCTCATGGCTTCTTGCGGGGCTCTTTTGACGGTGATTAGTTGATATAGCAATGAAGAACAATCTCCCTTCTTTAAGAAGCATTCAAACAACCTCTCTCCGAGCTGATCCCAGGAGAGGATAGAACTCGAGGCCAAAGATCAATACCAATCTTGAGCCTTTCCTTTGAAAGAGGCAACTAACAGCCTAAGGGTGATATTCTCCTATGCTATATTATGTACCCTACATACCTTTCTTATATCTTGAAGGTGATTAGAGGGGTTTTTGAAATATTCTCTAAAAATATTTGGGATAGCCTTGAAGGTGTTAGCGGGTATGACAGGCCATACATCTGGAGGTATAGGTGGTCGTAGCGGGCTACCGCTATCCCAGGTTATGAAATTTCTAGGAGTAGAGGTAGCTACATGAGCCATGGAGAAAAGATTCCTATAAATCGAGTATATAGGTATCATGATCTGGAAGGTTGAGCCTTCAAGTGGAGTAGATAAGGCTCCAGATATTGGGCTCTTACTTCTCACTCTATTGTTCCTTACAGGTGATACAAAACCTGTAAGTCTTCTTCTCCTAGGTACTGAAGCAAGTAACTGGGAGTACTAGAAATGGCCTCTTGAAGATGCTCTTATTTGGATTTTGGGCATGAAACTTCCAGTTTCTTTCCTTGGCCTGATTTAAGAAATATTTCTAACTTCTAATCAGATGTTCAAAGAACTTCAGTTCCCACCGGGCATGCCAACAAAATAACTGTTGATCATCAACGCTTGCGCCTCTCCGATAGCTTGATGGGAAATTCAACGAGTGTGCTAGGACCGATTTGCACCTCACTAAATACCTTTGGGATTTTTATAGAAAGTTGACTCTTCTTTGAGTTTTGGAGAAAATGGTAGAAGGAAATGTAAACATAAAACATAAAAATGGTGATACACCAAAGCTTTTACAACATTTCAAACCCAATTTTTCCTATGAATGATATATTTAGACACAAAATGCCACAACCCTTCATTGTTGGGAAGAGAACAAACAACAAAAGCTAACTATAAGCACAATGCAGTCTTTCAAATCTCCCCACAGGAAATGTTCATTAAGGTCCGATCAAACATAAAGATTTCAAAGGTTAATAGAAAAACATTCAGATATTGCATAAACTCTCTCTCTTATTACAACACAATACAACAAAACAACAACCCTTCAGAAAAATAGAAAATTCCACAGACATAATCCAATTTTCACAAGTTATTATCCTGCTATATAAGCCTACAACATGGAAATCAACAACTTAAACTATTTGAATTCAGCTTGACATAGTATTTTATTCAGAATGAAAGCATAAAGAAGAAAAACTTGATAAAGGCCATACATGCACAGTCTTAAAGATTTCTTCCAAACAGTTTGTGCTTAAAAATATCAAATGAACTTTGAAATAGAGGTCGAATGCCAATCTGATAATAGTTTGAGCATAAACAATATAACATGCCAGAGAAAAGCAGTTGTGTAATTCGACTTCTGAAAATAGTTCTATAACTTAAGAAAACTAAAGAAACTTTTCCTCAGCAAAGGAAATTAAAACTTGGAATCCAACCATTTGTTCTGTCACCACCTCTCCTTTATAGCTACAAAAAGAGAAAATCGTCACCACAACACATAAGTAATTGCTACCAGATGTTGGCATTTGATAGCACATGATTTGATCATAGATCTTTAGTTAGGTCATAGCAATATTTTCTCATCAATTCTCAACTGTCGCATTAATTCCTTTTAGATATTTAGCAAAGATAGTTATCTAAAAGTGATCACATCCTAAAAAATAGCTTGGCAAAAGTCTAGTTGACCAGTCACGTAACCCAACGACACTGACTCAAAGCCTCTATCCCGAAAACCAAAAAGGGGATAGCAAGCTTCGACAAACACCAAAAGAGATCGCTTCGTAGAAACACAAACTACCCGTAGCGAAGAGATAACATGTCAAATAGGCAAAAAGCTTCAAACTCGTGAAAATCACTCCTTGACAAAAATTTTGCCGAGCTGACACATGTCCCGACCTTCTCTCAAAAGGAAGGTGATAAAATGAAAGTTGCGCAGTGACCATGTGGTGCATTGTGCACATTTTCCAAACAACTTTACTTGAGCACAGACACATCTAAAGCCAAAAACATAAAAAGACGAAAATAAAAAATGATTAAGGAAAAATTACTTCACATGATGTATTTTGAAATTTTACATCTATCACACACTTTAAGAATCTTGAGGTTGTTGTAGGTCCTTTTGCGAGGTCAAGTTAAGTGAAATCTAAAATTATGCTTCAACGCCACTATGATTCTTAGCCCTGATTGCAAGCTTCACTGCTTGTAGGTTGAAATGAAAAGAAGAGAAAAGAAAAATCAAAAGAAACAAAAGGAAAGAAAGAAAGAAAAACAATGAAAATCAAAAAGAAAGAAAATTCATCTTTCAGGAGGATCTGAATAACTCTATTAGGGCTATGGATGTCCAGTTGGCAGTAGAGCAATGTTTGGGAGAATCACAGCGACAACCTCGTCAGGACTATGGACGCCTGACTGGCAGCGAGGCAATGTCCAGGATACTTTTAGAGTTAGAATCAATCACGTAGCTTAACTTGATGGAGCTTAAGTTCCTGTAGTGACTTAAGGAGGGAAATGGATACATCTACATACACTTGGATTTTTAGCATACGAAAGGTTGGATTGGCTAGTGGCTTTGATCCTTTGGTCAAGTGTTTGGTTTGTTTGGCCTAGTGTGAAGGTCAAAACCAGAGATTCTAGGTTTGTGATTCTAGTTTGTCATCAAAATGCTTTGGAACATTTCCCTAGCTAAGTCACCATTTGTTGTGCATATTTTGCACACACACCCCACCGAAGGCTAGGACCCCCTTTTTTTCACTTTTGCTTTGCTCCTGTTGGCTTGGTCCCTTTTCGCTTGTTTCATTTTTTCCTTCATTTTTTGACTTTGGGGACAAGTTGCCTATGGATTTGGGATGTTTTTGTGATTCCTAAGTGAGTTGCCAAGGTTTCGTTGATTTTTAAGAATTTGCAAAAATTTCACTGCAGGTTTCCTTGTGCGGGTTTCCATTTACAGGTTTTCATGTACGGGTTGTCGTCTGCGGGTTTTTGTGTACAGGTTGTCGTTCATAGGTTTTTGTGTGCGGGTTTCCATCTATGGGTTTCTATGTGCGAGTTACCATCTGTGAGTTTCCGTGTGTGGGTTTTCGTGTGTGGATTGTCATTGCTAACGACGTCGGACCCTACGACTTCCGCCTTCCAAATTTTCACATTTCAAAAAGGGGTGCAAACTTCAAGTTTTCAACATCTAGGGCCCATAAAATGAATGTCTCCACAATCCTAAAGGGGTTTGAGACAAATTCACCAAGTGTTTAGACATTTTCAGAAACTTCACTTCGGGAAGCCATTCACGAGTTTCTATCCACAGAGGTCCGTTTGTGAAATGCCATTGCTAACGACTCTGGACCTTTCGACTTTTGTATTCAAAATGTTCACATTTTTCAAAATGAGTCAAATCTTAAGGAAATATTCCTAGACACTCTTTCTACCCAATTTTCCCATGTGCTAAAGTTGAAAAATCTCAAATTTACTAAGTTTTGTGACTTTGCGAAAATTTCACTCTGGGTTGTCTTCGGGTTTTTGTGTGTCGGTTGTTGTCCGTGGCTTTCCCTGTGGGTTGTCATCCACGAGTTTTCATGTTTGGAATGTCGTTGCTAATGACATCAAACCCTCTGACTTCTGTGCTCCAAATTTTTGCATTTTTTGAAAAGGGTCAAATTATTGGGAAATAGGTCTAGGCAACCTTCTAATGATCTTTCATGTGCTTAATTTGAAAAAATCTCAAAATTGCTAAGACTGTGGCTTTGCGAAACTTTTCATGCAGGAAGCTTCCTTGCAGATGTCGTGGTCCCTAATGTTGCTTTTAGGGTGAAAACTTGTCTGGCTTCCCACCTCGTGGAATCTACATCTAGTGCTTTCATGAGTCAAATGCTTGAGTCCCAAATATCAAAATCCTTAAGTCAAATGGACCATTGTGGGTTCGCCCCAACGGGCTGCCTCATGTGGAAGTTCGCTCACCGAATGTTGTTCCCAACAAAAAAATAGACGCAACCCCTACATGTGCAAATTCTACTTCCATTTTCACTGTAGGGGTACAAAGTGTTTCCCTAACAAAATGTTTGAGTCTTCAGGTCTGTGCAGACCCACCCACGTGGGTCTCCGCATGTGGACCTCTGTGCTCTCTTTTCCTTTTCCTTATGGCGAGACTGTCACGTCTTTCCATTGCATGGGTCCCACATGCCTTATTTCCCAAAACAAAGCTTTGAACTAAGTAACGAAAACTCCAAGTCCAAACGTCTTTTGCAAGTCCACCCTAGCAGACCATTGTCCCTAGGAGGTTGTTACTCCTCAGCCGTTCTTAGTGGCTAAACCTTACCCTCTTCCCACCTAACAACATCCTGCCTCATGGACCTCGTATATCCCATTTCTACACTTCCCAAGTGATCAAGTCTCCAAAGTGAAACTGGGTAAAATGGAAAGTGTTTTTGAAACATGAAATTTTCTTGATGGACTATAAATTGATACATTTTAATATTTTAAATGAGGGAAATTTTTCATTTTTGGAGATTTAAATCATGATATTTTATGACATAGGTGCTTTTAAGGATGCTTGGAGGGATAATGAATCAATTCATTAAAAGAACCAACATATGAAGACGTGTCAAGAGGGGAGATTTTAATTCAAATTTCCAAGGTGGAGATGGGTTTACCTATGGATGCACGCTAGGAGGATGCTACCTGAACATTTAATTCCCAAAGCCCACTTAAGAATCTGTGTCGGGCAATACAATAGTTGGAGAAGTGCTTTGAAACAAGACAACATGGGGTGTTGTTCTATTTTCTGCCAATGAAGAGCTGCATGTTAGGGCTGAAGATAATGTTTTTGTTTCCCATGGATGTAAATCTGCAAGAAGATTCACCCAATTGAATGAGGAGATGTTGAAAGTGTATTAGCAAAAGACAAATTTCAATAGTTTTTAGCTACAAGACAAAGTAGCTAAAAGACAAAAATAGCTAAAAGATAAAATAGACTATAGGATGAAATAGGGAAAAAGATAGAGTAGTCTATTTTTATATTGTAAGTTATTGGGGGTAGGCGAAAACCTAAGTTGTATTGAATATGGGCCCTTCATTGCAAATCAATCCTAGCCATTCATTTTAATTTTGGAAAACTATAAATAGGGGCTTGCTCCTCATTTGTAAGGGGTGGTGAATAGTTGTAAGAGGCATTTTGCAGCAATAGAAGGGAGCATTGCATTGAAGTTGAGTGTTTTCTTTGATTTTTCTCATTGTGCATGCATGATTCAACCTCCATGTTATCTTTTGTTTGTTAGTTTCTTAAATGACTTTAATGGTGGTTGTTGTTATAGTATTTGATGAACTTCCAACCCATACTTTTGGCATTTTGTTGATGACAAATTGTTGTGTAAAGTTAGCCTGGGCTTGTTCACTTGTTGCACTTTAGTTCAATTGTATGTTCATGAGGTGAATGCACAATTTGAAAATCTGCAAAGACCCCTTTGAAGATTGCACCAATTATGTGTAGTTGTAGGTTTCTCTTGGTCAAGAAAAACTTAGTTTTATGGGAGTTTGTCTGATGTAGCACCCTCCATTGTTAATGTTCATTCAAATTTAGAGTTAGAATATCTCTCTCAACCCTTTCCTCTTTTGATATTTCTTTTAAACATTTGTTAGTTTAGGATTCCAAGCACCATAACAATGTCAAACTTGGTGATTGAAGTGAGTTTCAGCTTGCTGTTCTAAGTGGGCAGGCACTGTTCATGTATTTTTAGAACCTTGAAACTCCATTTGCAAACCCAAAATCCCATGCTTTGTGAACCATAAAGTCCCCCTTGTGATTACCAACAAATCACATCAACCCATTGAGTTATTTCATGCATTGTCATGACCTGACACTCGAGAGACCTTGTGGTGATTTTTAAAACTTAGTTGCAAAAATTACTTTTCAAGGGGACAACATACTTATATGTTGTCTATGTTGAGAAGGTGCAAAAACACCCATCAACAAAACTGGAGCTAGAAGGAGGGATTGGCTGAGCACAAGGCTACAAAGCTGGAAGTTGAATGCACCTTCAAGAAAAATCTAAGATAGATAGATCTCATCATAAGCAAAAAAATTTAAAATCAGAAAAATTGGAAGATAAGCAACATCCAAGCTGAGATGGAGTAGCAACTTCAAGACAACATCACTCAACTACAAGAAGATTTAAGTAGGATATTAAAGGAACCATTGCAACACTTTGCATTAATGGACAAAGGCAAAATTCACAACACTTCAAGACACAATGAAATGGAATGTTTGACATTCTTGGGCAGAATTGGAATGGCCTTGCAGGGGGAAATCTTCTTTTGGGATGTGCACCAACCATTAAGTCCTACAAATCTAGAAGAAGAGCTTGCTGATGTTGCAACTAAAGTATTTGAGGATTTGATCCAAGAACAACTAAGCATTGAGGATGAACCAAGCTTAGAGGAAGTGTTGATGTCTGGGTGGTGCAGGGTCCATAATGCACCTCATTCAAAATTCACTTGCCCTTCCTATGTAGACATCGTTGATTGAGCTAAAGGTTGTTTGAACAAGATAGAGCAGCCAACCAACAACGAGGAGTCATCTACTGAGGCAAAAGAACAACTAGCAATTGAAAGGGAACATGCAGGGGATGTTGAACCAGGTATTTTTGCAATAATACATGTTGGGACAACCAACGTAGATGCTGAAAACTAGGAGGCTGAAACTCTTGGGGCAACAAAGAATAGTGATGAAAGTTTAAGTGAAATGGGATTGGAAGACCTTTGCTCCATGGATGAGGATAATCGAGCATTTGAAAAAGAAGATCTAGAGGATGGGGTATAACCACAAGATGAGGTAGTCCGCCATCATACTTCCTCCCCAATTGCTGATGATGACCTGATGTTGGAGAGGTATAATGAGGTTATCTTAAGGCTCATGAGAGACTAGGCAGAATTACAATACCAAATCGATTTGGAGGTGTTGTTGCTGCCAAGATGGTGTAGGATCCATGATTTTGCACATTTAGAGTTCACATGTGAGTTGTGTTAAGAAGCCATTAGAAAAGTTAAGGAACATGTGGAACAACCCAATGCAAGGCCTTTTGTTGTTGCTTCAAGAATTGAGCTAGAAGTCCAATAACTAGAACCAAGTGGTAACTTAGCTTGGTGTAGCCCACAAGAGGATTTTGGGAAAACGGCGAAAGAATAATGATATAGTCCCGAACCTCCAAACGGTGAGGTTAGCATGAGGGAGCCATCCATCGACCATCAAGAGTCCTCTCTCACGAATGATTTACATAAGGTTGATGTATACACCTAAAAATGGTCACATCACATTGTCTGGTAATTAATTAAATATTTTTAATATTTAATTAAATCTCCGAATTTTATCTACGTATAAATAAATTTAAATAATTTATTTATATTGTTCACTTTTTCATTTTGATTAAATACATAAGTTTATTTAATTATCTTTTCTTATTCATTTCTTAATTAATTAAATAAACTTTATGATTTATTTATATTAATTATCAATAATCTTGGTTTGAATATTTTATTCAAATAAAGATTAAAAATTCCTTTCTTCTAAATTAATTCTTCTAAATATTTCATATTCTTCTAAAGTCACATCATAATTAAATATTCTAAAATATTTAATTAAATCTTCAATAGTTTTTAAAATCAAAAATCAAAACTCAACAAATGAAATTAAATAAATTTATTTATTTATTTAATTTGGGGATTATCTTCAACAGCCGTGGAAACAAAACAGCCAAAACAGAAAAATTAATTTTCTCTGTTTCTGTGCAGGCTTGTTCCCGTGGGTTGAAGATAGGAATCCATTCTTCTCTCCAACCTCCCAACCTCTTCCATCTTCTTCTCAACCTCTCCATCTCTCACCTTTCAATTCTACCAGACAATCTCACAGCCGTTGATTCTTGCCAGCCAGGATTTTGCCTGCAAAAATTTATAAATAAGACTGCCGGGTACTTCAAATCATATAGGAGCTTTCAGTAAGAAAATTATAGTTAATTTGCATTAAGCTTTTAGCATTCACAGTATTCAAATTTTCATAGCATAGCATAGCATAGAATCATAGCATAGAATCATGGCATCTTCCCTTTACAGCCCCTGTGCATAATCCACAGCCCCTGTCCATATCCGTGAGCATTTTCATATTCACTAGCATATAGGATAGAACTTTCTTTGTATACTCATTCTACAGCAGCCATTTGGAGAAGCTGAGCTTACACAAAATCTGAGAGCAGCAGTTTTGAACGAATCTCTGGAGATAGAGGAAGATGGAACGCTTCTGAGAAAGTTTTATTTCTTTGTTTGAAATTAAATCAATTAGCAATTTTTTCAGTTTAAAGTTCCATTATTTGTGTTGTTTATTTCAATTTGATTAACAAATATTGACATAACACATTTTTGGCGCCCACCGTGGGGCTCTTGCCCCAATTCTCACATCTTTTTGTAGGTTTTTCTGACAGGTTACGGCCAAAAACAACGGATTAGCGCAATAAAAACGTTTCAAGAAAATTCATACCCAGTTTAGCGCTTGTGAGCCATCCTGCAGCGCCTGTGAACAATCCTGCAGCGCCCCTGAAGCATCCTGTAGCGCCTGTGAGCCATCCTGCAGCGCCTGTGAGCAATCTTGCAGTGCCCATGAAGCATCCTGCAGCGCCTGTGAGCCATCCTGCAGCGCCTGTGAGCAATCCTGCAGTGCCCATGAGGAATCCTGCAGCGCCCATAATGTCTGTTGTAGCGCATGTTTTAAAAACCTGCAACTTGTAATTTATAATTTTAATATAGTTTAACTAAATCCGACGCAACCGCGGATAGTTGGTAATTTTTAAGTAAAACTAACCAATCCTAGGGTAGACACGTAAAGTAAAAAGAAGCAATCCTAGGATAGACATATAAATGGAATGAACCAATCCTAGGGTAGACACATAAAGTAAAAAAATGAAGCAATCCTAGGGTAGACATTTCACATTTTATTTTGGGGCTAAAAAAAATTTCGTGTTTGTGTGAAGCAATATCTTCACTTACAATAGAAAATATTTATATTGGGCTTAAAATAAACCATTGTTTGCTTTGTTTTTGGTGATAGGCCTATGCTATCCCCTTAACTGGGTGATCAAAATGCCAAACTCACCTATTTTACTTTATGTATTTTACAGTTTTATTAACACCTTTTAGAAGGCCTGCCGTAGTGGGAAAAAGTACTCACCCTACGGGAACGACCTAAGTGGGTTCAAGCCAAAGCCAGGCTATTCCACCCCACTCTAAAATTTAAAGCAAATTTGGGGAAACCCTCTTTTGATGGTAGTGTGCAAGATAACCATCCCCAAAGCCTTTGTTCTAAAGGTAGGGAGGTCTCTCGAGGGAGTATATCATTTGCCGCACCGAACATAAACCCTTACTATGAACTTAGTGTAGTATCCAACTAAAGTCAGTTTCTGAACATCATATTAATCACAGTGCAAGGGAGGGAAGAATCTACCCCCAAGATACTCACCATATAACTACCAATGACTGTTTGCTCAGGGGATCTGGTATCTACTTCTGTCACTCTGAGTACGCACCTGGAAAAGACAAAAACACGGGCACCCTTTTCGGGGGTGACACGGCTGTGTGAGTCGACGCAGTTCTAAGATGTGGGTTGTTGATTACTATGATGACCTACTTGAGTATTAAGAGTGAGTCTGTTTGAACTATCTGTCATGTGTGAAACCTATGAAAACAATTTTTGAACAACATTTTGATCATACACTTCATGTTTAGCATAGGGCTTAAAACAACTATTCTACAACTTGCTTGATGTGTTTTCAATACATTAATTCAGTAAAGATCATCCAAAACTCACAATTACATTGATCACACTTATCGTTTTTCAAGACTAGGATCAAATCTCAAAACAGTGCATCTTTTCAAACAAGTTTTTGATTATTGATTCAACTTCCCCAACAGGATTCTGATATCCTTTCATCTCGGAAGCCACAATCAAGAATTAGAAACATCATTTGATCATATCATAAGATTTTCATCTTATCAGATCAAGACATCATCATTTTTGCACTTATAAACCTGTGATCTAAGTCTAGAAGAACATTTCAAAAGTATATGCCTGTTGTCCACTTTACAACATGGGTGATAGGGAACAAAATCCTTTTCATAGGTTTCGTACTGGGAATAGTTCAAATGATGAAATAACCGATGAAATGATTCAAGAAGTTGAACAGGATCCACAGTTTCACATAATTTTGGACAAGATGTTAGAGCGAGATAAAGAAGGCTACTTTCTTTTCTTAGCAAACCAAGGTGCCAAATTGCCCTCTAACTACAATATGGAGAAAATTAAGGAAGATCCTGAAAAGACTAAAACTCCATTAAATGATCTTAGTAGTCTTTCCCAACAAACAAGAGCACTCCAAAGGCAAATCAAGGAAATAAAAGGGGGCACAACTACAAAGTCCTTTGATGGAAATATGAATGTAACCTCTTCTCCTCCAAAAGCAACATCATCCAAATTCAATGTTTTTGAATTTTTGCAAAGGTTACATAAGAAGCCCAAATCTAAGCCATCAAATAAAATTGACCAATCCTGTCATGTCATGCATTTATCTTCATCCCCCATAATTCAAAATGAACCTCATGATTCTTTCACTCAAGATAACGATTCCATTCAATCACCTTCTTCTATCATATCCTCTACATCCAATGATTCATTTCAATCTACACATCTCGATCAAAACATTCTACAAACCCTTCCTATCTTTGATCAAGATCCCATCTCTCAAGGACCATATGATGATCCCCTCCTTTCATTATTCACCCATGATAATCCTCTTCCATCTCAAGAACAAAATCTTCTTCCAAGTTCTTCTTCCACATCATCTAATCAATCCATACCATCCCATGATTCTATTGCATCCCAAAGCATGATATTTCTTCCATCCTATCTAATGATGTCTTACCAATTGATGATCAAGATATGATTTCTACAAAATTTCACGATTCCCTTCCTCATCAAGATCAATATATGCTTCCATTCAAGGATACCCTTTCATCCCATGAAGATGATTATCCTTCTCATGATCAAGACATTCCTTTCATACCACTTCATAATCCTTTTCCAAGTCAAGATCAAAACGCCCCATCATCCCCATGTCAAGAGCCTATCACATCTATTCAAGTTATCCATGAACCCCACACCTATAAATTGGGATCCTCCACCTTTATCCATTCTGGTTTACTTCCAAAACCTATCCTCTCATCCATATCATATCCTCCCCAAAATGGACTCGCATCTTGTTTCACAAACAATACATATCCCATTGGTAAACGAATGTGTGAAATTATGAATTACAAAGGAAAAGGTTTAGGCCTTCATGAGCAAGGCATCCTAGAACCCCTTTCTATCCAAGCACATCCATATTCTCATGGCCTTGGTTATACACCTCATGCTCAACCTAGGTATCCTAGTCCATCAAACTCTCCATCCATCCTAGGTCCTTATCCTAGTCCATCAAAAACTCCATCTATCCTAGGTCCTTATCCTAGTCCGTCAAACTCTCCATCCATCCTAGGTCCTTATCCTAGTCCATCAAAAACTCCATCTATCCTAGGTCCTTATCCTAGTCAAACTCTCCATCCATCCTAGGTCCTTATCCTAGCTCATCAACCCTTCCATCCATATTAGGGTCCCACATTTCTCCATCTCCTATTCTTCAAGAACAACAAAAGCACACATCCTTGATCCACTTTCAAAATTCTTCCTTCATTAACTCATCCATTACCTCCATATCGTTCATCTCAATCCACCCCTCCCATTGCTCTTGGAAGCAATTTGGGTGCCAAATTCAAAAGCTTCAATATAAAATTCCACATGTATCAAAGGATCAACATGTCTCCTCGAAGAGTCATGCAAAAATAAAAGAAAATTTGATCCAAAAATCAAAAGGAAATTTCAAAGGCCACAAAGGCCCATCAAAGCAAAGGCAATTTCCAAAGGTCACAAAGGCCCATCAAAGCAAAAAGGCAATTTTCAAAGACCACAAAGGTCCATAAATCAAAAAGAAAAATGTCAAAAGCCACAAAGGTCCACAAAGCAAAACTCAAAGTCAAAATTCATGTGGATTCCTAAAATTTTCATAGAAGCAATAAAATCTAAATTGGCATCCAAATTTGCTAATCCAAAAGTTTCCTCCAATTTTCCATCTAATAACCTATCACCTTCCAAATCCATTTTTCCTCCATCACTCCACCGCCCTTCAAGGTGTGTGTCAATGTTGATCTTTCCAACTTTTCCATCATTCCATCAACAGGTCTTCCAAACTCCTATCCATTATCCAACATTCACCCCCCATCATTCTCCTTTAATCCAAACTTTTGCATAAGTCCTTAGATTCTTCCATCATATCATTAATCTGCCAACATTTAGGATTCTAATTCCCATTGCCATGGTTTATTAGAGGGATATTTAGTTGTGAAACTTGATGCTTAAGTCCTTCCTTCATCTCCCTATCATCCATATCCTATCTTCCATATTCCTCTTGCACTCTACACTTAGGGACAAGTTTCATCCATCTTATCATTCATGGTCATTATCCTTTTTATGCACATTCCTTACATTTCCACCTTTGATCTTGACAAGGTTAAGGATCTTCTTGAACATCATATATCTTATCTTATGCCATATCTATCATTTGTACATATCTATCATATCCATATCATGCAACGGGAACCCTTGTGTTTCATCATGGCTTGATGAAATTTGTACATATCCATAATCTTTTGGTTGTGTTTACATTGGGGGCAGCAACACAGATTAAACAAGAGAGGGGCAACGAGCTTTTCGAACATCACAAACGAACACAAAATAGTTTGCCAAAATACAACAAACATTGTTATATCAAATCAATCACAACATGCTTATTCAATGTAAATTGACATCAAAACAACATGTTCCAAACAAATGTCAAAACGAGAACATCAATGATGATAACCAAATTGGATGATCTTAATCTGAATAAATGTTTGAAATACTTTAAGCAAGATTTGAATGGTTGTTTGATTTTCTATCATATCTCTGGAGTAATTCAATGATGTACTGAACTAGAAAAGCAAGGAAGGAGTATGATTTTTCTTTGTCTGCTGTTTGCGAGGAAATCATTAGTACTATGCAAATTGGTCACGAAACATGCTCTACTAAGTATCATTGATGATATTTCAGAATTTGCATGGGAAATGGGTTAACTCTTGTCTGTTTATGCAAGTGATACTCAGGTAATCTCGGTTCAATTATACATAGATGCTTGTATTATCTTGCTATATCAAAAATCATGAAAGCAATACTCAGGGCATCACTGGTGCTAACATACCCTTTGATGCTTGTATTAACTTTCAACATTTCAATGCTCTATGATGATACAAAAAGCACAAATAAGCTCTCCAAATGGAAATATTATACGAATATCCTGCATGGTTAGTATAGATTGCATTCATGTTAGAATCTGCATTTTGCATTTATAGATTTTCTCAAAAGCTGGCAAAGTATACAATGTCTCAATAAAAAAATCAAAGCTGATCACATGAAAAAACTATGAGGTGCTACCCCCAGATGTTGTTGGTCTCACACCACCTACTCCTACATCAGAAGATCAAATCATTATTCAAATCAAAATGGATCATCAAATCAATCCAATCAGAATACATCATTCGACTATTTGTTTTTAACAACTTTGAAAATAAATTTATCAACATCATGTTTGTTTTTAACAACCTTAGAAGCAAACATATCAATCAACTGTTTGTTTTTCATCATCATGGAAAGCAAATTTATCAACATCATGTTTGTTTTTAACAACCTTAGAAGCAAACATATCAACAAACAATTTGTTTTTCATTTTCATGAAATCAAATATATCAATTCCTGTTTGTTTTTAACAACCTTAGAAGCAAACTTATCAGACAACTATTTGTTTTTAACAACTTTAAAAGCAAATTTATCAGCTACTATTTGTTTTCCAACAACCTTGGGAACAAATTTATCAGACAAACATCATCAAATCAGGGCATCTCAATACGCAAAATTGGGGCATTTTATCATATTTTAACATAGCAGGGGCATTTTTTGACATTAATTTTCATTTCATATCTCTTCGGGGCAGTTTCTTTACATCATTATTTTCAAACGATGAATCGACATCTTTAAAATCATAAAAATCGAAAAAAAATCACAAAAATCTAAAAAAAAATCAAAAAATTCACAAAAAATTCAAAATATTATCGATTCATCGTTCGTGGGGGCATATACCTATCGACATTTCGACAGTCAACATATGGGGCAAATTTCAAAATTCTTTGAAGCAATGCGTAAAACACATCACTTCAAAGAGGGGCAAAATGTATACACCTAAAAATGGTCACATCACATTGTTTGGTAATTAATTAAATATTTTTAATATTTAATTAAATCTCCAAATTTTATCTACGTATAAATAAATTTAAATAATTTATTTATATTGTTCACTTTTTCATTTTGATTAAATACATAAGTTTATTTAATTATCTTTTCTTATTCATTTCTTAATTAATTAAATAAACGTTATGATTTATTTATATTAATTATCAATAATCTTGGTTTGAATATTTTATTCAAATAAAGATTAAAATTTCCTTTCTTCTAAATTAATTCTTCTAAATATTTCATGTTCTTCTAAAGTCACATCACAATTAAATATTCTAAAATATTTAATTAAATCTTCCATAGTTTTTAAAATAAAAAATCAAAACTCAACAAATGAAATTAAATAAATTTATTTATTTATTTAATTTGGGGATTATCTTCAACAGCCGTGGAAACAAAACAGCCAAAACAGAAAAATTAATTTTCTCTGTTTCTGTGCAGGCTTGTTCCCATGGGTTGAAGATAGGAATCCATTCTTCTCTCCAACCTCCCAACCTCTTCCATCTTCTTCTCAACCTCTCCATCTCTCACCTTTCAATTCTACCAGACAATCTCACAGCCGTTGATCCTTGCCAGCCAGGATTTTGCCTGCAAAAATCTATAAATAAGACTGCCGGGTACTTCAAATCATATAGGAGCTTTCAGTAAGAAAATTATAGTTAATTTGCATTAAGCTTTTAGCATTCACAGTATTTAAATTTTCATAGCATAGCATAGCATAGAATCATAGCATAGAATCATGGCATCTTCCGTTTACAGCCCCTGTGCATAATCCACAGCCCTTGTCCATATCCGTGAGCATTTTCATATTCACTATCATATAGGATAGAACTTTCTTTGTATACTCATTCTACAACAGCCATTTGGAGAAGCTGAGCTTACACAAAATCTGAGAGCAGCAGCTTCGAATCTCTGGAGATAGAGGAAGATGGAACGCTTCTGAGGAATATTTTATTTCTTTGTTTGAAATTAAATCAATTAGCAATTTCTTCAGTATAATGTTCCATTAATTGTGTTTTTGTTTTCATTTAGATTACATATTTTAACTATACACAGTTGATAATCAACTCCGCGAGGAATTCTCAGAGGGAAATCACATGGTATATTTTGATCCCTTGACGAGGAAGTGTCATTCGTTGATCTTTTCCCACTTGAAGTTGCATTACAAAGGTATAACGAGTTACAAAGGTATAACTACATGGAGCAAGGGTACATTTCATAGGTTGGTAGTGATGATGACATATCACTTGAACCTTTGGATGGTGAAGCATTTGAGCTCCCAAGTTGGGAAGAGGATACCATTTCCGTCTACAACAGCAGTGAACATGAAGAAACAAGTGGATATCCCGACGAGAAACAATCTAAGGATGTTAGTGACCTGGCTAACGAACCACTTCAGCTGTTCACACATGAACTGCAAAGAGAATAAGACCAAATCAAGGATATCTTGAAGGCTACTAACAAAGGTGATATACCTTGCCAACCACAGGCTACAACACAAGGTTTTTCCACCCTGTCTGTTGTTGATCCTCCTGAACATTTTGAGGATTATAATGGAGCAGATTTGTCCATGTCATATTTTTATGATATGAACCATAAACAAATTGAGATCAACATGAAGAAAATTAGAGAGGAGAGCATGTTTCCTTTTGAGAATGACAACTTGGTGGATATCTGGGTCTTAAAAGATCAACATGATAGTGTGTACCTCCTTAAGGAGCAACCGATAGAGGTTGTAGATCCCACTAGGAGATTGGAAGATGGGTTGTTTGAATCATTTTCCCTACCTTATGCAAACTTGAAATTAGGTAGAAGGTTCCTTGAATTTGAAAATTTTGATTCTTCATAGTGTCTACTGCCTGATCAATTTGATTGTGATTTACAGATTTGTAACACAAGTGAAATGCTGCACCACCAACAATGTCCTTTTGAAGCTAACGATGCATGGTTTGATGGCATGACACATGCTCTGAACCATCAAATATGATTACTCATGCACGAAGACATTTGAGCAAAATAAATCATATAGTTGAAATATAACAAGATACCTAAAGGGTTGATCACTTTGGAATCTATTTTCAGTTCTGATGATTAGGTTAAAAAGGAAAGAGTGAGCATGGAAGTCAAGCAAGAACATTGTGAAGAGGTTTCCATCTTCAAGAACAAACTCTTAAACTTGACAAGGTATGTACAATAGAGTAAAAGCATGATTTTTTTAGTTGTGTCAAGAATACAATGATATTTTTTCTTGGGAATATAGTGACTTAAAAGGATTTAACCCTAAGGTTGCACAACATACCATTCAACTAGAGCCTAACGATAAACCCATAAGGAAAAAACAAAGACCCTTGAATCCTAAACTTGAACCCCTTATGAAGAAAGAGTTAAATAAATTGATAGAGGGTAGCATCATTTTTCCTATAAAACACACATGGGTCTCAAATTTAGTACTTGTAAGGAAAAGGAATGGAGAGATAAGGCTATGCATTGACTTTAGGGACTTGAATAGGGCTTCCTTAAAAGATCATTATACTTTGCCTTCAATGGAACAAATATTTCAGGCTATTTTAGGTTTATAACACTTTTGTCTTCTTGATGGTTATTATGGTTATAACCAAATCTTGGTGAAGGAAGAAGGTCAATTTAAAACAACCTTCACCACTAAGTGGGGAACCATGACATAAAGAAAAATGTCCTTTGGATTGCTCAATGTGAGGGAAACATTTCAAAGAGCAATGGACATGGATTTTCAAGGACTAATGAACATGATTGTACTTGTGTATCTTGATGATATAAATGTGTTTTCAAAAGATGCTAAAGATCATTTTTCTCATATAATTTTTTTTTTTTAAAGTGTAGAGAGTTTGGTATCTCACTTAATCCTAGGAAATGTACTTTTTTGTGTTCGTGAAGGTAAGCTCCTTGGTCATGTTGTATCAAAGGATGGGATTTTTATTGATATTAAAAGGGTAAGTGCCATATTAGTTTTTCCTTTCCAAGTCACAAGAAAGTTTTATGAAGTTTTCTAGGAAGAATTAACTTTGTGAGGGGGTTCATACCAAATTTTTGAAATATTTTGAAACCACTAACCTCCATGTTAAGAAAAAACATGTCTTTCATATGGATAAAGGAAGGAAATAGGAGTTTTGAATCCATCAAAGAATCCACAACAGTGACACCCATGCTCATAAATTATGATTTTTTTAAGAATTTAATTTTATATGCTTTTGGAAGCATGGATACTATTTAAACTATGTTAATGAAGTAAAATAAAGAAGGTTTGTCAAAGAGTTCCTTTTAAGCAAATATTTGAATGAGAGGATAGTTGGTTGGATAATTGAAGTCATGGAATATAATGTTGAAATCAAGATGACAAAGTTGGTTAGAGGTAAAGGTTTATGTGAGTAACTAGCTTTTGGGCTGGAAAAAGATAAATAAGTGAAGCAGAGGTTGTCCTAGTCCTCCAAAATAATTTCCAAACAACTGTACCTTCCTCCCCCACAAACTAGATACAAGATGATGCACTTACTCTAAATAGGCGAGTGTCCACGAGGGTTGGATAAGGAAAAAATAAGGTACTTCATACTATAGTTTATCCCCTATGTGCTCTTAAATGACATGTTTAAAAGGGATTTTAATGGTGTCCTGTTGAGATGCATCAAGACTATCCAGGTTGATCAAGTTTTACAAGAGTTCCATGATGGAGCAACAATAGGTTACTTTTCTCCAAGAAACACAGTGTTGAAGATAATGAGACAAGCTATTTGGATCGATTTGTTCAAAGATCTCATTCATGGGTAAGAAAATACAAGAAATGTGCATTTTTCTTAGGTAAAGAGAAGCTAACAACCTTTCCTTTGCAGCCTATTCAAGTTGAACAACTATTTATGGAGTAGGAATTATATTTCATTGATCTATTAGCCCACCTTCAAGTGCATGTCACAAATGGGTACTTACAACTATTGATTACTTCACAAGATGGACAAAGGCCATAGCACTAAAAAAGGAAAATGAAAGTGTTGTCCTAAATTTATATGAAGACCTTGTCACAAGGTTTGGTGTAGTTGATTCCATCATGTCAAATAATGCAATGGTTTTTGTGGGGATAAAGATAAGTGATTGGGTTATAAGACATGGTATTAATTTGAATAGATCCTCAAATTACTATCTTCAAGAAAATGGACTAGCCGAGTTACAAACAAGAACTCAATCAAGATTATTAATAGGAAAATTGAGGATAACCAAAGATCTTGACACACTAAGTTAAAATATGCCATATGAGATGATAGGATAACTTCATAAAGATTAATAGGAAATACACCACACATGTTGGTTTATGGCAAGTCCAAGAAAGGTTGTCCATATCTATTAAAATTCCAACTCTTGATTTGGTCAATCAATTGTAAATGATGGAGGAGGAACCAATGATAATCAAGTTTGCACAACTCATGGAGTTAGAGGAAACAACAATTCAAGCTACAAAGACATTGGAGCTTCACCAAGCTCAAACAAAGAGGTCTTTCAACAAAAGAGCAACCTCGGGAGTGTTCAAAGAAGGAGATGTTGTCCTCAAGTAGGATAAGCTAAAGAGTAAGCTTGGACAACACACTAAATTTGACTCAATGTGGAGTGGGCTTACATGGTTTATGAGTATAAGAAGCATAATGCATTCCAGTTGTCCAAGTTGGATGGTGAGGCTCTTCCATTTACCTAGTTAATGGGATTCACCTCAAACCTTGTTTCTAGGGTTATATTCTAACCATGAATATTTTATTCTAGTTGTTATTTATTTCCAAGAAGTGTTAACATACACCTTGCATTCTCCTTAAGAGATCGTGTGATCTAATTTTATCACTTCTCTCTACGTGGTGTTGCACATTTTTTGATTCCTATTTGGAGGTTGTCTTGTTTTAGTTGTTTTATGTCCCTATGACTCTGTGCCTAATGAACTTTGAAGGCTTCTTGGTTCTACATGTCCAGTAAATAAACAACTTGAAAAAGTCACCAAATATGTTGACACTTTGTGCCACCTTTATTTTCCCACTAATAATAATCAATTTCATAGATCTTTGTGGGTATTTTGGGTTAGTTGCACTTTTGTGTTCTGATGGTCTTCCCTTGCTTTAGTCAATTGCCCAAGTTAAAAATCCAAAAAAATGACTGTGTTAGAAATTAATGAGCCTTATGTCATGTAAAAAATCCAAATGGGCACCCATGTCTCAAAATTGGAAAATCTTGGACAAAAAATGAGGAAGTTATGCTCTTTTGGGCTTTCAACTTGCTATTGGATCCTTGTGGGGAATTACGTTTGATCTCAATCTTTGTGGGGCTTCTAATTGTTGTCAATTGTGGGATTTAGGTTGCTATGGGATATTTTTAAAGCTTTTTATGTGTACCAAAACTTTGTTTAAGTCTGATACTTCATATCTAGTTTCGATGGCTCTTCCTACAATGTAGGAGAGGTTTTGTCATTTGGATCTTTGTAGAGCTTTCACTTCCATTCGGCTCTTGTGATAATTTCTTAACGAACTAGATATAAATTATAGGTGTAGATGTTGATTTTTTTCTTACAATTGTAGATGAGGCATGACTTCCATAGGGGCCAATAAATCTAAAATCGTGTAAGTGTGGATTTTATGAGCAGATGAAGTTGAACTTCCATATCTAGTTGTCAATGAATTTCTCACTCAAGTAGATGTGTGGGGACTTCTTAATGAACTATATATAAACCAAAGGTGTAGATTATGATATTGCTATCAAGATTCAACTATGTAGTTTTACAAGTCAAACTCATTAACCCATGTTTCATGAGTAGTGGTTCACAAGAACCCATCTCTCATGATAGTGAATGGTCCACTTAGCACTCATTGCATCTAGGTGATGCTCACAGAGGTGAAGCACTTGGCCTTCTCAGGAGGTCACCTAGTCCGATTCTACTCTAGCTCAAGTGTGCTTAACCATGAAGTTTTCCCCAAGGTTAAGCCCACTTAGCTTGCAACCCCATTTGCAAAACCTTCAACAAGTGTTGTGCCTTATAAACATTCATTATAGAGCCCCTTTAGCTCATCAATTGATAAGTAGGAGTTATTTTCCATAGTGTGTCAAATTATGATATTACTATAAGGATTCAACCATGTAGTTTTACGAGTCAAACTCATTGACCCATGTTTCATGAGTAGTGGTTCATACGAACCCATCTCTCATGATAGTGAATGGTCCACTTAGCACTCGTTGAGCTGCAGTAGTATTGGGATGGGTCACCTCCTAAGAAGGTCCAATGCTTCACCTCTATGAGCATCACCTAGATGAAATGATGAGCTAGAGTAGTACTGGGATGGGTGACCTCCTACGAAGGCCCAATGCTTCACCTCTATGAGCATCACCTAGATGCAATGAGTGCTAAGTGGACCATTCATTATCATGAGAGATGGGTTCTTGTGAACCACTACTCATGAAACATGGGTCAATGAGTTTGACTCATAAAACTACACAGTTGAATCCTAATAACAATATCATAATTTGACACGACGTAGAAAATACCTCCTAGTTATCAAAAGTGTATATGTTAATGACTTTCCCATATCTTGATGTTGATGAAATTATTGCATTTGGCACAATCACAAAAATGACTAAGTGTTGTTTGCGAGAAGTTAGAGCCAACTTCATACATTTGAATGAGGCCATTTTTTTAGATGTAGATGGAGTTCAATTTTTTGCAATTGTGGGAATTAGGTGGTCAAGTGGTTTGGACGTTTTCCCTTCAGAACTAGATGGAATTTTTGTAAGGCGTCAATGGAATTTGATTTCCTCTCAAAGGCATGTTCAAATTGAAAAAGTGGTTGAGTATTTAAACTTGAAGGGAGACGAAGGCCATCTTCTCACACAGATCTAGATGGAGAGTAAAATCTCACATGGTCTTGATGAGCGCCAAGGTTTTGCCAACAAATGGTTTGCAGGGTCTTTCGAGTTAACTACCTATTCAAAGTGCAAGTGACAATTTTTTTTATGTGTTGATCTTGCCAAAATGAGGTATTTGAACATGTCTTGATGCAACTATAATATTTTCTGCTGCATCTAGATGAGGTTCAAATTCCTACAATAATAGAAAATGAAGACTCGATAGAAGGAGAAGAGCACCTAGGTGTTGTGGAGCTGTAAGGAAGGGGCATATGAGTATCAAATATTCACATAGTGTCATTTTGTAAAGGACAAGCACCCAAAATTCACCATCAGTGTTTAACTACTTATGTAACTATCCAAATTAAATTTTAATGCTCAATAACTTCTTCACTTATATTTTAATGAGGTTGAAACTTGATGGATAACTCTCTAGATGAGTGTTTAGATGAAGTTATGTGCATGTGCAAAAGCTTTGTGATCGACACAATATTGTAGAGAGACATATATAATTAAGATAGTAAATATTTTTTATTTATTTGATCATATTGTACATGAAATACTTTGAAGAAAGATGCATGATTGTCATCTTCTAATATGATTGCTTCCATCTACTTATCTATTTGTTAAACTAATACTGCAAATATGTATGTATAAATTACATGTCATGAAGGCTAAGAGTCATTATGGAAGTTAAATTATTTTTTTGTGGCTCATCATCCCTTAATGGTTGAACAACGTGGTTGGTAGGTGGGTAACTTGTTGGTAAGTGACTTGGAATAATGCAAGTCTTAGGGGTATTTCCTAGCTTATGCAATCACTACACTATTTTATGTTTAAAGTGTAATGCTCAAAACAATGCAGTGATGAGTAGTGTGAATTAGCCTTTACTATTTGACCTAGGAGTGAGTTCAACACTACTAAAGTTGCATTAGAAATCATAGAAGGATTGGAAAATGTATGGTAATCAAAGAGTTTGATCCTATGTAAAGTGTTGTTTTCCACTATTGAGTGTGTGTGAAATTTGTGAAAGAGGGATGGATCCTAGTGTTACCATAAGCATCTAGGAGGTGCTCTATTGTATTGATAAATGGAATTATCAATATAATTACTATAAGCCATGAGAACCACCTTGACGTTATTATGTGAACCATTATAATTAGATCCTCTCGGATCAAAAAAATCTAGCTCAACCAAAATCTAAGCAAGGGTAGTAAGGGTGAGAGCATTACTCTCCATAGATATGGACTAAAAAGACCTTAGAGTAGATTTTATAGACTTTAGACTAGAGTTAATCCAAAAATGTAGAGGGAGATTTGACAACCTTACCTAAGCACTTGAAGCACTATAAAAAAAATCTTCAATAAGTGGGTTGAAGGCAAGATATTAAGGCTTCAACATTACCATGTAGGCTTCTCCAAAAACAAGGGCCCCTTTTCCTTTGGTGATTTACAAATAATAACAAAAATCTAAGAATTGAAAAAGTATATACAACCTTTAAAATAAAAAGTTTCTAGTGCTAAGAAACCTTGTCATGGAGAGTAACCATATTGGATCAAACATGTTGACTTTACATGTAAATCCATCCTCTTGGAATCAGGCTTCTTTAGCCAAAACCTCCACTCTCATAACGAGTGATGGGTTTTCTTAGAGCAAGAGACACATCTCATAACCTTGTCTTAATTATTGTTTTTAACTACCACCTTTAAGGAAGGATAAACATCTTTAGCAATGAGAGCTAAATCCTCAACTAAAAAATCTACATATGATGAGCTTAATAGCTTTGCTAAATCGCTATGTAGCTTGGGAAATCCTTGTACCTCACCAAAAGAGATAAGAGTAGCTTGAAGAGATTACCTAATGGGACCACAATTCATTGGAGTAACTAAAACCTAAAATCTAACTAATGGATCCTTTAGTGCCCAAGGGGGATCATTAAAAGACACTAACTTAACTACTAAATGACAATAACTTGCATTCCTTCCCACGAGAGTAACACAAAAAAGTCCCTAGCAACTACATTGATGCTAATGATACTAGAGTTGACACGAGGCATAGATACTGAAGCCATGCTTGAGTGGTTCATATTTGGACTTAATTTCATTATACACCCTTTTCAACAACTTTATCTTATTCAATGTATATTTATGTACAAGGAAAGATGCTCCAATTTATCAAGATCAATATTTTTAATAATATTTTTGTTATTATCTCTATAAAAATCCCCATATACTCCTCAATTATCATATTTGCAATGTCTAGCTAATAAAAAGAAGTGTAAACTCTAATTTTCCTTTCAAAATTACAAGGGTGAAAAATACATACATTGTACTTCCCCACTCTATTTTGGATTCACTTAGACTTATTTTTCCTAGACATAATTACCAGTGTACAAGTAGTATGTTTCTATATAAAGTTGACAATTAACCCAAGATTGGACCCAACTATACACATATTAAGGATCTAAATTTGATCTATGGATTCATTATTCCTTGACTTGGGTCAAATCATCATTTGTGGTTTTGAACCCTAAAATTTTACACACATTTAATTATAAACTCAAGCTAGTACGCTCTGAACTAATTGTTACTTGTTGACTTGAGCATGAAATGTTCAATTTGTACTCCAGGCTATTGTGTAAAAGGAAAAATTGTATTTCTTTTTAGGACATCCATTATTTGCTTGGGCATTATCATTCAAACATCAAGTACCATCAACATCTACATTGATAAGGACATATTAAGCATCTTTCATGGCTACTTGACTAGTCTTTAAACTCGTTCAAATATCTAAAAAAACAATAGGGGTTTGGCTAAGGTGAAACTCCCAGCACAACAAAATCTAATGGTATCTCTAAACACCAATAAGTTCATATATTAAAGGGCAACATGTTTTTGAAGGTTACAAAGACACATCAAATTTGTAACATAAAGTCAATCCATAAAAAATGTTTGAAGTTGCATGTGCGAGGATCAATTTTGTAGTTGTGAAAACAAATCATCTAAGTGTGTTTCAAAGCATTATAATCTCATATATAATAACAAAAGCCAAATTAAATTACTAAACTCAATCTATAACAAAGAATCAACTTCTCACACATTGAACTAAATACTTAAATTTCTTTTATCAATATGAGAAAAAAATATTTGTATTGATAAGTAGGAGGTATTTCCACACGTGTCAAATTGTGATATTGCTATCACAATTCAACCATGTAGTTTTATGAGTGAAACTCATTGACCCATGTTTCATGAGTAGTGGTTCACAAGAACCCATCTCTTATGATAATGGATACTAAGTGGACCATTCATTATCACGAGAGATGGATTCTTGTGAACCACTACTTTGGGTCAATGAGTTTGACTCGTAAAACTACATGGTTGAATCCTGATAGTAATATTACTACATTTTTAGTCTTATTTCAACTTTCTATTTAAAATACTTGATTTAGAGTAAATAATTTGTATAAAAAGACATGCATAAACCAAAGTAACTCTTAAAATTATATAAGAAAATAAATTTATAAAATTTAATTGTTTAGTAGCACTTAAATATAATTCTATATAAATTAGAGATTGTTTTTTAATGGAGGATTTTAAATGACCTAACAAGACCGATTTGTAATTGAATACAAAAGCTTAAGCCATAAACGGAAGAGTATTCATTCCAGCAAAATTATCTAAGACATGATATCTTTTCATTCCATCTTTTCATCTTTAATCTCTAACATAAACATTTTCAATTTTTTGGATTAAATTATTATGCTATATAAGTTAGGTCATAATAACGTGCAAAATAAGACTTATTTGACGTTACGTGAAAACAAGCTTGGATAAGCGTGTTGAAATATATATAAAAAAAAAGAAAACATTATTTTATAAAACCCTTCTTTTAAATGACGAGAATCTAATAAAATCGTTTGGTATCACTTGAGAAGAAAATAGCGTAGTCTTCATCCAATAAGAAGAAGAAGAAAATAGCCTGGTCTTTAACTTTTCCAACGGCGTTCGAAGGTAAAAATAAATGCATTGACAAAAATAATCCCTGATAACAAACGCTCGAATCAAATTCCAGTCAATTGACGAGAGTCCCAGAACACAAGCAACGTCAACGCAAGCTGCCAAAAATAATAAATTTACCAGGGTGAAAACTTTCCGTCAATCGCGGGCAGTCTAGTAACGTAAAGAAAGTCACCGTACCGGGCGGTAAGCAGCACGAATTAGCAGGCGCGGCCACCGGGCAAGCCGGTCTGAATTGGTGGACGGTCACACTTAATTAAGCAGGAAAACTGAGCTTGCTATTTAATATATAAATTCGGAATCCAAACCCTTGTTCGATTTTATATAATTCTCTGCAAAATCAAATGCAATGCTTATCGCAAAGCAGGAGAATTATAATCAGAATTAAAAGTATATGTATGCACAGTAATAATAATAACGACAACAGTCATCGATTTTTTTATTTTTCCTGGTTTGAATCTGTGTTCTTCTGAGCAACTTCATTATTGAGTACGGATGATCCATCACAACATACGTTTCATCGGATTTGACATTCTGCAGGTTCAATTAATTTTTTTCTTTTTACTTGTCCATTTGATTTGATTTGATCTACTCTGCATTTATTTGATTAATCTTCTGCCAGTTTAATAAGGATTTAAGCTCCCTGCCGGTCTCGATCTCCGTCACACACCTTAAATTTGCCTGTCAGCTGAATTAATTGAAGTAATTGAGTACGAATAGTTTGTTTTATTTTATCGAGAGCGAAATCTGAGGAAAATTTACTGCAACGTCATAGTTATCTGTGACCTGTTTTATAGATTGTTGTAAACCCTATTCTATTTTTTTAATTGTGGTTGTTGTGTGGAATGGGGCAAAATGTGTTCGAATTTTTCTGTTTTCGCGTTCAACGAGCTGGAATTTTGGTAGGGCTGGTTGGAGATTCAAAGTCGGTAAATTTGTTTCTAAGTTCTAGAAGTTTTAATTGCTTTGCAGCTCTGTAATTTAAATTCTTTTGGTGTGTTTTTTCGTCTGTTTGTGCAGGGGAATTGTGGGTATGCTGTCTTTTAACGCTTGGGGATATTTTTGCATCTGTTTGGGCTAAGGTAAGGCTATCAAATGCGCTAGGTTGTATTTTTATTAAGTTTGATTTGAAAATTTGAGTTAAATTGTATGAAATGTTAGAGATCCTTGTGTTCCTCCTGCTGCTTTTTGTACACTTTTTTGAAAGGACAGTGTTTTCTTGTAAAATGAAAATGATTTACATGGTAAAGACTAGTCTGTTAGGGAAATATGCATTTTATTTACAATGCTTAATCAATGACAAACTGATATGAGCATGTGCATTCTGCCTGCATAAAAGCCAAGTCGGTTGTTTGTGTTTGCTTTCAGGTTATGATTGTTGTAAGTGCATCTTGAATAATCGATGTGAATTGTGAGAAATTGTGGAGATCGTGGTATTGCAGAGGCACTGTTGTTGTCTTATAGCATGGAAAACCCCATTCATTTCTTTTTTCTCTATAGAAAACAAACAATGTTTTTTAGATTTGTATACCCAAGATGTCCGGTTTACCGTAGAAACAAACTATGCATTTCTGTATTTTGTTTAGGCTTGTGCAAGCTACTGATTTGGAAGTTAAAATCTAGCATCTGCTCAAATTGAAACCAGACTCATGTGGGCATATTACTGAGTTGTGTGAAATCCAAATGTATTTTTGCCATGGTGTAAGAGCATTCTTTATTTTATATTTTAACTATTGGGATAATGGCTGGTTGAGATTCAAGGCAGGAAAAGATTTTGCCAGTTCTTATATGGCTTTTCATTTATGATTGATAGGTGGTTGTGGTAAAGCTGTAAGGGGAAACCAAAACTCAGAGTTGTGCTGTGTTGAGTTTGGAGATTGCATTGGCTGCAGTATATAGTACTGTCTATCTCCCTTAACTACTGTTATTATATTCTACTGGAAATATAAAGTTGAATGCCTGCGTCATTTTAGGAACTGGGATGAATGAGTACTTAGTTGATAACTTGATGCTTTAGTACAATGCAATTTTCAGTTCTGTGTGCAAATTGGATTGATGTAATAGGTTTTTATGCATTAAGCCTTCTCAGGGTAGATGAACTAACGTTTTTTCTTTCTAAACAACAGTAGCCATGCCTCATGTATTACCCTGGCCTTTCTAGTATTGGATATAAACGAGATTTGGCAATGGCTGATATGTCTGCCGTTTTATTTCTCTTAGACATGATGGTGCAGAATGCAACGCTAATGTTACCTCAAGATTTTGAGTTGCTTAAATTTCATAATAAAAAAAATTATTTAGAGGTTAGAGTGACCAATTCTTCTCACTTAGATGTTATGGCACAAAATGCATCGCTAATGTTATCTCAAGTTTTTGAGTTGAAAAATTCTCATAATACTAATTTTATTTAGAGGTTAAAAGTGCCCAGTGTGGCTGGGAAAAAAAAGGTGAACTCAGAGTAGACAATTGGAGTGCCAAGTGCATTTCCAACAAAATAAAGCACACATGAATTAAAACTTAGTGGTTAATTATAATGTTATAGAGACTAATAGCTTATGGTAACATTTCTGAATATTTGAGGCATAGCTGTAACGGTATATTAATGAAATCTGAGCCATTAAAGGTACATTAATGAAATTTATGTGGAAGGGTATATTCTTAGGTGGAACTGTGTTGTGGGCATAGTTAATTTGTTTGTTAGGTATTGTACTTGGCCTTCAGTTTCGATGCTTATATAATGCTCAAAAATTTCTTGCCTTGGTAACTTCTCTTGATCTTCAATTCTCAGAAACTCCAATGGTTTAGGGAATTTTATACTATTGAAGTAAAGTTGTTACTACTCTGTTGATGCATTGTCTAATATTTTTTCTACCTATAAATTATATTTTACAGGAATATGCTCTGGAATAAATTTGTTCTTGCATAGATTTTCGGTACCTTTGTGGATATAGATATCATTTTTTCATTCTTTTTTCAATTAGAAACTTAAAAATTTTATGCATTTTTTCTAATCATATTTGTATCGTGTTTGGTAACATAAGCTGTGATACAATGGACTTGCAGTTTGTAGTTAATTTGGAAGCTACTCTTCTTGTTGTATGTTGGGTGTCGATGCTGCCATGTGCATTGCTTGCTTTCTGATGATGTGTAGTAGATGGTTGTTTTCTATTATTTGTAAAGTTATTTTCGAGGAGTGTGGTTTTCAAGTACTAGAACTCTTGCCTCAAAAACAATCTGGATGCAATGTTTTAAAAAGTGGTCCATATTTGCTGTCCTCCAAATTATTCACGATGATAATCCTTTTTTAGACAGCCATTTAAATAAAATCTGTCATCTTTGAGTATGGGAATAAATTCCACGTCAATGAGTACTCTATATCGATTTCAGTTCCTAGCCCAAGGAAGTTTCTAATTCCATCTTCCTACCTTCTGAAAACTTTGGCAGGTCATAGTTAGGCCAAGCATCAGAATATTGAACTGACTTAAGTGAATCTGTCGAAAATGAACTATTTGAACTCCATCCTTTTCTCCCTTTGATAGGGATGCAATGTAGTGCTTTCAGACTGCGGATGCATTTTATGCTAAAGAGGATGAACCAAGTTAGTCAAATGAGGAACCTTAGAGCATTAAACTATAATTTCAAAAGGCTTTCCTCAGGCTTTTTTTTTTAAAGATTGCAGAACAGGGATCTGTTAAGCAGCCCCAGCCTGAAGCATAAACTAAAAAACATAACAAGATGTACTAACTAAAGCCTGCATTAATAACCCATGCAGGGGTATAGCAGGCTCAAAGAAAAACACAAAACTTGGGACAAAATAAGCAGTCAAAACTCACAAATGAAACAGCAGCTAAACCTGAAAAATCAAAGAAGAGTCAAAACCCCCCAATGGTCATATGAGAGCTAGTGGGCATTGAGGGAAGGCCCAATGAAGGGGGTTTTTCACGACAAATGATATCTGTTCACTCTCAATCATTGATGTTAGAACTGACAAATGATGAGATAGAATCGAGTTCAATACCCTTAGTGACCAAATGTGTCACCTTTTTTTTTTTGTGAGAGCAATGGGAAAAGGAGATTGTTTCAAATCTATGAAAGATGACAATGGCCTTGTCTGGTAGATGGCCGAGTTTCTAGTTTGGGCTATTCTCTTTTTGTAATTCTTTGATGACAAGCACTGAGTTTTTACTTTTTTTTCTTGTAATAACTTATTGCACCTCTTTGAACAAGCAAAAGAAAGATTTGCTATTATAGCCTTGTATTCACCTCATTCTTGGTTCCATGGCCCAATAAAAGGGACTCACCTTTAGCTAGTATCTAAATGAATCACAACGGACAAAGTAGGGTTGTTATGAGATGCCCCATCAAAATTTAATTACTAGAATCCTTATGGGGGCGGCCTGCAACTATCCAATCTTATGTTATTCTTCTTAACTACAAGCCCATTAATAGGAAGCTTGTGAAATTTTACTTTTAATATGGAGATAATTTTGTTTTGAATTTCATTCACGGGACTTGTCAAGTGCTTCTTAAAAGATCCTTGGTTCTAGAGCAAATATTTATTTATTGCATGCAGATTGCATCATCTTTTTTTTTTTGAGTGCATGTCTTGATAATATTATGGCTTGGTGATTTTCATGACAAACTATTGAGTCATTGACACAACATAAATTTTGTTTGTAATGGGATTATTTTGGTACTAGGCAATCCTATTTTTTAGGGTTGTAACATCTCAATCATAGCTCAAAGTTTAAAACAAAAGTATATAGCTTGTGAAGTATATTTAATTACATGAAGTAGATCAATAAGAACTCTTCACTAAGCTTTATGGGCTGAATTCCTCTTTGAAGGGAGGGCCTCAAATTTTTTTTTTAAAAAAAAAAAACACCAAAAATTTGATTGTTGAATATTTCTTAGATTTGTCCACTTGGATAACTAAAGTTGTCATAATGTTAACCATTTTTAAGAAGCGATTTATGCCCCACCATGTGATTTGTATGTTTCCCATAGTACCAAGATAAGTTGGAACTTGGACTAAGTTTATTATATCTTTGAACTGTTGGCGACCGAACATAGCGAATTTTGACATAACTCTTTAAAATGCATTAGACAATGTATTTGACTCTTTATCCCTTAAAAGGTTGACTTCTATATCCTCTATTAACGGCTAATGCTTGCATGCAATGCTTTGATCTATAAACCTTTCAAAATGTATAAACAAAAAACTTGTGTACAATCTCAATGTTTTTTTTGATAGGTTAATAAATGGTTCTATAGGTGCCCAAAAAAATCATAAATTCAATACAATATGCATGAATGCCAAAGGCAAAAATGGTAATTATCTATGTTACTATACTGAAATTGCTTACAACCTTCTTGGCAAAATAATAAAGCATGTTACAAAAAAATTGGCATAACTATAAATGGAGAAAATCTTCCCAACACAAGCAAATTAATAGTTAGGAGGACTCGGTGCTGACTCCTCCTAAGATTCCATTATGATGCTAGGCTCCAAGAAAGAGTGATAGGTGGCATGAGAGACCTCACTCTTTTAGATAGATATCAAGGTGTGCAGATTAGAGATTTTCAAGCTACCATTTGTTAGAATGACCTTCAAATCGTCTATATGATAGATCTTAGTAGTATAAAGCTAAATCAGCGTGCATTTTTGAAAGATATTGGGTAACATGATTGACGTTTGCAATTTTCTCAATGTGCTACAAGGACGAGGGGTGTCCTTTGATTGACCAAAATTGAAGTAATTGCCAAAGAAGACACCTTCATTAAGATGGCTCAAAATACAGTGCATGTTCACTTCATTAGGCATTCAAGTGCTTAACTTTGCCTCAAAATATTATACAATAGTAACCTTGTGTTGCTTATCTCCAATATTGCCAAATGCTTCTTCCCCCAATAGTGTCTTGACAAAGAAAAGGTTAGTAGCATTGGGATATAGAATGTATGCAAAGGTGGTAGTTTGAGAATGCTTTGTTGTAGGGTGGGTCCTTGGAAGATGAAATTCCATGATGCAACATGAAGAAAACACCTACAAAGAAACCCTATAGACACAAAATAAGAAAAAAGAGAACCAACAATAAAGACATTGATAATGAGAAGAAATGGTAGCCTAGAATTGCTTCCCACACACATCCACAATTGATCACATGAAATACTATCACAAAATAGACAAAGGGGTGGAGCCTTAGAAACAAATCATCAACATACTTAACATAGAAGTTGTTAAATAGATGCATGCCAAGTCAAGTTGCTAGTTTGGGTTCGAGGTTGGGCATGAATGATAGTACAATAGTGTCCTCCTTGTTTGTATATGTATATATAAATATTAAAAATATATACAACTATCCATGATTTGCTAAAAAAATATACATACTTGAAAACTAGTTGATAGTGATAAAAATAATTGATAATTCAATGTCAAATGTCTAATTGATACAAAATACAATCAATAATCTTCATATTTTCCTTCATCAAGAGAATTAAGGTTTGTTGATACATCTTGAGTTTCATTGAGCCCATTAGAGAGGTAAAAATGGCCCTCACTAGAGAAGTGTAATCCAAATAAGCAATGTAATCTAGGATTGATAATTTGATCTTTTGGGCCCTCTTTGAGTTTGATTGCCTCCACACACTCTGAAGGTTGCTAATGATTATGATGCTCAATTCATCTCGCACCTTCATAATTTTTTTGAAGACAATTGTGTGTGATTCTAGTCAAGTCTCAACAACTTATTATGGTGTAAAAAATAAAAGAAAATAAAATTTAAAAAGGAGATATGTAATAATTAAAAGTTTGTTGGAAGGTAATGGCAAATTAAATACAATATTTAAATTTCATGAATTTATCTCAATAGCTCCAACTTGGAGAAGGACTTGAACATGGCTTGTGACATATGATGGTTTGTCACAAACATTTGAATCCCTTCAACGTTGGTGTACATTTCTTTCTCCCACTCAATCTTTGTGCCAATCTTTTGTATCACCAAATTGAGGAGTGGATGGCATATGGTGTACTGAAAATGTGCTCATCTTGCCTCTACTAATAAACTGGCTGCCCTATATTTTTTGGCATTAGCTACTATGACTTGGGCAATGCTTTTATCACTTACTATCTCAAAGGACTTTACAAAAATGTTGGCAATGAAGTTTGCACCTTTCACTTGCCCCTTCCAATCAACTATCTTAAAAAAGATTGCCTCATTAAGGCAAATTGCAATGACATTAATCAAGTGCCTTTTTTTCATAATCCTTCCATCCATTAGATACAATGGACACTCCTCTTTCGGCCCATGAGTCAACTTGTTTTCTTTTGCAAATATGGTGGTGCTTATCTTTTCATACTTAGGACGTGTTTAACTTGTAGGTGATTGATTGATTGCAATCACCATTTGCCACCAATATGGTGATTCCACTAGGTTGAAAGGAAGCCCATTGGCGTAAGTTCAATGCTGCATTGTGCTCATGTGCTACCCTTTGCCTCATTTTGAAATAGCATAGATGTGGGCAGCCACTATTAGAGAGGTAAAAAATGGCCTTGTAGGTGGCTTGCACAATCCTTAAATGGATAAAGGGTGGGATTTAGATTTTGCTCTCCTTGTCACGTTATTCGCTGTTGCTTGCTTTCTTATAGGTGATTGTGTTCCTTGGGCAGCCCCCTTTCATTTGGCCTTGGACAAACTATAAGGTTGGCCATAGCATGCAAATGAGCTTTCACCTAACTAAATGAGCTCTTATACTTATTATTCCATTGACATTGCTAAAACCCCTACCTCCTAGAAATTGTTCACTCAATCATGATCACGTCTCAAAAGAGAGGATGCATGGTCAAATTTGAAAGAACACTTTGTCCTTGTGCCCGTTGTTGCACTAGTAGCAACCATTATGAACAATTAAGATATGTACACCTACATGTTTTCTAAAAAACTTGAGGAAAATTGGGAAAAAAGGTAACCTTAGATTACATTAACATAGAAAAGTAAAGAAAACTAAACAATGAAAAAACTACAACGTAACACTATTATACATTAAAAATGAAAAACATATTGAAAAACAGCAATAAATTGTTTAAAAAAAAGGTATCTTGGAAACAAATTTAAAAAAAACTTTGCTTTGAATAGGGAATCTCCTTGGTGCAAGCTTACAAAAGCTCCTTCATGCCTTTGCTATTTGTAATGACTCAAAAAACTTGTAGCCTTTTCTCTTGACAAAAATAAGTTTGGACAAGCTAGAGTGAAAGGTACGTGGTGTTTTTGTTTTAGGCTTGGGTTTTACTTTTTAGGTTTTATGGTTTTCATTTTAGTTTTTTTTTCTTTAAAAAAAGTATTTTTTAAAGGTTACAAGGCTTTTCAACCAATGGGACCATGGGTACACTTGGGTTTGCATGGGGTACCATTTGGGTGAATTGAGTATGCCTTTGGCATACTTTTGATGTACTTTGGGTAGGCCTGTAGGGAAACCATCCTTTGACCAAGACCTTTTGGGGAAAGTATAAGGGTTGAGATAGGCGAACTTGCAACATAGGTGCACAACCATCCTTCAAACGATGGGGGCCAATCTAAAAGTATTGTATTGGAATTTAGGGCATCTTCAAGTAATGTTTTGATATCCTAGTGATTAGGATGCTCATTGATTTTTGCTGAAAATGAGAGTTGCAAGTTGATTGACTACCTTATAACTCTCTCTATTACAATGCCTAAAAGAAATTGCCCCAAAACTTTGAGAAATTAGGCAAGATTCTTGTATAATCTCTAATCATTCATAGAGTTTTTAAGCAAATCTTCAATAATAGTCAAAGAGTCACCTTCAACTTCTAGCTTTTTGCAAGCCAAGGAAGTGGGCATCTTGATGCCTTTAAAAACTACCAAAACTTCAACCACATTGTTTAATTTATCACCCAAATAAAGTAGAGCCACCATGGATGAAAAGGCTTGAAGGGGAGTGAATAACAACCCCCGCACTAGCCTAGCCAATATTACCTCATCCTAATTCATCAAAGGTCAATTTATAAATACCTTCTATAGGCAAGTTCCGAGACACAACTTTATGCTTGGAGGAATTGACGATTACCCCATTTACAGGGGCTTTATATTCTCAATTTTTGTCATGCTCCCGCCATGATCAAATTGCAACACTAAATCTTGGCCGACTATGTGAGAAGAATTGTTTGAAGGCAGCACTAAAGGTCTACATGGCCGACTAGTATAAGGAAGTTTAAATAAATTAATATGTATGAAAGAATAAATTTAAATCTATCTTTCTAACAAAGGCAGACCACAATTGATATACTTTTTCATTAATGCTGGCCGACCATAATTGTTAGATGTTTTATAGCCCCAAAGAAGAAGATATTAAGATGAGCTATGGTGCAACGGTTAAATTAGGGAAGTGCAGCGAATATGATAAAGGAATAAGCAGCGAGTATCATGAAATAATTATGGGCAGTGATTACCTTATATAAGAAATGCTTACATGTCAATAGGCAGCAATTATCATTATATTAAAGGAAGCAATTACTAAAAAAGGCAGTGCTTGAATTAGTTTCAAAAGGTTGTGTCTTTTGGTATAGATATCTCTTTTCAAAGAGAAGTATTTTTTCAGGAATCACAAAAGATATAAAGTGAAGGAGAGCATATGGGAATAAAGAAAATAAGAAAGTGGATTATGAGATACGTATTAAGTAAATACTAAATAGTGCTTGCAGCAAGAATATTATTGAGAAGTTGTATAATATAATTAAAGGAATATATATATACCAATCAATATAAATAAAGGAATAGCTATATAGAATATGCATATGCATGTACTATAATTGCCAATCAATCAATCGATCAGGAGTAAGAAATCAGTAAATTTTAAGAAAGTATTTGGTATGCATTTGGTTGTATATGCATTTAATGCATACTATATATATATATATATATAGCTAATTTCATAATGACTAATATGCAATAAGGAGAGATATGTTATCAATGCTATTAGATTTCCACAATCCATAAGAATATCAAATATTTATTTCTGGATTCGATTGTGTTTTATGCTTTTTAATCAACGTTTCGGATCACACTTCATGATCCATCATCAGGATAGAGAGCTCAAATGGATGACGGAGTGTGATCTGAAACGTTGATTAAAAAGCTTAAACACAATCAAATCCATAAATAAATATTGATAGAGATATGTTATGTCTAAATTGGTAAATAAGGGAAATAGTGAATTTATTTATATTATTATAATCTACATCCTTATCTTGAAATAATCATGTGTAGGGTTGGCAAAAAAAGTTGTTTGCAAAACAAATGAACAAAAATGAAGTGGTTTTGGTGTTTTATGTCATTTAGAAGTCTCTTTTAGGGTTGTGTAGGGCATAGGTCAAATTCAAACGGAAAAAAACAATTAAAAAAATACAAAAGAAGTTGAAAATTTTGCCGCTGGGGGTGTGGATTCTCTCTAGGTGCGTCTGGGTTCTCTTGGGTTCGCCCCAAGTGAATTGGGCCCCCCCAAGGCGAACCTTGCTGGAACCCACAGAGGGATTGGACCAAGAGCCGAACCTAGTGCGAATTGGACCCAGATCCGGCCCCTTCTATGGCGAACCTGGTAACATAGTCTTGAGACCAAAGTTGTTGAATTAGAATTGGGTATCATATCGGTACTATGGACTTTTTTTGGGGCTGGGCATATTCTAGGTTGGCGGACTGGGCCCTCTCAAGGCGAACCCTGCCGTACCCACAGAGGGACTGGACCAGGACCCAGATCTGGTGTGAACCGGATCCAGATCCGGCCCCTTCTGTGGCAGACCGGGTAACATAGTCTTGAGACCAAAGTTGTTGAATTAGAATTGGGTATCAGATCGGTACTATGGACTTTTTTTGGGGCTGGGCATATTCTGGGTACATCTGTACAACAAACATAAAAAGATCGTAATTATATCATATTGGCAGCCTAAAAACTGTAATTAAGTTTAGAACACTGCATATCATGCATATGATAAACAAAGCCACTATAAATATTATTACAAATATTATATCACATGCTAATTTGATATCAAAAATTAATTTCAGATTTTAAATTATTTCCAGATTTCAAATTTTTATTTCGTGATGTATTAAAACTGTAAAATTAATCAATTGATTCTCATATTCATTGAATTTAATTTTAATAAAGGAAACCATTTTATTTCTTTACAATTGTTGTTTTTTTGGTTTGTACTTTAAAGGATTAATTTGTCCTTACATTAATATTTTGTGGGAAATTTGCACAATGTATTTGAAAGGACATTGAGTTGGTTAAAATAAAAATCTGAGTAAGATATTGGCTTTCTTCAGTATTATATATTTAGCGAGATTTATAACCTGTATGTGCCCGAGAGATGATTTGATGGAGATAAAATAGAATAAAATTTGGATCTGATAGAATGATCTAAATCAATCCGAATTTAGGAAAAATGTTTGTTAGAGGAAAAAAACTTCTTTTTTTGTGGACCAATAAAAAAAGGACCTGATATAGTTTAAAACATGAGGCTCAAAGTTTATATCTCATTTGTGAAGGTTTCAAAGTGAATCAGATCCGATCATTTATCTGGGAGAATGAACTTAATTTTAACAAAAGGTCTCTGAAGTAAAATTGGAGCTGATTATCATTTACAATACCTGGTTATTAAAAATGTTACATCCACCAAGGTAAGAAGATAAAACCTGGAAAGCAAAGTGGATAAAAAAATCTGAGTCAGCCAATAACTGAATAGGACAAGATATAGTTGTGGACTCTAATCCCCCAAGATTTTATACATAGTGGTTTAATAGAGAATGAGATCTTATCTATGATTGAAGGAAGAATGACATCCAATAAGCGATATTGGTTTAGGTTTAGGGTGCATTTTTGATGGTCAAGACTCAAAAGTCAAACAAAATGCTTGGAAAATGATGTTTGGTGCCGGAATTGCCCTGGAAATGCCTTGACATAGTTGGAATCATTTGGGTATGCACAGGAATGATTCCAAACAAATCTGTGTAAAAATCTGTGCCCTTGCTGAACCCACAGGTGAATTGAACTCAATTCTGATTCCAAAACAAATTGTACCCAAAAATATATCTAGGTTTTTGGCCATTTCGGTAACATAGATTAAGTCCTTCTAAAATTGCCCGAGCTTCAGCTTCATTGTTAGATTTGTCACCCAAATAAAAAGAGCCACCACAAATGAAAAGACTCGAAGGGGAGTGAATAACAACCCTTGCACCATCCTGGACCAGATTACTTCTTCTCACTCTATCAAAGGTCAATTTATAAATGCCTTAGGCAGGTTCTAAGACACAACTTTATGGTTGGAGGGATTGACACTTACCCCATTTACAGGGGTATCTATATTCTCAACTTTAATGACTAATGCTTGCATGCAATACTTCAACCTATAAACCTTTAAAGAATACAAACAATAATCTTGTATCAATGTTGCACAGGGAAGCATCTCTATTCTCTAGGGTTGTCATGGATATCTCAGTGATGCACTGAACATTCCTGCACTGTACCCATTTTTTATTTCCATGCATCCCTCAGAATTTTCTTTAATCTTGTTTTGGCATTGTTCCCATTGTGGGGGTGTTTTGTTCACCTGAGAAATTGAGGGACATCCCCATTTAGTGAAGATGTTGTGAAGGCCCTCATGTCAACAGTGTACAACTATTTTTTTGCGGGGGAGGGGGTGAGGTAGAGCGGGCACATAAAATGAAATACTTCAATGGGATATTTTTAAACTGTTATTTTAGTGATATTCATTTTTTCAATTTTGTATTTTTATTTGACAATTACTCTTTATTTCTGAGTTAAATTTTAAGTGGTCATTGTTGGAAACTTGTAAATACATTGTTCAGCATTCAATTCTACATATTTTCAGTTCTTTAGCAGTTCTTTAGAATGCTTATGATGACGTAAGAGTTTAATTAGACATTTGAAAAGCAAATAGAAATATTTTTTCAGGTTTTCTTTTTTAATATATATTATATGCATGAATATATATTGTATAATGATGCGTGCACACACATCCCACTAAAATTGGGGGATATTTTGGCTGTCCTGTAAGCATGTGATCATATCTGTGTGTCATTGCCCCTCAAAGCTGAAACTCAGAGAAACATAGCTTATATGTTTAAATTTTATATAGCTAGCGTTCTTGTACTCATTTTGTGTGTTACACTAATTGTTTGTTCTCTATATCATAAGATTGCATAAGCTTTCCATTGTTACTGAGTTTGGTTGAATCTAGGCAGGAAATCCCATGATTTGATGGTATTTGTGATCGTTAGATCCTTGGTATAGTTATCTTGGATGTGGGATGCATGGATTGGGACCGGGACATGGATGTCATTTTAGAATAGTGTAGGGTCCTGGAAGCATATGAATAAGAGTGAATGTATATTACATTTGAGGTATCACTCGGAAATGTGAGTATGGGTGCATGGAACCTTAACCGAGTTTCCTGATGGCTAATTTACATCTTCAAATAACACAGACTAAAATCTGCATTTATGAATAAGGGTGAATGTATCTTACATTTGAGTTATCACTAGGAAATGTGAGTATGGGTGCATGGAACCTAAACTGAGTTTCCTGATGACTAATTTACATCTTCAAATAACACAGACCAAAATCTGCATTTATGAATAAGGGTAAATGTATATTATATTTGAGTTATCACCAGGGAATGTGAGTATGGGTGCATGGAACCTAAACAGAGTTTCCTGATGACTAATTTACATCTTCAAATAACACAGGCCAAAATCTGCATTTAAATAAAAAATATCACAACTGAAATTTTCTGCTCAAATAAATAAATATGCAAACTTTTCTTTTTTTGTCGGAAGGATAAACATCCTGATACTCTTTCGCAGCCCATTGGCATCAGGTGCATGAACAATCTGTTAGTTTTTATGATCAGATTAGATAGAAAGATTTTAATTCAAAATCAGACACAATAACACAGCATATACCCTGGGAAAACCCTCCACTTGAGGGAGAAAAACCCAGCAACAATATATCACTTATATATTGAATATCAATGAATGTCTCCTTTACAAAGTGGCCGATATGGAGGCCAATTAAGAGCACCACAATCTGATGCTAATACAGAAACAATATAATGCAACTTGCTGATAGCAAACTCGACCTCGTTCAATTATATCAATTTGCACTTGATGATCTTCTTGATACACAAACTCGCACTTATGTATATCGAACTTATGATGAACAATGAATATGAATAAATGATTGAATGGCACCTTCATTATATACAATTCGATGATGAGAACTCAAGGGTGGCGCCTCTTCAAATGCACAAGGTTGGCTATCAATGAGAAGATGTGATCCTTCAACAAATCGCCGATTATGTAGGAGGTCGGCCTCGAGCATAATAAACAAATATTAAATGTTATTTAATAAAAGACGTGACTCCAAGATGAAGTCGTATCTTCTAAATGCTGGCCTCAGTAGCAATGAATAAATATAGTTAATGAAGCGCCTCTTCATTGATTATTATGTTGCAATTTAAATAGCCGTTAGGCTACAATTTAAAACGGCTATTTAAATTGCCCTTCATGGATCGAACTGGGCTGGAAGTAGAAGCCTGACGCTGTCTTTAACATCAACACAATCCACCTTCTTTGGGTTTGTGCAAAGTACCAAGTGTTACAACTATACAGCCAAATTTGGTCTTATACATGTTCCGAAAAGTGAAACTACAGTAGGAACTTGAAATCTGAAAATTTGAAGAAGTCTTTCTGAAACTAACAGATTTGTTAGAAATAAGAGACCAAGGTAAACATAAAACATCACATTGGTAATTATTTTTATAAACAGAAAGTCTGGGCAACTTGACGAGAGTTTAATCACTCTCAAACTGCTAGTTGGAAATGACTCCAGATGGAAGAAACATAACCTTGCATCATATTAGAAGGCACAATCCACTTTTATTTGATTTCACACTAAACAAAGCAATTGTTACAGATCTTCCAATTACCACCAAACAGCCTTCTTACATTGAATCAGGATACATTCACAAAAAGTTATGCAAGTAGACTTGCTGTGTTAAAATATGAGTTTTTGGAAATTGTAAACTGGAATTTTAGAATTGAATCTTTTGTATATTGAGAAAATCTTCTCAATTGTGTGTACCAGGTAAAAGGTACCAAATATACTCCAAATTCCAACCTTTATCAAATGCCATTATTTTTTATTACACATTTTTTTATGATATCGTAGTGTTTTGAAGTTTTAAGATGAAATACAGTCTATTGTTATGATCTAGATTTACCTGTGGCATAGAATATTCTTGATGCTGCCGTAATGTAGAGTCAAATTATTCAAATATTCCCAGAACTCATTTCAAATGGAGGACCTTTAACCATATCCCATTTTTCAGATGGCGATGGTAAGATCTCCTGATTTTCTGGTGTTTCTATACTTGCTGTTGTATTGCTATCTGTAAACATTGTGAGTAGTTTATTTCCATTAGTTTCATGTGCCAATGTAGTCTCTGTAATACTGTATAATCACCATTGTTTTCTTTTGGGCTATGTATTTGAAATGTGTTGTGAATTTTACAATTGCAGTGCAAAAAATCTATCAAAATTTGTTATTGCTGCAAGTGGAGTTCTTAATATGTGGGTGGGTTAAGAGAGTGCAACTAGGTGCCTCTATCATTCCAGGAAGGAGTGATTTCTGCTCTATATTTTTGGCAGAAGAGAAATGCGGAGCCCATTGGGAAAGATTGGGGCCCTTTCCCAAAAAATTAACCCCTTGGGAGCATTGTCACAAAATCATCGCCATGCTATATCAGAGCCTCCAAGAAATATTCATTCTCAGGTAACATCTGGGCAAAATTCTTCTCCAGTAATCACTTCTGACAGGCATGGCAGAGTGAAGTCCTCCAAGACAAAACAACTCAATGTATCCAGTGAGAATTCAGCACATTCAAAAGTACATGAACACAGGATTGATATTGGAGATGAAAATTCTGATTTATTGGGACAGTTGTTGATTTCTGGAAAGCTGGTCCCCGATAAGAAAAACTCAGGCTCGGCTCTTGACAATCAATCATCAAATTCAATAACAGTTAAGGCTGAGGTCGATGCAAAGCTCACAATCAAGGCATTTGTTTGGGGTTCACACTGCCTTGATCTTAGTGACATCATTGCTGTAAGCTTCTTTTCTGTATAAACGCTACCCATAACCATGGCATAACATTTAGCATATTAATGCTATTTTCTGTGGCATAGTATTCTCTTTTAATCAATATAAATTTTCATTTATCAATAGAATATTTTGTTCCTATGAATGCTTACTTCTTTCCTGATTTTAAGAGTTAAACCTTTCTATATACAGGTTTCCTACAATGAGGGAGTTAGGCGTTTTACAGTGCATTCATGTCCATTGGTAAAGACAACATGGTTGCCATGTGCATTTGGAAAATCTCAGAGAAAACTGAAGGATCTTCATTTTTTGGCTTCAAATCCTGAGGATGCACTGCGGTGGGTTACTGCCTTTGCTGAGCAGCAATTATTTGTCAATTGCTTACCACATCCTCTGTTATCATCTAAGCAACAGGGATCATTTATGGATGCAAGAGATTTTGCTCCTAGACAGGCAGTTAGATGCAAAACTTCTCCTTCAATGCTTGTGATACTTAATCCTCGTTCAGGACGTGGTAGGTCAAGTAAGGTGTTTTACAACAAAGTGCAGCCAATATTTAAGGTTAGTACCTAAAGAAAGGATTTTATTGTGGTTGTTTTTTGAAGTTTTCTGCTATAAGCTTTGTAAATCCTTTTTATCACCTACAAATACATTTATGCAGCTTATTTCTGGAAAACATGAAAAATATATTTCATTTCTTTTGCTGTTTTTGCAATTTAATTACTGTTATGATTTATATATTTTTTTAATAAGTGCTTTCCTATCATGTTGATACTGCTACTTGGTATGCAGTTGAGCAAGTGAGCCTATTTTGGATTGTGCACTAGCATATAAATAAAGGTTTTTGCATCTAAATGGAACTTTTAAACTTATAACTCCAAGTCCTTATATGGCACCCATTTGAGTAACTATATATTTACTGTTTGGTTCTGGTGAAGGTTCACTGTGCTTATATTTGTACAAATTTAGAAAAGCAATCACTAGCAGTGTCTTAATTCATAGGAGCAGGAATTAGATTAAGATGGGCCCTTTTACTTATGGGCCCTTTTACTTGGTTACTAGCAAGAGCTTGCATTTGGCATAAAACCAATGGAAGATGAGGGCTGCACGGTACAAATCCCATGGATTTGATTATGGAGCAGGTCTTTTCAAGAAGAAATGTTTCATTGGCTCCAGTTGTGAGCTGGTTTGAAGCTTTTCAGTTCTATTAAGTGTTAGCACCATATTATAGTATATTGAGGGAAATTGAGTGATAAAATGTAAATACTTTCTATTGAACACTTGGATGGGAGATATAGATGACAAAAGATAAACTGAGATTCAAAATATGCAATGTATTTAATACCCGTGACTGGATTATTCTCCAGTACTGAAGATGCCCAAGGCCACAATATTTATTGGTGTGTTCATATAAATCTGGTACCGTAGCATTTTTCAAGGGTTACTGATGCCTATAAATGAACTTCCCTTTAAAGTTTAGGAAACCTATGATATTTATCTTACTGTATATTCTCTATATAAAGACTACATATGTACTCAGCAATCTCTTCCAATGATTTCATGCAGATTGAGGCTAATATTTATGCCAATGCTTTTCTAGATGATACGATTGTTCTTTCCCAACGTGTCTTTTATCTTATATATTTGTGTACACACGCACAAATATCACACACACACATAATAAAGATAGATAGATATAGATGGTTTAGATAGATAGTGCATGTGTGAATCTCTTTGGAAAACTTTCTTCAAAAAAATATATGATTATTGCTTTCCAGTTAGGAGTGTTGGCATGTAATGCTCCAATCTGCATTATATAAAGGTTTTGTGTTTTTAGAAATGAAGTCTGGAAGCTGTGAGTGTGATCATGTGATACCTATATCATATATGGTTCCCAGAAATAAAAATGTATATTTTAGGGAAGAGAGTGAAGTAGAGTATGCATGAAAATTACATTTACAATCTCGTAACAAATGAATAAACTGTTATTATTGACAAATAAAATTCAAAAATCTTTTGTTCATATTTTGTTCATGTGATACCTATATCATATATGGTTCCCAGAAATAAAAATGTGTATATTTTATGGAAGAGAGTGAAGTAGAGTATGCATGAAAATTACATTTACAATCTCATAACAAATGAATAAACTGTTGTTATTGACAAATAAAATTCAAAAATCTTTTGTTCATATTTTGTTCATGTGATACCTATATCATATATGGTTCCCAGAAATAAAAATGTGTATATTTTATGGAAGAGAGTGAAGTAGAGTATGCATGAAAATTACATTTACAATCTCATAACAAATGAATAAACTGTTGTTATTGACAAATAAAATTCAAAAATCTTTTGTTCATATTTTGTTCATGTGATACCTATATCATATATGGTTCCCAGAAATAAAAATGTGTATATTTTATGGAAGAGAGTGAAGTAGAGTATGCATGAGAATTACATTTACAATCTCGTAACAAATGAATAAACTGTTATTATTGACAAATAAAATTCAAAAATCTTTTGTTCATGTGATACCATAGTTGCCGCGAGACTGGTACTGGTACTGGTACTGGTACGGGAGACTGGTACCGGTACCGGTATGGCATTTTTTTGAAAATAGGAGATGGGGTACTTGGAGACACCATTTTTTTTTTAATATAAAAATTAATAATATATAGAAAATTTGAAAATATAATGATATTGAACTTTCAAAACATAAAATACTTACAGTTTTACTGTTTACAACAATATTAGATATATTTTATTATTTTTCTCTCTTGAGGATTTTGAGGCGCCAATACAGTCTAGAGGGCATTCATCTAGTATTTCAACTTTCAAGCTATTACCAAGATATGCTGGAATTGGGAAATAATATTTCAGATTGTTTTATTTAGCATCACCAGTAATCTCCACAAGAGCATTGCCCCTGTTTAAAATCGTGGAATATCCACGATTTTAAACAGATTCCACGATTTTAAACAGGGGCAATGCTCTTGTGGAGATTACTGGTGATGGCTGATGCTAATAATATGCACAACATAAACTTGAAGATATCCAGGCCCAGCCGACATTTCACATAAAAAAAGCACGGGAGACTGGAGAGTTGGAGATGGATAAGCACAGGAGACGTAGAAAAATTTAAAATTTAAAATATAGTAATACTGTAAGTCTGTAATTTATTAACTGAAGTCTGATATTGCCTATCGGTTTAGAACTTTAGTCTTTGCCTTTGAGTCATTTAGTTTTTACACTTCAATCTTCACTTTAGCGTCGTCGCCCTCTCCACTCTCCAGTCGCGTGCTAAATGATGCGTCTACCTTTTAAAAATCACGATTTAGGTTTTTTGCTTTATGTTTGGCCTTGAGATGCGGGAGACCTCGTGGGAGACGCCACTTTTTAGAGCCGGAGACTTGGGAGATGGCGGGAGACTTTTGAAAAGTTTCCAGGTGCCTGAAGACGTACCAGGGTACTGATGCGGTCTCGGAGACGCGTCTTAGAGGGGGGGAGACGCGTCTCCCGACAACTATGTGTGATACCTATATCATATATGGTTCCCAGAAATAAAATGTGTATATTTTATGGAAGAGAGTGAAGTAGAGTATGCATGAAAATTACATTTACAATCTCGTAACAAACGAATAAACTGTTATTATTGGCAAATAAAATTCAAAAATCTTTTTTTCATATATATACCATTACAACATCTAAATTTTTTGTACCATTTCTAGCTGAGAGGGTATTCCACTTTCTAGGAATGAATGAAGGGATGTGGGAAAGCAATTTGATTTTTATAATTTGTTAGAATGGATTAGCACGGTAGTTAAAAAGCATTTAGAGATATGTTAATCTTTCTTAGAATAAGAGAGGTTAAGGTTAAGAAATTTCTGTTTTGGTATAAGACAATAATTTATTTATTAACTAGGACAGAAGGTAGATAATGCCCTTAGAAGGAGCTCAAATACTGACCTAAACATCTCCCTGGAGACTGACCCATATAATCTTCATAATTCATATGCCTTTCCTACTCAGTGTTTCCCCTAGTGGAAATCCTATTCAACAGATTATTACGATCATGTCTAGCCAGAAAACTTCGGTACCTATATAGTATATATTGAGAAACATATAAGTAACACTAGATATGTAATGTAGGTAGAAGAGAAAAATATAGAAACTCTTATGATAATAAACATCCTTTCCTAATTACAATTTCTTGTTCAGATTACTTGTGTAGAGGTTTAAGCAGGAATGTGATCCAGTAGAAGAGAAAAATATAGAAACTCTTATAGTAATAAACATCTTTTCATATTTACAATTTCTTGTTCAGATTAATAGTGTAGAAGTTTAAGCAGGATCTGGTTAAATTAAAGCAAAAGTTGCTTTTTTCATAAAGTTCTTGATCATTTGCTGCATTCCATAGGGATTATCGGCAGCCTTCATTTACTGTCCTTTTTCTCCCATTGTTGTGTACATACTTAATTCCATTTCAAACCTAATTTCTAGGATATTAGAGGTACTCTTGGACATCTTTTTTTTTTGTTTCCCTTATTTCCCTGCTCCTCCCCAAAAGGGGTCTCAGTAAAGTTGTAGACGTAGATTATTTGTGTATTAGGGAAAATGTATAGGTTGTAGCTTTCCACATATTATAGGGCAATCTTTCCACACAACTTGATTGCTCAAATTAATGTCAACCTCATGTGCTTTGGTGTAATAATAGGCTTTAAACATCCAAACTATGAGCGTATCCTTAACCATTTGCATAATTCTTTTTAGAGAGATTTTTGTGTAGGTTGTATCTTTCCACATATTATAGGGCAATCGTTCCACACAACTTGATTGCTCAAATTAATGTCAACCTCATGTACTTTGGTGTAATAATAGGCTTTAAACATCCAAACTATGAGCATATCCTTAACCATTTGCATAATTCTTTTTAGAGAGATTTTTGAGCATGGATCAAATACTTGAAAGGCAGTAATTCCCACATGATTATCCTGTTCAATATACCTGTACCCATGCTAGGATTGACAACTTAGAGTGAAAGACATCAAATGCCATGAAGGTCAAATTTAATGGTTCAGGTGCTACCATTGTTCCTTATATATAAAAGCCTCTTGAACATTTGCTCTTAGCAAGGTTTTTCAAATAATGTACTGAAAGTTTCGTCGTTCCTATTAACACAACTGAAGATAAATGCAATCTTTCAAACTGTGGGGCAATATTGATTTGCCCTTTGCTCACCAAATGTTGTGGAGCCATCTTTGAGAAGAAAATCAGCTAATTCTTAGATTGTGACAGACCAAGAGCTATGTGATATGTTGGCTTAGGGAAGGTTGACACTTTAAAGGTTGTATCTTGACATTTAGAATTATCACTAAACAACATGACAGTGGTAGAAATAATAAGTCCCTTTGAGCATACATGATGTTAGGAGTAATCATCCAAATCTATAATCAGTGCATGGGAAAATTCCATGGGGTTTGAGTTCAGGTCATCATCATGATAATTGCTCCTGCCTCGGCACTTTATAATTGCTTATGGGTCCTGTAAAACTAATAACGTTCTAACAATAATATTGGTAATGGAATGTAGTATAGGTTCTGTAAATTGCTTTCATAAATATAATTTATACCCCAGTTAAATTACTTTTGTAAATATATCACTATTTTAAATTTGTTTTCTTCCATCTTCTGTGATATCTTCTTTCCTTCTAGTTGTATGTTTGTATACAATTCATTAACTGAAACAAATAAAAAATCAATCAGAAAAAGCCCTTGAAATTAGAAGGACTGGAAGGATATGAAATACATGCTAATCTATTCTTTGAAGAAAGTAGAATTACAAAAACATGTGGTAATTCATTAACTGAAAAAAAAATAAAAATTTACAGACAAAACCCTTAAAACTAGAAGTCCTGGAAGGCAAAGAAAGATAATGTTGATTTATTGTCGAAGAAAATATAAGAAAACTTAATATTCTTAAGTTGCACTTTTTATCAATAGGATTCTGACTTAAATCTGTTAATTTTAATATCAGATTAAGTACACAGAAATTAATTAAAAAATAATCACACAACACAGCAGATACCCTGGGAAAACCCTCCTGAGGGAGAAAAACCCAGCAACAATATATCACTTATATATTGAGTCTCAAAACAAAGTCTCCTTTACAATGAAGGCCAATAAGACGGCCAAGAGATAACATCACAATCTGATGCAATTACAGAATTACAGTGATGCAATCTGCTAACAAAAGACTCAGCCTTCTACAGATCTCAATCTGCTCTTGAAACAATTCGCACTTGAATGAAGGATGGAAAATGAACTTGCTTGATGCACCACAAACAGATGCAAACACAGTAACAATGTAATACGATCTGCTGATAATATATTCAGCCTTCTACAGAAACTAGATCTGTTCTTCTACAGAATTTGCACTATCTATGATGACTTATGATGAACAACAATGGATGATAGAATGAATGAACCTCATCGAATATATATATACAAGTGTGGAGGGAGAGACGCATCCTTTGAAAACATCAAGTCGGCCTCCAAACAATAGAGATAACTCTTAGATAATCGCGTCCCATCATGAGGTCGGCCTCAAATAACAATAACTAATGAATTTGCATTCATAAAGCATATAATGTCGGCCCTTTTTAGAGATCGCTTCTTTTCTTAATAATCATCATGAGTAAAGGAGATCGGCTGGAAGAATATGACTGACACTGCCATTAACATCAACACTCCCTCTCAGCTAGGGAGAATACTTCCAGCTGCACAAGACATATCACCTCATTGTGTTGTCTACCACAATGGCTACACCCATATGTGGAAAAGAGAGATATCACCTCATCGTGATATCAACCATCATGGCTACACCCATGGATGGTATGTACAAGTGCCCATCACTTAACGTGATCTTGTCACCTCACCGTGACGTTCACCATGGCTCTCCCAGAGGGTGAAAACACAAGTACAAGAAAATCATCACGGACTCTCTCACGTGATGCTGTCATGGAGTCACACACATGACATCCACCGTGTCTCTCCCAAAGGGTGGAAACAAGGGCTTTCACCTCAAACTTCTCTTGTAGAGAAGAATGCATTAACAAGGGATTTCACCTCGAACTTCTCTCACAGAGAAGAACTCATTAATCAGGATCACTGATACTGACTCCTTCTCAGTTAAGGCTGTATTCTCCACCATACCAAGCTTATCTCGAAAGTACACAAACTTTATCCTGGAGAGAGGCTTGGTGAGAATGTTTGTCGTCTACTCATCAGTGCTGATATACCTCAATTGTATAGCCTTCCTCAATACCATATCTTTGATATAGTGGTGTTTGATCTCAACATAGTTGGTTCTGTCATGAAACACAAGATTGACAGAAAGCTTCACACAGCTCTGGTTATCACAATGAATGATAGTAGGCTCCATTGATTGTCCAAACAATCTTGCAAGGAGCTTACGAAGCCACATTGCTTCTTGAGTTGCCAGACAAGCTGCAATATACTCAGCATCTGCTGTACTTAGTGCCACTGAAGACTGCTTCCTGCTACACCAAGAAGTCATTGCAGACCTTAACTGAAACAAAATCTAGAGGTGCTCTTCCGATCAGCAACACAACCATCTTCCTTAGGTTCAGTAGGCTCCCTCTGAATCTTAAAGTACTTGCATCAACCGATTGCCTGCAACACTTGACTTAGATAAATGTTTTCCAGTGCACACCTCTGGTACTGTAGAGAGTTCAGGGTAGACCTCCTCGACCTCAAAGCAGATCACTCTATTCTGAATAGGTTTGCGGAGCTACCAATATCAAATCCAGATGACAATTTTGAGCAATTATGATCTCAACAGCTAAAGAGGTCTTTCAAGGATTTAGCACTTTGCCTTGCAACATTGCAACCTTCACTTCTTCTCAGTGAGTCACAAAACTCCCTCTTGATCCCTGCTTCAGAGCTTGCAAAGAAGACTTCTGGAAGTGAACTCCCTCTAGCCACCAACTTAGTCCCATGGCTACAAGTTGTAACTTCACGCTTGATCATTTCTTTGGTTGGCATGACTTCCTCACAAGATGCCTCAAGCTTTTCATCACTAAGCAATCTCTCATCACCTTCTTGCTTCTAGAACTGTCCTAAAAGCATTTTAGAGAGCGATTACTAACCGTTTATAATTATCCAAAGAAATATCAAGGCTAGAATCATACAAAGTTTACTATCTCAGGTTATAGCATGAATACATGAGAATTTATGAACAATATTAAAACATGAATAAATAAATCAGCCTAAAGAGAAATATATCAAAAAATCAGAATGAAGGGCTAAAGAAACTTTATCATTATATAATTTTGATATAACTCTTTCTTCCATCTTTTACTCCTCTCGAGAGTGCCAAACTCAGCACAACAAAAACAATTTGCACAACTACAGATTTCTTGAATGCATTATGCAGTTAGCATGTAGAACCCACTCTCTCCAAGAGTTCAAGGCTCAATCACAGTTCATGCATTAGAGAATGATATCGATGTGACCAACTAATCACTATCGAAATTGCAATTCTCTTTTTATTTCAGAGTCACACTCAGAAATCTTCACAACCAACATGCAATAAATGAATTTTACAAAGGATCTTGTGCTAGTGAACACAATTCAAGAGAAACCACTATCTCTCTTTACTAATTACAAGATCCAACTAAATGATATAATTCAGCAAACAAAGAATACTTATCTCTTTAAATATTCTGATGGATGCACATATGGGACATAGTATGATACGCTGCTTCTTGCATTCAGATCAGCACACAACCTTCACGGCTTGAACACAGGCCCATGACTTAGAATAGAAATTCCCTAGAATCCTTCTAAGGGGAGATCTCATCCACATTCGCAAATGAAACATGCTGATTAGGCCTGGTGGGGCAATCCTTTGCAAGGTGACCAAACATATCACAACGAAAACATTGGACTTTAGAGAGGTTCCACTTCTTGAATGCGGGAGCACCATCAACTCCTTTATCTCTATTCCTCTTGAAATATCCTTTCTTTCCATCTTTCCCTTCTTCGAGGATTGAGCTGAAAGAACATGAATGTCTTCATTTGTAGAGTTTCGACCAATACCTCTCGCAGCCAACCTAGACTCCTCTTGAATACAGTCTGCCCTCAAACGATCAAACTTGGGAAGTTTCGATCTCGTGCTGATTCCTTGAATGTATAGACTCCTCTTGAATACAGTCTGCCCTCAAACGATCAAACTTGGGAAGTTTCGATCTCGTGCTGATTCCTTGAATGTAAGACTCCCAAGATGAAGGAAGACCATTAAAGGAAAGCATGGTCAAATCCTTGACATCAACAAAATGACCAATAGTAGAGAGTTGATCTCTCAATTCGGAAATCTTCATGAAGTAAGCAATGACAGATTCTCCTTCTACCATCTTAACATGATGAAGTTGTTGCTTCAGTGCAAGTGCCCGGTTGGTGTTGTTGATTTCATACATCTCCAAGGTTTTGAACATATCTCTTGCCGTCTTCAACTTGGAGACAATCGGAACAATATGATCCTTAACGAAATCAACTAACATCTTCTTCGCCTTGATATCTTTCTTCTTCCACTAAACTTTCTCTTCCTCATCCGAAGGCTCGGGAACTTTGCTCTCCACGAACTCTGCCAACTCATTTTCTTCCAAGGTGAGCATGATTCTGAAACTCCATGAAGTGAAATTTGATGCTCCCTCACGCCTATCCTCAATCTTCAAACCGCTCACCATCTTGACGAGGAGATAGAATTAATCAACGATGAGAAAGAGGAAGGAGAGTATCGCTGTAATGCACAATCTGATCTGGATCTTCTTCACACCCGCTCTGATAACATGTTAATTTTAATATTAGATTAAGTGCACAGAAATTAATTCAAAAATAATCACACAACACAGCAGATACCTTGGGAAAACCCTCCTCCCGAGGGAGAAAAACCCAGCAACAATATATCACTTATATATTGAGTCTCAAAACGAAGTCTCCTTTACAATGAAGGCCAATAAGAGGGCCAAGAGATAACATCACAATCTGATGCAATTACAGAATTACAGTGATGCAATCTGCTAACAAAAGACTCAAACCTCCTACAGATCTCAATCTGCTCTCGAAACAATTCGCACTTGAATGAAGGATGGAAAATGAACTTGCTTGATGCACCACAAACAGATGCAAACACAGTAACAATGTAATACGATCTGTTGATAATACATCCAGCCTTCTACAGAAACTAGATCTGTTCTTCTACAGAATTTGCACTATCTATGATGACTTATGATGAACAACAATGGATGATAGAATGAATGAACCTCATTGAATATATATACAAGTGTGGAGGGAGAGACGCATCCTTTGAAAACATCAAGTCGGCCTCCAAACAAGAGAGATAACTCTTAGATAATTGCGTCCCATCATGAGGTCGGCCTCAAATAACAATAACTAATGAATTTGCATTCATAAAGCATATAATGTCGGCCCTCTTTAGAGATCACTTCTTTTCTTAATAATCGTGCCTCTTCACATTGATGTCTCTATAAATTAAATAGCCTTAGGCTATTATTTAATTTATCATCATGAGTAAAGGAGATCAGCTGGAAGAATATGACCGACGCTGTCATTAACATCAACAAAATCTTACGATGTTCAATTCCCAACTATGAAACAAAAATCATTTGGTTTTTACCATAGTTGGAAAACTCGGACTCGCCGCGGACTCGGCAGCCCAAAAATATGACTCGGACTCGGGACTCGGCACGGACTCGGGAAAAGACTCGGCTAGGACTCGGCAAAAAAAAAAACCGTAGTTTTACAAAAAAACAAGAACAAATTAATGCATTTAGAGAACATAAGAGCCTAATTTGATTATCAAACACTTATAATTCAAAGATTACACATGTCATATGATCATCAAACACTCAATAATTGAAATTTCATCATTCATAGTCATCAAATACTCATAGTTTCAATGTAGAACAGCATCATAAATTTATAAATGTTTACATATAATCATGTCAAAAAGAGGAAAACATTAACAACTACATATAATCTACATCTTCCTTTTTCCCCTCCCAATGGTACTCAATTTTGGAGGCCTAGAACTAGAAGGTGCCCGTGCTATAGTATCCAAACGAGGACTAGGAGATCGAGAAGGGGAAACATGATATTCGAATGTGTCTTCATCGTCCTCCATGGCATCCAATCTTGCTGCTTCTTCTTCTGCTGCTGCTGCTCTCTCTAATTCAGCAAGATCCTCATCAGTAAGGAAGACATCAGCCTCATCATTTTGTTCATCAATAGTCCATTCACCATATGGATCAATGTCATCCAAGTCGATGGACTCGTGTGAAACACCCTCCACCTTTCTAGTTCGAAGGCGAAGGTTGTATCGAACAAAAACTAAATCATTTAGGCGCTGCTGAGTCAACCTATTCCTCTTCTTTGTGTGAATGTTCTCAAATAAACTCCAATTCCGTTCACACCCAGAAGCACTGCATGGCTGTGACAAGACACGTATGGCTAGCTTTTGAAGATTTGGTGTGCTAGCACCATAGTTCTCCCACCATAGATCTACAAAAACATGTTTAAAAAATATAAGTATTAAGAAATAAGAATAAAGTAAACAATCTATATGTAAGAATCAAGTTTCTAATTTCATTTTTTACCTGGTTGTTGTTTTCCTCTCCTTTCAATTGCTTGTTGGGAGGAAAAGAGTCTCCCCTCTGCACCTTTGTAGACCTTGAATAGATAAAAGAAAAAGTAAATCAAATATAGAAAATTCATAGATAGTCAAGGCTCAACATTGCAAATTCATAAATAAGATGTAACAAATCTCACCTCCAACTCATCAAGCACTTTATCTCTCAGCTCAGGATCAGGCACCATCCTATCAATGCATATGACAAGACCTTCCATGACCTCCTCATCCGCCTTAAATGTGTCCGAGAAGTAGAACTTCGGATTCAAGAAGTAGGCAAAGGCATGGATCGGCTGGTGGAGTTGGTGTGTCCATCTCCGATCAATGATGCGCCATATGATTTCATATTTCCTTTTGTTTCCGCCATAGTAACGTGATATGGCCTCTTTGGCCCTATCCATGGCCTCATAGATGAACCCCATTGGCATGCCATCTCCATCCACCATACGAAGAACCCTCACCAAAGGTTCTGTCACCTAAAAAAATGAAAACAAATGTTAAATCATAACAAAATTAACCCCAAAAAAAAAAACAGCAAATAGATTATCATGTATAATTTATTTTTGTGTGATTGCTACTTACCCCCATCAACTCCTCTCCATTTTTGATGAATGTCTCATCAAAAACTATGGCAACAATCCTCTCCCCTTCAGGTCTATTGGAAAATGAGGACTCCTTCCAAGCATCAGACACGAACATTTGTTTGAGATGATTAATGGCACCAAGAATGCTTTGCAATGTGAGGAAGTGGCTAGCAAATCGTGTCACTCCAGGTCGCACAAGGTCCTTGCCATTTGTAAATTTCCTCATCAAAGAAAGCACCCAAGTATGGTTGTAGATAAATTTTGTAACACTTTTTGCATCTTCAACCACACTTTTGACCCATGAAATCTTCCCAATGTCCTCTAGCAATAGGTCTAAGCAATGTGCAGCACATGGAGACCATGCAATTGTGGGATACCTCTCCATAAGTAGTCTACCTGCAGCTACATATGCAGCTGCGTTGTCCGTGATGATTTGGACAACATTATCAACTCCAACCTCCTGGACCACCCCATCTAATAGATTGCATAAAGTCTCAGCATTTTTAACTTCATGGGAGGCATCTATTGATTTTAGAAACACCAATCCACCATTAGAGGCCACTAAAAAGTTAAGGAGAGTTCTATTTCGTCCATCTGTCCACCCATCAGATAAAATGCTGCAACCTTTTCTTCGCCAAAATTTTTTTTGCTCATCAACCACAAGCCGTGTATTCTTTACGGCTTCCTCTAGCAATGGCCCACTCAAATCTTTAGATGATGGGGTCTTAAACCCCTTTCCTGCAACTGTAAGGGCGTTCACCAAACCTTCCCAATATGGGCTGTTTGCAACATTGAAAGGTAGATTATTGTAGTACCAAAAGTTTGCAGCAGCCATCCTAGCTTCTTGATGCTTTTCTTTATTCCAACCCGTACCTTCAAGTGAAGGTTGTGCTCCTGGAACATTACGTGGAATAAAATAATTTGGTCCTGATGAAGGACCCTGACTAGCAGTAGAAAAGGAACCATCAGGACTCTCACCAAAAGATGAATGTGGAGCACGGAAGCTTGGACTTGCAACACCATGGGGCATAGAGGGTGCAGATTGGGATTGAGATCCACTCATCACTGATGTTAGGGCATCTTTTGTTTTTTGTCTTTCCTCTTTCTTAAGCTCATATTCAGCAAGAAGGGCCTTCATCTCTCTCATGATCTCAGGAGTAGTATTCTTGCATCCCTCCACATTTTGCCCAGGGATTCTAGCAAGGTGGTATTTTAATCTGTTTATTCCTCCTGTCATCCATTTGTTGCATTCATGACATGTCAATTCACCTTTTTTATTTCCTGGAATTGCATACTTCCATGCAGGGTCTTTTTTTACTCCCTTTGGATTTGAAGACGACATTGCTGTTTCAAGTTCAAAATGAAAAAAAAATCAGCTAGGGTTTGCTAAAAAATCAGCAAATAAATGTGATTCAAAATTTCAAAGTTTCAAACATTTGCAAAAGAAAAAAATGCAAAACCAAGCTAGAAAGTAGAAACAATAAGAATTAGGCTATTAAGGAAAATAGAAAAAAATTTGGCAGCATTTCCCCTTATTTTTCTTGATTTTTTAAATTTTGAATGCAAAAAAATTGAAGAAAACAAACAAAAAGCAGTGTTAGATCACTTACCTTGCTCTATTTTGACCTTTTTGGTTCGTTCTCCCTTCTTCTATCAATCCCAAAGCAATTTGCAGACCTGGTTTTCAAGAGTGACAGTCAAAAAATGAAAAAAAAAGCCAAAAAAAACGTGGGTTTTAACCCGTTTTTGGACTCAGCCGCGCAGGAGAGTCCTGGGTCGGGACTCCCGAGTCCGACCTCAGGACTCGGCCGAGTCCTAAGGTAGGACTCGGGAGTCCCGACCCAGGACTCGCCTGGACTCGACTCCCGAGTCCGCGGCGAGTGGACTCGGCCAGGGTAGGGACTCCCGAGTCCGTGGCGAGTCGGCCGAGTCCGCAAACTATGGTTTTTACCATAGACTAAACTTGTGGAAAATGGAAAATAAAAAGTTAAATGTTAAATAGGGAAAGACATCAAGGATTTCTCTTTCTGTTAATTACTTTATTAAAAAGTATTCTACACTTGGCTTTGCCTATTGGTGCATCAACATCACTTCTAAATAGTGTAGGTGTGAGTTAATCAATTTTGCTTCTTATAGATGGCCATGCTTCTAAGACTGAATTTTAGGTGGACCCAGTTTGTCCATGTTACAATATTGGCAGCTATGCAGCTCTTTAAACAGTTTTGTTAGTATCTGAAGCACATAGATCTAGAAAACAATGACTGGTATTCTGAATGAGAACTGATAATTAGCATGCCTCTTGTTAAATAATGAAATTTGAAGTTTATCTATAAAATTGGCAAGCAACATCCTAGCGTGTGTAGTAAAATTTGCTGAAGGTCCACTATTTCTTGACTTGTGTTTTCTGTGTTGTTGCAAAAATCTTGGAGAACAGATTTTAAACCAGTCATTGTTTAGAATCATGAGAACCTTGTTAGTTTCAAAGTATTTGGTGAATTTTCTAATTTAATTCTTTGGGTGCTAATACATTTTATTCTTTCTTAGTTCTGTATAATTGTTCACAGCTTGCAGGTTTCAAGCTTGAGGTAGTTGAAACAGAATCTGCTGGTCATGCACATAATTTGGCCTCCAAGGTTGATCTGAACAAATTCCCTGAAGGTAGGGCTTTCAGTTTTACTTTCTGCTGTCTAGTGAACCACTTTTTGTCATAGTAGAATAATGATTGCTGTCCCTCTACTTTCACTTTTTGAAAGCAGGGAAGCATGTGTTGTTAGTGACATTCAAAGCATTAATTATATTGTTCTTAATATCTCATTGTACTTTAATAATGCCTTTACAGGTATCATATGTGTTGGCGGAGATGGAATTATAAATGAGGTTGGTTGATTCTATTCCTCTATTTTAGTATGCTTGTTTCCATTTGATTTGTTATGTTGAACAGTGCTTCAAATTTATTCTCTAAAAAATTAGTTCAATCCATCATGGATGAAGTTAATACTATTCCTAATCCCATTTTATTATTTTGCATCCTTTCGAATTATGCATGGCAGTTATCGTCAGGTGAGAGTCCAGGTGTTAGGTAGTAGGGCCCCATTTGATTGGTGCAAGATTTTTAGCCAGTCATAAGGAGACTTGTCTTGGTGTTTTTTCCATTAACAAAAATAAAATTTTGTTAATATGAAGTTAAGATTTTAAACTATGAAAATAAAGAGTATTGAGGTTCTACTTCTGATGGCTATCATGCTCTTAGGAATTGGGAATAATAGGATCAAAAAATTACATTTGAAACCTTACAATTGCATCTTCGTTCTTATTAAATTATATCATTTAGAGTAGCAGATTGTAATACATCAGGGAAAAAAAGCAAGGCGAATGACTAACTGAATACTTGATATATGATTTGATCAACATGTTTATTGCTCTATCTGATAAAATGAATACATGAATCAATAATAGAGACGACAATGCATACCAGATACAGGAGTAAAATATATGTTTATTCATACATGAAATTATTACAGAGAGGACCAAAGATGGTCAACCAAGGATCAGAGTTGATCCGACTAGATTACACTTCTTTCCTTGCCATTGTACAATCTATTTAAAAGACTTGACGGTTGCCAAGAGGAACACAACTCTCATCCAATCAACACTAATAACTACCCGAAGTTAACAAACAATTAATACATAGTCAGATAACCAATATTATCGAAACATAATAATAAACATTGAACTCTGACTACATGATCCCCCCAAAAGAAAAAAGTCTTCCAAATGGCAAGTAAACATCAAGTATCATCAAGGAAACTTTCCAAATTAATGATGATATTGTAGACAAGGAACTATAAACAAACTTGGACTTGGAGTGTATTTGGCAAATCAAATGAGTGTGGTGGGGGTTTGGGGGCAGTGCCCCCAACGAAGTCAAGGGATAGCTCCCCTTGCAGGGTTTTAGGGCTAGCACCCCCAGCGGGGTGGAGAGCAGCACCCTTGGTAGGGTCCGTGGCAGCACCCTTGGCGCTTTCCTTGTCGCAATATCAAGCTCAATTTAAGACCTTGAAAACCACATAGAACTTCATGGCACACATCATTTTCATGATTTTTTAATAGGCAAAAAACAATGTTGACAGCCAAAAAATAGAGATTTGGAGCGTTTAATCAATGTATACCAAGATGTAAATAATGCTTTAGACCAACCAACCAAGGGACCTCATTTAATAGCACATTGAAACGCTTTAAAATAAACTCTTGTTGATAATGGCTCTTGTGAATGGATTTTTGTTGGGACTATTGAGGGGTTGTACAATCAAGCCGTATGGTGGAAGCAGAAGGGAAAGGCGAGCTACTTGTTTGCCATACCATGCAAATTGAGGGAGGTTGTCGACAATTGCAAAAAGAGCGTAGTACAATGCAAGGATGTTGTTGAATTCATAATGATTGTGTGGTGTAGAGAATAACCTAGGTTGTATGGTGTAAAAAATGATAGAGGTTGTACTGTGTAAAAGAATGCAATGGCTGTATGGTGCAGAGAAAATGGTAGAGGCTGTATGATGTGGAAGAGTGCAAGGGTTGTACGATGTAGAGACAGGGACACGTATGTTATAGTCAAGTTTCCACCTTACATTGAAGTCAAGTCGTCATTGTATGTTGTACTCAAGTCGTCATACGTTGTAGCCAAGTCGTGGTTGTACCATGTCACCTATGAAGGATTGTCGTACTACATGTTTTATAAGTCATACAATGTGGTCATACAATGGCCTTAGATATTGCTGTATGATGTAGACTGGCAACCATACGAGGCATATTGAGGGAAAAGCTAACCATACGACATAATTCTTATCTTGGAGTTCTTTTCTTGTTGTACGATATAGTCATACCTTTTAATGTATCTGAGCTTTTTAATGTACTCAAAGACATATTGTTAGTAGTTTTGCGTTCTTCTACAAAGTTGAATACTGTTAGAATAATAATATATTCATCATTTTAATGGTCAATTTTCTACTGTAGTTTCTACAATAGTCAGTAGGTAGATATTTAATATCTACAGTATTATGTATTTTCTATATATTGTAATATGTTTTCTTGTGAATACCATGAATACTTTACCATTCACATGGTATCAGAGCAGATTTCTTAGGTTTTTTGGGTTTTTTTTTTTTCGAAGCTGTGTATGTGCAAAACGTGAGTCTACAAATAGTGTTTACGATACTCGCGTTTTTTGTTTTCAGCTCTTAGTTTTTCGCAACTTCCTGGAGCGACCTCCTTCTCTGCCCTGTGCGACCTCTGCTAGGCGCGTCTTTTCTGCAACCCGTGCGATCTTCTCCTTTGTGTAGTGATTTTCCCTTATTCGGCCGTGTGATCTCTGCAAGTTGTGCTTTTGTATGGTTTTTTCTGCTTGTAGACACTATTTTTTCCTCATCTGGCATGCGTTTTCTGCAAAAGACATTTTTTAATCGCGTTTCAAATAAAATTGCGTTTTTAGCCGCGATTTTTAGATTTTTTGAATGCATTTTGATTTCTTTGGCCGTGATTTTCATTCTTTTGAAGACGCAAATACTGGATGCGATTTCTGGTTGACATATTCAGTCTTTGTGGTGGCCGCGACTTTTGTTTTTGACGTCCCTTTATAAGTGCGATTTGGATTCCTTGTGGGTTTTTCAAGATCTCAATTGGGTCATCGTTAGATTTTTTGGGTGTCTCGAAGTTCATGCCTCGAAATTTGTGCAAGTGGGTGCTAACGAAATTTTCTAGGTTTTCAACAACCTTTTCTGGGTATGTTTTCAGATCTTCTGCGTTTTGTCTTCAAAGTGCCTCGAAATCTGTGCTAGGGTTTCGACTTTCAATTTGTACTGTTTCAGTTTTCGTTTTGCCTTCACTAGTTTGACCTCAGTGTACGTGATGGCATCTCTAATAAATATAATGCTCGAAAGTAGCCAGAGGTTCAACGGGAAGAATTACAACACCTGGAAGCATCGCATGATTACAATCTTTGAATATCGGTGTCTCGATTAGGTTGTTTTGGGGAACTCAACCCGTCCCATTGTAGCCGAAAAGGATTAGGACAAATGGGATGAACGCAATCGAGAAGTTGTAATGCTCATCAATCTTTCAGTCACTGGCGACCAGCTGCCACAAGTGCCATTAGGCAAAACAATTGCTGAGGTTTGGACGTAATTGAAGGATCTACATGAAACGTCAGATAAGAGTTGTGCATTCTTTCTTAAGAACATGCTCTTTTCGATAATGGTGGATGAGAAGACCCCTCTACAGAAGCATCTGACAAAGATAAAGGAAATTCGCGACCAGTTGGAGGCAATTGGACGAACAATGGAAGAAGAGGACATGGCCGTCATTACTTTGAAAGTTTGCCTAAGTCTTATGAACATTTCATCGAGACTCTCAACATTACGTTTGCTAATGTTGATTTGAAGTTTTTAGAGTTGTGTACGATCGCTAGAGACAGCAGTACCAGTTCCACCTCCACAGAGCAAGCGTTCTCTGCCAAATCTTTTGCTAAGAATGAAGGGAAGGTACAAACTTCTTAGTCGAAAAGCTCTGGTTCTTCTCAGGACAACAAGAAGAAAAAGAACGTTCAGTGCAATTATTGCCATAAATATGGTCACATGAAGGCTGACTGTTGCATTCGGTTGGTTTTTGAACAAAAGAAGCAGGGAGGGTCTCAACGAAAGGCAAATGTCGCGGAGCACACTGAGCAAAAAGAATCTGCATTCTATGTGTTTATGGCAAAGAGAACAACAAATCCAGTTCAATCTTCTGCCTGGTATATTGATTCCGGGGCATCGCGGCATTTTACTGATCGTTGGGATTGGTTCACAAAATTCGAACCATTCTCTGATTCTGTCATTTTTGGAGGAGGTGAAGAGTACACAGTTGCTGGTAAGGGCACTGTCCAGATTCACTAGGAGGAAGAAATTTACTCTTTCTTGATGTCTACTATGTTCTAGGCATGGAACATAATCTCCTCTTCGTCAGTTAGATCATGAGGCATTCTCCCCAGTTGGATGTAGTCTTCAGTTCGTCCACCTGCAGCATCGTTGATAGGGAGACTTGTACTACAATTGCTATGGGACTTGGGGAGCATGGTTTGTATAGACTTCCTGATTCTGGTGATTCTCAGGAGCACGCTCTGGCTGCCCGAAGTACAACCATCAACAAACTTTGGCATCAACGTTATGGGCACTTGAATGTGCACTATCTCTCTCAACTGTCTCGGGAGGGTTTGGTTGCTGGTCTACCTGAGATCCAAACTCAAAATCTTGGAGTTTGTGGAGCCTATCAAGCTGGGAAGCAGCATCGAACACCATTCTCGGATGGTGATTCTTGGCGAGCCTCCAAGGTACTTCAATTGGTTCATGCTGATGTATGTGGGCCAATGAATACTCCTGTTATTGGGTCCAGGTACTTTTTATTATTTGTTGATGATTTCAGTTGGAAAATGTGGGTGTATTTTCTCAAACATAAATTAGAAGTGTTCAGTACATTTCAGTAGTATAAGGCCTTAGTTGAGAAAGAATCAGGTTCTCAGATTGTCACTCTAAGGTCAGATAATGGGGGGGAGTTTTGTTCAACTGACTTCTCTACTTTTTGTGCTGCATTAAGTGCCAACTTACCACACCATACACTCCTTAGCAGAATGGTGTCGTTGAACGTAGGAATCGCACCATTACTGAAATGGCTCGTTCTATGCTAGAGTACAAAAATGTACCTAAGAAATACTGGGGCTGAAGTAGTCTACACTGCAGTCTACCTCCTGAATCGGTCACCTACACAGGCCGTTAAGAAGATGACTCCAGAAGAAGCCTAGTCAGGACGTAAGCCTAAGGTGGGCCATCTGAAAGTCTTCGGTTCTACAGCTCATGTATGGATTCCAGACGCCAAGCGTGCCAAGTTGGATTCCAAGAGCCAGACACTTATGTTTATTGGTTACAGTGACAATCACAAGGCATACAGGTTAATTGATGTGGAGACAAATCGTCTCATACTCAGTTGTGTTGTTGTGATTGATGAGACTACTGGTCCATTTGTTCCTACTACCAGTCCTGCAGATTAGCCTATGAAGGTTTCTGATGAGGGTGTTCGTCTTCCTCTTGGTTCCCCTGATGGGAGGGCTTCTGAGCATTTTGACTTTGAAGATGAGGAGTCTACCAGTCATGATCTAGCACCACTTGATTTTCCCCAGGACTCACATCCAGATGATTTTGTTCCAGAAATCCCAGGGGATGTTGTATCTCCTATTCGTGATGTTGGTACTTCTACTCATCGGCCTAAGTGGTGGCTCAAGACTATTGGAGATCTTCATAATGACGAACTCATTGAGGGCAGATCAACTCGTAGAAAGAGCAAGCAGCAAAACACAGTCAATTTTGCTCTTATGGCCAACATCCACAACATCTATGAGCCTCATACATATTCAGAGGCTAAAGGAATTTCAGAGTGGGAAAAGGCTATGGAGACGAAATACCACAGTCTTTTGAAGAATCACACTTGGGTTCTTTCTGAACTTCCTCCTGGGAAGAAACCTATCAGCTGCAAATGGGCTTATAAGGTCAAGTATCATGCCGATGGTACTCTCGATAAATATAAGGCTAGATTCGTTGCTTGGGGATTCACACAGCGGGAGGGCATTGATTATGAGGAGACTTTTGCTCCTACTGCCAAGATGAGCACAATTCGTCTTCTTCTCGCTATTGCAACCCAATTTGGATGGACAGTTCATCAGATGGATGTCAAGAGTGCCTTCCTCAACGGTGATTTGCAGGAAGAAGTCTACATGACGCAACCTCCTTGTTTCAAGGTTGTCAGAAAAGAACATCAGGTATGTAGGCTCGTGAAAGCACTCTATGGACTGAAACAGGCTCCTCGTGCATGGTATATCAAGATTGATCAGTACTTGGTTGATCATGGTTTTCAGCGCAACCCTTCTGACACTAATCTATATGTCAAACACTCTGGTGATGATATTTTGTTTCTTGTTATTTATGTTGATGACTCGGTCATTACTGGCAGTACAACACATTTGATTGCAGCAATCAAACAGGATTTGTGTTAGGCTTTTGACATGACAGATTTGGGGCTTCTCCATTATTGTTTGGGTATTGAGGTTTGGTAGACCGTTGGTAGCATCCTTATCTCTCAGTCTAAATATGCCAGAAGTTTGCTTGACAAATTTCGGATGCAGGACTGCAAACCTGCCTCCACACCTATGGAGAAGGGGCTGAAGTTGTCAGTGAACTTTGATTCACCTCTGGTCGATAAAACGACATTTAGGCAATTAGTGGGCAGTCTCATCTACCTCACTGCCACTAGACTTGACATCAGTTTTGTAGTGAGCTACATTTCTCGCTTCATGACAGCTCCAAAAGCTGATCATTGGATTGCAGCAAAGCGCATGCTAAGATATGTTAAGGGCACTTTAGACTATGGCATTTTGTATGGTAGATGCAAGGATCCTAAGCTGATTGGTTACACAGACTCAGTTTGGGTAGGTTCAGTGGATGACAAAAAATCCACTTCTTGGTATGTATTCAGTTTGGGTATAGGTGCTGTAACATGGACTAGCAAGAAGCAACAGGCAGTGGCTCTTTCATCGACTGAAGCTGAATATTGAGGAACCGTTAAGGCAACATGCGAGGCAGTTTGGCTCCGCAGGATGCTTTCTGACATGCATATGTCACAAGCAGGACTTTCTCTCTTGTACATTGATAATCAAGGGGTGCTCAAACTAGCCAAAAATCCAGTCTTCCATGAACGTACCAAGCACGTCGAGCTTCATTGTCACTACATCCGCAAGCTGGTAGAAGACGGATCAATTCAACTGCAGTATGTTCCGATAGCGGATCAGACTACAGATATTCTCACCAAGTCTTTGAGCCCGGATAAGTTTGTCAAATTTAGGGGGGCAACTTGGTGTTGTTGACCGATTGACCATTAAGGGAGGGTGTTAGAATAATAATATATTCATAATTTTAATGGTCAATTATCTACTGTAGTTTCTACAGTAGTCAGTAGGTAGATAGTAGGTAGATATTTAATATCTACAGTATTATGTATTTTCTATATATTGTAATATGTTTTCTTGTGAATACAATGAATACTTTACCATTCACAAATACCTTTCCTGTAACTGTCATTTTTTGCAAACCATGGATTGCGTCCCCCACACATAAATTGTCCAATTTTTCAAAATCATTTTTCACCAGTTGCTCTTCATCGAGAGTCATAGCTTTGAGAAAATTACAAGTGGATGGAAATACCTCATTGAAATAGGCTACAAAGAGAATTTGTTTCATCCTCTGAGCATGAGTGTAATTTTAGGATCCCTTTGTCATTCGGCTCTATCGAACCCAGATCATGCTTCTCTGTCCATTCTTCTTGAAGTCCAAATTGGAGGAAGCTATTTCCTCATGGCTTGGTTCTTTAAATCAATTACATATTTTTGACCCTTGTTCTCAATGGAGATTGTATTCTTTTTCCAGTTGTGATTGACTTTGGCTGCTACTAACCAACCCCGACCTAACAATGAGTTGTACACTTTCTTAAAGAAATGACCACAAAGTTCAACAAATGTTTGGGTTCCGAAAATTACCTTTTGTCCCATTAAAACTCCAAGAACCTTAATACCTTGTTTATCTGCACCCACTAGTTAAAAAGTTGGGGGCCAAATGGTTTGCTTGCCAAGACTTCTCTAAGTGTCTTTTGGAAGTATGCTCACGCTAGACCCGCCATCAACAATTGTATTGGTCAGATTCCTTCCAATGATCTCCATATTCACCACAATTGGTTTCTTTGCCATGTTAAATGTCAATAACAGTGGATCAATTACTTGGTTGCTCGATACTGGAGGTTCGGATATTGGATCTTCATTCTCACTAGATTCCAATTGGGCCATAGCATGCATGATGCAGGAGCATCCGGGGAGTAGTGCAATCCTGCACACCCAAAAATATTTTATTTTTTATTTCTTGTTTTTTTGGCTTATTTTTGTTGTGTTGCCTTGTAGACATTTTGGTTTTCAAATTCTTCTCCTTACTCCAACAATTAAGTTCAGAGATGATTAGGCAAGATGAACCCAAGGTGTCAACTATGCAACTTTAAAAGTTTCAAATTTTAATTTTTTGCAAACTTGCCTGGGAGCCAAAAACTCACGCAGTAGCTTGGAATTAATATTTTATTCATATTTTGTAACCTCTGGGAATTTGAATTTGTTGGTTTTAAAATTTGGAATCTTCTAGATGCTAAAAAATGGAGATAGTGGGGAAAAAGAGAACATGGCTGGCAATTTTTAGAAGATTGTCTTAATTCTTGCAGGCAAGGAATCCCAAAGGGCAAAGTATGATTTCTACACCTCATTTGGGAGTTATGTTTTGCTGGTTAAAAAAAATAAAAAAAATCATGGAGGAAAAAAATCCCGATGCCGGGGGTTGAGGATGAAAAAATAAGCTTTGATTGCACATTTTTATGAAGATTGCAAGGCTTTTCTGGGAGTCTATTTCATGGCACCATGGGGAGACTGGAGAATTTTTTTTTTTGGATTGTATTTCAGATGTCTGTAGCAGAGTTTTGTATGATTGGAGCTGTTTTGTGATAGTTTATGGCATTCTTGCCTATAGGAGTTATTTTGTTGTGTTTGCCAGGGCATTCATGCCTGTAGGATTGAGATGGTGAATCCATGTTTCTTTTTATGTAGCCTTTTGCTTGTGGGGCTGCATATTAATGTTTGAATCAGATTTATGGAGCTATTTGCAATATTATTTAAATGATATAATCTCTAGTTTTTCAATTCCAAAAGCATATTTGTTGGTTTGTGAATTTTTCTTAAAGGTGTTGTTCAGGGGCTGCAACAATTCACAATCCCATAGGATTCTCAATTGTTGATTGCATCAATGCACCATCTCATTCTCCCTTGATACCATAGAATTTCGAATTTTAGGAGTACTTTGGAACAAATCTACTACTTTAATCGGTACGGTAGCTTGAATTACTTGTCATGCAATATTTTTTTTGGATTGTAATTGATTTGCCACCATACTTGTGTTTGCATTTGAGTGGCGTTGTTCATTAGCCATAGTATTCTCCACTTTGGCCCATACTTCACGAAGTCTTTCTTTATCTATACATGGGTACGAGTAATGGCCAATACTTCATTATGTCTTATATCAATCATGTTGACATTGGCCTTTTGCTTAAGATATTTGGTGTCTTCATGGTCTCTAGGTCCACACCATTTGCACAATAATTGCACTTTGTCTTGCTTGGTTTGGTTGTCTCTTGCAAAGTGTCCCCATTCGCTACATTGTTGGCATTGTATGATAGGGCGTCGTTTGGGGTCATACTGTATATGGCTTCGTCCTCTTTGATTTCAATAATCGCTTGGAGATGCATTTTGTGGCTTTGATAGAGTGGACTACTCTCCGTGTGTAAAGAGTACTTGTGTACTTTTGGTCTTCAAATTGTATGGGATATCCTTTATTGAATGACCAATAAACTAGCAAATCTCACAAAACATCTTTCTAGGACAATTACCTTTTGTGTGCCCCTCAATTTTGCATTCAACACACCATAGTTCGTTAGTTTCTTTCTTAGTCTTCAATTCCTTCATCATTCAGAGCATGTTCCATTGAAGCACTTGTACTATTCTTGATTCATTATTGCTATTGTCATCTGAACTTTCATCTTCCTTTGTTTTACTTTTACTACACAAATGCTTTTTATCTTCACTTTCTATGTCCATTGCTCGATTGTAGGCTTTTGAAATGGAAGAGGGTGGTACTAACTTCATCTTTTTGCCTAACAACGGAAGTAGGCCTTCAATGAACCTCCGCTTTTTCATACCGTCATCCAGTTTTGTTTCCAATTTTACAAGCAATTCTTCAAGTCTATGATTATAAGCTCGTATGTTTTCGTGCTTACCTTGTTTTGTATTGTAAATTTTTGCTACTATTTCATTATCATCATGAAGCAATTTAAACTCTTCTTCGAAAGCCTTCTTTAATCTCTCCCATGTAATTTGGGAGACTTGGTCAATTTCTATATACTAATCAATCACTACACCTCGCAAGGTGGCTAGAAAAGGTTGTAGCCAAATTGCTTTATCGTCTTGCCCATTTGCCATCTAGTTTGTTTCACAAGTCTTATAGTGGCTAATGAGATCTTTCGATCCATTGCTTGTGAACTTGGGCAACTTTTTCTTTTCTCCACTAGGGCTTACCATGCTTTTATTTTGATGCAAACCTAGTGCTTGGAATCTGCTTGCTAGGGAGTTTTGATTCAGACATTTCGATGCTTCTTTCGCATTCTCAGCCACGTAGGAATCCTCAACTCTTCCCTTGGCTTTAGTGTTCTGCGCACTTGTTTTGCTTTCAGATTTTCTTTTATACACCCTTAGCTTGACTTCTCCTTCGATTGACATCCTTTCAATGCCTCGAAGGCTACTCTCATACAATTCTGTGAAGGAATGTAACTTCATCTCCCAACTTCCCTCGTCTAGAGAAGGTTGTCTTGATTTTTCAACTTGATTCTGTTATTGGGAAGGGCTCTGACTTGGGAATTGTACAGTTGTATTTTTCTCAAGTGTTTATCATAGTCTCTCCTTTGTTCCCTTTGCTTGATGATCATTTAAGATCGCCTGATCTCATGGTCTTGACCAGCTTGTGACCTCTTCTTGTCTTTAGTGGGTTCAAAGGGCGTGAATCACTCAAATCAGACTCAATTTCTTTAAGACAACGACACCAAATGTTTACTGCTCTATTTGATAAAATGAATACATGAATTAATAATAGACAACAATGCATGCTAGATATAGGAGTAAAATATATCTTTATTCACACATGAAATTATTACAGAGAGGGCCAAAGATGGTCAACCAAGGATCAGAGTCAATCCGACTAGATCATACGACTTTCCTCAACGATACACAATCTATTTAAAAGACCCAACAGTTGCCAAGAGGAACACAACCATCATCCAATCGACGGTAATAACCACTTGAAGTTGACAAACAATTAATACACAGTTGGATAACCAATATTATTGAAACATAATAATATACATTGTACACTGACTACACTACATAATATGGGAACTGAAATGACATAAACTTGAGGTATGATCTCTATACCCGATATGTTCACTGTAATAGATGCCCCTGATTTTTTTTGTGTTTTTTCTGATTTGCTGTATGTGAATGTTTGCCAATGTTTAGTTTGCTTTCAAGTGCCATACATTGTTTTAAACATGCATATGGAATTGCTAGCTTAAAGAACAGAAATTTACAAAGATAAACTAGCTTGCAATTGATCAATTTTCAGATTATAATGCTCAGAAACTTTAACAGAAATTTTCAGTCCTTTACCTTACAATTTTCAGACTCAGAAATTACAATCAGACCTGGTTATTTTGAAGCACCAAACAGCATTGAACACCTCCAGTTCGCATCAATCTTCACCCTTGAGATAGACCATCAAACCCCCATGAAACTCAGCGCCAAAGAGCACTTCTCCAATCCCAGTGATGGCTCAGAACAGAACTACCTTTCACAGACCAGAATTCTGATAAACAACCTCAGCTAGGGCGCCACCCAGAAAATGGGCGATCTGCTCTTAAAATTTGGTTCCTTGCCAATAAATCAAAGTGAATACATATATGGAGTTGCCTTAGTTAGGGGTATTCAAATATCCGACACCCATATCGCCATTCCAAATCAAAATGAAGTTATGCACAAATTATCAGATTCAGTCCTTGTAACAAGTGCTCAGTAAAAGTACTGAAAAACACCTTCAAAATCACACCAAATCACACCCCAAAGAAGCCACGCTTCCACAAGCCCAAAACCACGAACTACAACTCAGAAAAATTCGAAAATCTTCATATTTTCTTGACTGAAACTGCAACAATGTAACTCTAAAGTGATTCCTGGATGGAACCACACCTCAACCAGCTAGGGTAGGTCTTGCACTACCGAAACCAGCTCCTTCATGCCAAGGGTTTTCGTCCGCAACACTTGATTGCAGACCTCTGGAATAATTCCAGCAGCATCTCCTTATGCATACATTTTTAACATAACCAAATGAAGCTCCAAATGAGATAATATAGGCTCTCAATGAGAAATTAGGGCAACAATATTTTGAATCCTTTTCCCTCTAAAACCCTTTTTAATGTTTTTTTGCTTTATACTTTAAAACACTAACAAATAATCCTCAAAGAGGCGTCTTGCTCAAAAGGAAACTATTTTACCTTATCCAACCTTCTAAAACAACATTAAGTTATCTCATTAGGCACCAAGGTAAGAACTAAAAATAGCAAATACTCTGAAAATTCAAACTAAGTGTGGAAACTGATATGCAACCCAGCTTATTGTAAACAGTAAGTACTGAACTGGCCTCCTTGTTAAAAATAGAAAGTCTACCAGAAACTCCGAAAACCTCCATAGAAAGGACTGGAAGAAAACATTAAACTCATTGGGCAACTTCCACACACTGCCCAAATAGGAAACCCTACACTGCACTACCTCTCGGACCAGTTACTAAATATAGCACTTACTAAAAATAGTAAGCAAGCCTAAATCAAACTAGCCCGAAGAAGGACATCGAAAATGGGGACATTACATTCACTATGGGTTTTCCTAGACCAAATATCTTTGAAAAAAATTGGTAGTGCTCTTCAAGGTTAAGACAATGAGTAGAACAAGTAATCTTGAATATAGATGGGTACTTCTCCATGAGAAGTCTACCTAGAATACCATAATTTGTTGCATTGTTTGTGATTACTTGCACAATATTTGTTTCACCCACCTTAGTCATGACTTCCTCTAAAATTAGACAAAAGAAATTTGCATTTTTTTTATATTCCCTAAGGTATCAATGTATTTGTTATGGGAAAATAATACCCACTTGGAAGAAACAAGGAAATTTAGCATTGTCCCATTTTTTCCTATTTGTTCAACCATCAAACATGACGATACAATTCTTTTTCCTCCATATCTCATGCTGCTCAATACTAGTGGCTATAACATCAACCACCTTTTTACTCAAAATTACACCTTAAAGCTACTCATCATCGGGGGCTTTGGACTTGTTCCATCAATAGCAAATAGCATCTACCATTAAATAGACCTAAAACAAAAAATAAAAAGTAAGTATTCTAAAATATAGAGTTTAAACTTGGAAAACCCCTAAATCTTAAATTTAAGTATCAAAGAAATAAATAAACTATGTATAAAAAGAACTAGTTATTATTTGGCCTCATAAAATAGAATGGAACAATAGAACCAAAAGTCTCCAATTAAACTCCTCATTGCTTGATGCTTATTTTTATTCCAATTTGTGCTCTCAAGTGATAGTTGGGAACTTAGAGTAATGCGTGGTACAATATACAAATCCAAATTGAATTTGGGAACTCCAAGACCAACTTTATCACTAGTGCTCGAAGTTGAAGGGAATGGAGGAATCACACAAGTAGAAGAGTCTCTTTGAACTTGGCCTATGGCTGCCATCTCTTCTCTTTGTCTCTTTTTTAGGTCCTCAAAGGATTCTATTTGAGTTTTTACGTAGTGTAAAACATTAGGAGGCACTTGCTTGCACAAAAAACATCTTGGCCACGTGTTCAAGGTGAAGTTTTAAGCAATTAATGCTTTCCCATTAATTTCAATTTGCAATAATTGCAAACCAACTTCATTTTCTAGCTTCAATCGTGGCATGTTTCCAACTCAAAGTCCTTTCGAATTGGAGCTCACATTATAACAATTTATAAATTTCAAGTAGGCTGTAAACACAAATAAATCAAGAATTAATTAATATTTAGGTTTGGTGATAAATAGAGAAAAATAATCCATTATGGAACAATAAAAAAGGAGGAAAAGTGAAGAGATTCCCTCATTTCTTGTTATTTAAATTGAAAATGGAAAAATTAACAAATGTAGAAGACATACCAAATGAAAAAAGAAAAGAAAAAAACAAAATATTTCAAACACCTCAAATTTGATGAAATGGACAAAAACTTGCTCCAAATGCACTATGGGCTACTTGCGTGCCACCACAAACTTACTCAAGTTCAATTTAATCAACTTGTGTTATCACTATGCTTTCTATTTTTTGTTTTAGTGGATCGTATTTTTGTTTCAATGTTTTTATCTCATCTTGATTGTGCTTACAAATGATATGAATGGCTTTTGGAGTTGTTGTAAGTTTTTTAGTGTATTAATTTTTAGTTTTTAATTTATTTGTCTTTGTTTGTTAATAATGTTCTTTGCTTTTGAAAAAAGAAAAAAATCCAATTTTCACTTGCTTGCACTAGCCAAGTGTTTCCATCAAAACTTGGCATGTCTTGTGAGTTTGACTAGACTAACTAGGGCCTAGGAATGAGCCCCTATGCCTCTTTTGAGTAGGCTTCCCTTGGTACTTAGCAAGTTTGTTGAGTACTCAACAAGTTTTGTACTAGTGGCTTACTTTTGCAAAAGAAAACTAATAAATTTTGTGTTATGTGTGTGTGTGTGTTATCTTGAACATGGGCTAACTCTATTTTGTACTAGAAATTTCACATGCTTGCATCTATTGCCCCTTTTCTCTAAATTCCATGAGATGCAGCATTAAGCTATGCAATTTAATGTGTTTTCAATCTTTTCACCAAGATTGCCCTAATATATATAATATAAGTTGTTGTTTTTGGTATGGAACTTGGTTTGGGTTTGTGGATCCAACAATTTTATTTTTTGGATTGATTATGCTTTGGTTTTTTTCATACAAAAAATTATAAAAATCACATATATATGCAGCCCAAACTCAAGAATTAGGATTAGAATACAACTTAGCATCATACAAACAACAAAACCACCATTATCTCAAATATGATTTAAAACATTAGTGATAAATATTATAAAATATGCATTGTCCAAACTTCAAGTTCAATATTAAAATAATAATATCAAGTTCAACAATTAGTTTTTATCGCTAAATGGTTTTTGTATATCATCAATATTATCATCATAATTAATATTAGATGATGTAGGAACATTTGAAGAACCACAAGTTGTGCCATTGTGACTTGCTCTAAAAGTGTGCTTGCTTTCATACTCCACAAGTGCAATATGTTGGGAAGTTGGAATATCCTAGTTTGTATGGTTTGGCTCTATATCCCACAATGTTGTGTCCCTTTCTTCTGGCCATGTTGTTTGTGTGAAAGGAGGTGCAAATTGGAATGCACATATACTAAGTTTTCTGCTCTTTTTGAGTGCAATTTGTTGTGCTTTATTTAGTGGATGAAAGAGTATGTGCTCCAATTTCTTTTAGATGTAAATGAATTGGTAACCTATGAAGAAAAAGTAGAGAGAGTTATATTTTATTAAAAAATATAAATGAAATTTTAACGAGTAAAAAAATATAATTTATTAAAATTGTGATAAAACTTTGATTGTGAGGGGTTGTAGGTGTTGGAATTGTTAGCCATGGAAGTACCACCAATTGTGAGCTTCCTTCTTGAACTTATCACAAAGAGCCTCAATACATGACCATTTGAGTGTACAAAATAATGAATTCGCTTGTGAATACATCTTGCAAATTAGGAATGGTGGAGTCTACGCAATGTTGCCTTGTACTTTTTAGTGACTTTAAAATCTCTATATGGGGCAATCCTTGTTGGCATACAAAGAATCTTAGCACTCTAGTAGTATTTTGGACTTAATGCATAGGCAAGAAGATGTAGTGGGCTGGTCATTGTGTTCCATCTTTTCTCAGTAATTGTGTGTATTTGTTTGAAGAAAGTTTCTTCAAGGTCTTGCTTTTTTGCATTATGATGGTCTTCATCTTTTTAATCATTGAGTCGATGGCATTGTATATCTCTCCTAAGCAAGACTTTTCCATGCTAGTATAAGAAATCATATTCAAAATGGGCTTAGTGAAAACTAAGGAGATACTCTACACAATCGCACGAAGAGTCATTTGGGATCATCTGCTTAATATTAGTGTTGTTTTGTCCCCATATGGACCAAGTTTGGTTAATGACCATGCTAGAAATTGCCTCTTGAACTTTTATAAGTTGTCTCAAAATGATTGTGTTAGAGGCAAAATGGGTCACAACAATCTATTCAAAAATAAAAAATAAAATGATTAAAAACAAATTTTAAAGAAGAATTAGAATACACAAACAAATTATGACTTAATTAACTAAGTTTAGAAAAATAAAATTTCAAGCAAATAAAGTGAAATTGAAATGTTAAATTTTATATTACTTCACTTACTTTCAATAGCTCCAATTTTGAAAATGATCTAAATATGCCTTGTGACATGTGGTGGTTGGTGACAAACAGTTGTATCTCCCCAGCCTCTACATATAACTCTGATCCCAATCAATTTTATTCCCAATCTTTTGTAGCATAAGATTGAGAGAGTGGACTGCACAAGGTGTCCAAAAGATATGTGAATAGCGTTCTTCTACCAACACCCAACAACTTTACAATTCTTTGTGTCGTCCATTATAACTTGAACACCATTATGGGGTCCCACTTCCTAAATGACTGCAATGAGAATATTAGCATTAAATTGACCATCCTTCATCTACCCCTTAGAATCCATGGTTCTCAAAACATTGGCACTTTAGGGGGTACTACTATGACATTTGGAATCTTTCCGCCCATCCAAAACAATGGACACCCTTTTCTCAACTTATGAATCTCTTGCGGGCTTAAATAAATTTTCTATGAGCTTGACATCTTTTTCCAATAAGGTGCCACACACCTTTTCATAATTGGGGCCCTTGTACCCTTCCAAAACCTCGTTAATTTTTCTTGCTATTTCTTGCCAATATGGTGAGCAAACAACATTGAAAGGCAACCTATTTGCATGAATACATCTTGCTATTTGTTGATTTGCAATGTCTCGAGTTTTCTTTTGAAATATAGTTTCTAAAGGATCCTTTGGTCTATTGTTTGTATTGGGTTCTTCACTTTTAGGAGTGGCCAAAAATGGATGGATTTTTACCACAACATTAGGATTAGATGGGGGGATAGGGAGCTTCATTCCTTTTGATTCCAATCAATTTTATTCCCAAATTTTGGTAGCATAAGACTGAAAGAGTGGACCACCGCGCAAGGTGTCCAAAAGATGCGTGAATAACATTCCTCAACCAAGAACCCAACAGTTTTACAATTCTTTGTGTTGTCCATTATGACTTGAACAACATTACTAGGTCCCACTTCCTCAATGGCTATGATGAGAATATTGGCAATAAATTGGTTATCCTTCACCCGCCCCTTAGAATCCATAACTCTTAAAACATTAGCTCTTTAGGGGGCATTGCTATGACATTGATCAAGTGTTGCTTTTTAGCATCTTTCCGCCCATTTGAAACAGTGGACGCCCTTGTCTCGACTCATGAATCCCTCATGGGTTTAAATGAATTTTCTACGAGGTTGACATCCTTTTCCAATAAGGTGCCACAGACCTTTTCATAACTGAAGCCTTTGTACCCATTTAGAGCCTCTTGTTTTTCTAATTTTTTCTTGCCAATATGGTGAGTGAACAACATTGAAAGCCAACCCATTTGCATAAATATATCTTGTTAAGTGTTGTTTGACAATGTCTC